>WNWK01002228.1:0-127500 GCA_009830355.1 Cherax destructor
GGCCAATATATCCAACAGTTTACAAAGTGTCTTAAATTCCCCTTCCCCACATTTTGTCCGGGGGTGTCTCATCTTTGGATTAAGCTACAACTTCCATACACTGTGTATCGACTCTTCCTCCATCCATTGATTCCCCTTTTTTTATTATGAAGAGGGGAAACTTTCCTCTCTATTCCCCCTTTACCCCCCTTTTCAATGGGGGTTTTTTGCAAATTTTTTTTTCTTTTGGGGTGTTTTTTCTTTTGTTTATCTGTCTGAATAGTATTTCCCCTGTCTTTTAAAAACCCCCTGGTGTTTATATGTTGAAACATATCTTCTTAATCTTCTTTCTCCAGTGATACGAGGTTCACCCCTTAGTTTTTTTCGCTCAACCCCGGGGATCGGTCGTGTGGCAGACTTTAAAGGGTTTTTAAGTTCTTTAAGTGCTTGATTGGATGGGCTCCATACTCGTCTTTTTTTACGGTGTGGGGAAGGGGGGGTCCAATTACAGAATGGAAAAAAAAAAGGTGGAAAACACCGGAAATGAATGTAAAACCCTCTGTAAAGAATCTTTCTTATGGGCAGGTTAAGGCATGAGAAGTGAAGCATAGAAAATATGGTTAAATTGTAATATAGAACATAACAAAAGTTGACATAAAAAAGGGGTGACAATATCGAAAAAAAATCTGGCAAAATTAAAATGGATAAATTTTTTGAGGAGTAAAAAGTAATTGTTCTTGGTTTATGTATTTTTATTGGTTTTCAATTTTTTTTATGAACCGGTAAGGGAAAATTTTTCCGAAAATTACAGGGGGAAATATAGTGATGAGTGGGCAGTCTTCCTGTTTATTAAAGCTTAAATGTTGGTAGTTTCAACGAGGTTTGTAAATACGGGGGGATGATTGGCTGGTAAATATGATGGCGGCATTAATGGTGGGGGGGGGAAAGATGGAAATAGTAGCGGTGATGGAAAGGGGGTAGCTATAGTGGAGTTGAAAAAATATGGGCGGATTACTGGTGTTACCGGGGAAACGTTTCCCGGGGGGGCACCGCCCCGGGGAAATTTCCCCCGGGCCCTTGTCCCAGTGATACATGTTTTTTGGTTTTTTTAAAAATCTGGGGGGTTTTGGGGGTTTTTTCTTATGATGGGGAAAAATTTGGGCCTTTTTGGTTTAAATAAACCCATTTTAAAGGGGGAAAAGGAACCCCCAAAAACA
This sequence comes from Cherax destructor, assembly GCA_009830355.1. Taxonomy (NCBI): domain Eukaryota; kingdom Metazoa; phylum Arthropoda; class Malacostraca; order Decapoda; family Parastacidae; genus Cherax; species Cherax destructor. Next base: position 1,197 of record WNWK01002228.1, read on the forward strand.
TTTTTAAAAAGCCCTCAAAACCCCACAAAAAGGGTTTTAAAACCTACTTTCCTTAAAATCTGTTAAAGCAATTATCCCCATTTTCCCCCTTTTCGTTTTTCCATTTTTGGGGTATTGGTTTTTTAAAGAAAAAAGGGTTGGGTAAATTTGGATAGTTCCGGGGGGGTTGGGGGGGAGTAAAAAGTGGTGGATTGTTGGTGGGGGTGAGGGGGTTTGTGGTGGTGGGGGAATAATGCTGGTAGGGGAAAAAAACCCATTTTTTTTCCCCTCCTCAAAAACTCTTCCCGGTCGACCCACGTGCGGGGGTGTGTGTGTGTGTGTGTGTGTGTGTGTGTTACCTATTTGTGGGTTGGGGGTCATTAACCCCCCCCGTCTCTTCCGTTTTTTTGGGTCCTCTCTCCCCCTGCTCCATAGCTTTATAAACCCGTTTAAAAAACCATGTATGGTTCCTGCCCCATCGCTTTAAATTTTTAAAATTTTAATATATATATATATATATATATATATATATATATATATATATATATAATTATATAAAAATATAAAACCAAAAAAACCCAATTTAAACTTTTGGCCTCTATTTATGCTTTTTATTTTTTTCCCATTTTTAAATATTGGTATTTTTGTTTTCCAGTCTTTACAGTTGTCCTGTATTTTGGCCCCAGAATCCCCAGTGAAATTTTATTAGGTCTCATTATTTTTGATATATCGAGCACTTCACCTCTTTTCCCGTTATATGTATGATGTTCACTACCTGATGGTATTCCCCCTTTGACTCTGGTTTCCCGTTTTCACCGAAACGTTATCGTTTTCCCGGGCCCCGTTTGTTTTCCTTTATCCTTTTCGTCTTTTTTAAAGGTCTTTCATGTCGTCTTTCTTCTGATGTGGCTGGGACTTTTGTTTCAATTTGGCTTTTTTTTTTTTATTTCTGAAATTGCCGCTCATCCTCTTTTTTTCGTGCTTTACTTGTGTCTCGCCTGGTCCCCCTTTTTTCTCTCTTTAAAAAGGTGTGCGGAGTCATCTTCCCCCCTTGGGGAAAAAAATATTTTAAAAAAAATTTCCCCTTTTGTTATTATTATGCTCCCCAAAAAGATTTTGTGGGGGGGCCTCTTCAAGAATGAGTGGAAACATGATGGGGGGTGGTGATAAAGGAAGAAACATGTGGGTAGTGTTGCTGGCTGGTTTTATTTATTCTCCCCCCAGTCAAAATTCTCACAGTTGTGGCGGGGGGAACTTTTTAATGGTTAGGTTTGTGTGGTGGTGAAAAAAATTTTTTGATTCCCGGGGGGTGGGCGGGGGGGAAAAATTTTGGGGGGGGGGGAGGGGGGAGGGGGGAAGGAGAGGGGGGGAAGGGGGGTTTTTGTTATTAATTACCATTGTGTTTTCCAAGGTGGGGCCCCCGGCCCCCCCTTTTTTGGGTACTTTGATCGGCATCACTGATTCTGGCCTTTGGGGAAATTTTTCCGATTTTGAAGCTGTGTATTTTAAAACCCCCACCACTGTCTCATGTAAATAATCATTTGGGGCCCCCCCAGACTAAGGAAATACTACTTCCTTTTTTTCCCTTTCCTATTGTTACTTGTAGTCGCTTTTCCGGGGGGCACCGCCCCGGTCCTTCCCCCGGTTCATCTGTCTCTTAGTTTTCCCCTTTTCTCCTTCATCCGGCCCCCTTATTCAGTTTTCCCCATCTTGGGGCCCATCGGGGTTTTTGTAAAATTTTCCAAGTTTTTTTTTTCCCGTCCTTTCTCCGCCTAGGGGGGGTTCAGTCCCCTCCTTTTTCTCAGTGATTTTCTCTCTCAAGGGTGAGTCCCCCGCTGGGGGTCTCTGATGTTTCCAAATTTTTTGTCAAAAAGGTTTGAAGGACTTTTTTTTTTGGGTTCCTAAAAATAATCTGAGGTTTTAATTTTTTCATATGTGCTGACTTATACGGTTTATGTAGGTTTCTGGGGAAAAATTTTTGGATGATTTATAAATTAATAGGTCACGGGGGGGTAGGACTCTTTTAAAGATACTTTTGTTGCCCGAAGTTTTTCCCCCGAATGATATAGTAGAAATCCTCGGCATTAAAGTGGAAAAATAAGAATCTAGAATTATCCTAGTATACAAACCACCATCAGCCAGGGGAATTCACAGAGCAGTTAAAGAAGATAGATAGCTATCTGGATATAGAAAATCCCACCCCAAACATTTTAATCCTTGGAGATTTTAATCTCCCTCATGTAAAATGGAAGATGAGGCACCATAATTTATCCCAGAAATAACCCCTGGAAGCACCCTGGCCCAACAGGCACATACCGGGAACTAATAGGGCTTTGTGAAAAGTACTCACTAAACCAACAGATAATTGATCCCACTAGAAATGAAAATACCCTGGATTTGATATTCACAAACAACGGGGAATTAATCAGAGACATAACAGTTACAAAAACAATATACTCTGATCATAACATCATAGAAGTTCAAACTAGTATTAACTCAGGGTTAGGGAACTGCGACACTAATGTTAGAGACGGAATGTTCAGTAAGTTTAATTTTAATAACCATAGAATTGACTGGGGAAAAAAAACCAAGAGCTATCAGACATATCATGGGAATCAGAAAGCACCCTAAATCCCCACCAGTGCCTAGAGAAGCTGAATACAGAAGCAAAAAAGGTATTAAAAACACTACCATTGGGAAACCGAAGAAGATCAGATATAGAGAGAGGTGGGAAATGGTACAGGAGAAGAAAACGGGTTACGGGATTGCGGGAACACAGTTATGTTGCAACAGAAGAAGATAGCCTTAACCGAGAGATCACGGAATTAGAACAAAAATTTTAAGATGTCATACCTGACAAAAGGGAAGTACAAAGGGAACAAAGAGCCATACAGGATATTGCAAGAAACCCAAAATATTTCTACTCCTATGCAAAATCCAAGCTAAGAACTACCTGTAGAATTGGACCATTATTGAGGGAGATTCGATTATGGACGATGAACAGGAAATAGGGAAATTTAAAAGAACAGTATGAGTCAGTGTTCAAAACCCATAAATGGGCAAGGTAGAAAATGCAGAAATATTTTTCACTCCAGCAGAAGGCTCGCAGACCACCTAACCGACATTAGTACAAATCCCATAGATTTAAAAAAATGGCCAACATGCCCACTCACTCAAGCACCTGGGCCAAATTAGGAATGCTTTTTTTATAAAGCAGTGCAAATACCATTAGCAAGAGCCCTTAGTATTCTGTGGAGAAAGGCTTAGATCTGGTAAAATTCCAGAGGCCTAAAAAAGTGCAGACATAGCTCCTTTGCATAAGGGAGGTAGAGAGCACTACTAAAATTACAACCAGTAGCCTCACTTCTCACACTAAAAATCTTGAAAGAGGATGAGGGAGATTAAAAGTTCATCCACAACCAACATACCCGAACCAGCATGGCTTTAGAGCGGGTCGATCATCCTGTCACAGCTGCTGAACCATTATGACAGATGGAGGATTGGACGACCAAAACCCAGATGTGATTTACACGATTTTGCAAAGGCTTTTGACAAATGCGATCATGGGGATGGGCCCAAATGAGGGCCATAGGCATTACGGGAAGGTAGGGAGAGGATTTTTGGGGGTTCCTAACACAAAGAACAAAAAAGTAGTAGTGAACGGGGAAAGATCCAGCATCAGCGAGGTCAAAAGCTCCCGTCCCTCCGCATGTCCCGCACCCCCTTTTTCATCCTCATAGCAGACATAGATAAAAAAAAACCCAGCACACTTTTTTTATCATCTTTGCAGATGACACTAAAATAAGCATGAAAGTCACTATAGAGAACCTAAAAATACGGAGGACATAAGCAAGGTCTTCCAATGGGCAGTGGAGAACAACATGAGTTCAATGGTGATAATTTCAGCTGCTTAGGTATGGAAAAATGAAGAACTCAAAAGGAACCTATATACAAAACGAGGGTCACCACAGAACAAAGGAACACGTAAAGGACTTGGAATAAGGTTCTGATCTGTTTTTTAAAGACAAACAAGAAAAGATCCAACACCAGGAAGATGACGGGGTGGGTATTGGAACTTTCAAAACAAGGGAAATAAGCCGATGGTGACACTATTCAAATCGCTAGTGCTCCCTCACTTAAAATACTGTCGTGCTGACGGCCCCGTTCAGGCAGGAGAAATAGCAGAGCTGGAACAAATCCAGAATTCTTTCGGTCACATTGAGCCATTGAAACATCTAAATTTTGGGAACGCCTTAAGTCTTGGGAAAATGTCCATTGGGCGGAGGAGAAGAGTACATGATAATATATACATGGAAAGATTGGGGGCCGGGTCCCAAATCTGCACACTGCCATAACAACATACTGGAGTGAGATATGGGAGAAAGAAAAAACCCAGTGAGGAGCAGGGGTGCGGTGGGGCAATACGGGCACTGTTAACATCCGGGTCCCAGACTATTCAACATCTTTCCAGAAGATATCCGAAACACGGCTGGAACCAGTGTAGAAGCCTTCAAGAGGAAACTGGACAAATATCTTCCTGAAAACAACCAGGCTGTGATGGATATGTGGGGCGGCGCTCCAGCAGCAACAGCCTGGTTGACCAGGCACACCAGACGAGCCTGGCTCATGGCCGGGCTCAGAGAGTAGATACTCCGAAACTCTTCAAGGTATACAAAGGTATATCAAGGTGTACTTTTTTCCTTAAATAAAATTGGGCATAAGCAATATGCTTCTGTCCTAAACAATATGATAATTATATAGTGGAGAAAAAGCTATGTTTTCCTATCATTCCATCACGCCGGTTGGATTTCATGCGTCATGAAAAAATCTGGTCAATATGATTGTTTACTGGAGACAGTGAAAATGGGAAGTTAATCCTGAAGATTCAGTTACTCAGTGTTATTTGTATTCTGTCCCTTAACTTTAAGGATCACACTTTGTTTAAAAGACAGTCAGCAAACACTAGGATATATTAAAAACGTTTCGGTCCTGGGACCTTGACCACTTCTAACACACAGGGGGAGTTGAATATTAGTCTAGGTCTTTCGTGTTGCAATCAACACATCAGGAGCTTGCAATGTTGCAAAAAAAGAGGATGAAGTCTAAGCAAACACGTTCAGGGGGACCTTTTGCTTGAACTTCATCCTATTTTTTGAAGATTGCAACCCTGATGTGTTGATTGCCTAGAGCTATCATTCAACTCCCCTGTGGTTGTTTTAAACTCTTTATTTTTAAACTGTGTTAGAAGGGTCAAGGTCCCAGGACCGAAACGTTTTCTAATAAATATATCCTAGTATTTGCTGACGTGTCTTTTTAAACAAAGTGGTAGTCCCTTGGAGGTTAAGGGAGAATACCTTAATAAACACTGATTAACTGAATAATTCAGGATTAACCCCATTTTCATTGTCTCCAGTAAACAAGTCTCTTCATTTTCGACTGAAAAGCTTATACCAACTACTGGCACTGTATATCTCGAATATGAATATTGTTGTATTGATTGTGTTTGGGCTTCCGTAAGTCACTTGGAGTAGGACCTTCAAGAGGGCGTTCTGAGGCACCTCCCATAACAGCAAAAAACAGTATTGCATGACGTAACCATGGCGTGACGTCAGTACCTATGGCAGTGTTGACATCTCACAGTAAAACTGTGTCCCACGGGAAGTTTTTCTTGTGGGAGCATGTTAACGCTACACGTCAATACGGCGCCACTATCACTCTTCATTTAGCACCTCTGACTTATTTGCTACGGTTTAGTTACACTTACAAGTTTTATTGTTTATTTTTATTAAAATTGTCATTCTTGTTCATGAAGACAGTTGGTGAATAAAATATTTGATGACTGAATAGTGGCAGCGAGGGAGGCTTGCACGAGCATGCTGCCTCCGTGTAGTGTTGGTGGAGTGGGTAGGGTGATCCCTGGGTGTCCTCCGCCCTCGCACACTGCTGCTGCCCCCCCCGTGGCTCAGGTCAGTGCCCCCGTCTGCCTCACTGTGTAATAGTGGTTGACCATCCCCGTGGGTCAGGTCATGTGCCCCGCCTACTCCAAGGGTCAAAACAGGAAGTCCCAACAAACACGTAATTTATATATATATATATATATATATATATATATATATATATATATATATATATAGACTAGAGCTGATGTGTGTGTGTGTTGTGTTAGTTACCATTTTGTCCTAGGCACATGTCAATTAGACACTAGGCCTGTTTATATATGTGTGTGTGTATATGTATGTAAGAAACACTTCGAAATGTTTCTGCCCCACCGGAATTGAACCCGGCCCTCCGTGCGTCAAGCAAGGCTTTTACCACTAGGCCACCGGGGGGAACCCACTAGGCCACCGTGTTAGTTAGTTACCATTTTGTCCTAGGCACATGTCGATTGGGCACTAGGCCTGGACGGGGTGTGTGTGTGTGTGTGTTAGGACAGTGTTCCCAGAGAATGGTAGGAAGTATCCCATTCGTTTCACTGTTGTCAACACCACTTATCACACGTCCTCTGTCGATTTACACTCTTCAAACTCATGTTCACCTCTCATTGTCTGTAGTTTTCTTTCTGTCCATTCTGTTTTTATTTTCATTAGTCTTCTTCCTTCTCGTTAATTCTACTACTTTCATCGAATAGAAAACAGGTGCCATAAGCACCATTAGAGGCTCTGTGGCATCTTTGGTCGATGGTCTTCAGTCTTTATACAGGAACTGTACAAGAAATATTGCCGGAACCGTAGTAGAAGTTTTCAAGAGGATATTTGACTAGTTAGTGCATTAATGGTCAGATGAGCCGGATTGTAATGATTATGTAGGCCTGCGGGCCGCTGGCAGCAACAGATTTGTTAATCAAATAGCCAGGCTGGAAATCTTGCTGCAGTCCTGGATACGAGAGTGGAACTGTGGTGACCATTTACATGTATGTACCTGTATGTTCTCTCTCATTCCATGTATTCCTTCTTATTAACCCCTTCCGCCTCCTATCCTCATTCTCCACTTCTTCCAACCTCACCCATCGCCGCTCCCCTTTCCCCCCAAAATTTCATACTGTATGGGTACCAAGACAATGTGTAGTCTCTGTCTACATTCCGATACCTACCTGAGTCTACCTGGGGGGCATTCCGGGGATCGACGTCTCCGCGGCCCGGTCTATGACCAGGCCTCCGGTGAATCAGGGCCTGATCAACGAGGCTATTACTGCTGGCTGCACGTAGTCCAACGTACGAACCACAGCCCGGCTGATCCGGCACTGAATTTAGGTATCTGACCAGCTCCCTCTTGAAGATAACCAGAGGTCTACTGGTAATGCCCGTATGGTTGGTGGGAGGCTGTTGAACAGTCTTGGGTCCCGGACACTTATTGTGTTTTCTCTAAGTGTACCAGTGGCACCCATACTTTTCACTGGGGTACGTTGCACCGTCTGCCACGTCTTTTGCTTTCGTATGGAGTGATTTCTGTGTGCATATTAGGACCAGTCCCTCCAGAATCTTCCAGGTGTAGATTATGATACATTTTCTCGCCTGCGCTCCAGTGAATACAAGTTTAGTGCTTCCAGGCACACCTCTACGTCCAGAGGCAGAGACTGATCCAGAAATCTGAAAAACAGTCTGGTGTAACGGGAAAGTTATTACAATGTATTGAGAACACTAGAGGTAAAGGAGAGTCATGGTGAGGGATGTACCTTGATGGGCAGACATGTCGAGTTAGGGCCCCACAATGGTAATTACTGACGATAGTGCTCTTTCTCGTATACGTACATAAACTATATGCTCTAGAAAGACACGTGAGCAAACATTCGACATATTAGAAAACATTTCGATCCTGAGAAGTGATCATGGTCCCAGAACCGAAACGTTTTCTAATAAATAGGTACTAGTGCTCACTCACGAGTTTTTCTAAAGCAATTTGTCGCTGATTGTAGATAAGTAAGACTAATGACATTAACACCTGAAGGAGACAGCCGAATAATTCCGGCAGCGTATATACACCTACCAAATCAAAGAATGGCATTCAGAAACGTTAACAACGAAGCATTCATTCTTACATATACTTCAGAATTATCGAAGGTGCAGTACCAGCTTTTGTCTCAGGGACCTACTTCCTCTCACTCGTTGGGTGGTTACATTATTGTTTATTATATCTCATAGTTGTCGTCTTGCCCTTACCCGAGAAGCCCAGCCTTCAAGATTTAGTCCCGGATGTTACAGCTGCGACCAAGATGCAGCGGGTTTCACATGGCGTTCTTTTTTATCTTGCGTAAGTTTGCATATCTGACCGTGCTTTTCCGTTCATTTGTCCTTTAAACCAGTCTGTTCGTCATTCCTTGTTTCGTGTTCACCCGTCCGTTTATTATTCCACTTTTACTTTCCAACTGAACGTTCATCATTTCAGTTGTTTTCCTAAGTACGTGTTTTGTGCCGTCCGTTCATTCACCTGTTCGTTCGTTCGTTCATATTAGAACTTGAGCTAGGTTTCAAATGACCATCGACTTTGCCATTCAGTGGTGCAGTGTGTTGAGCCCACATCCACTCAGAGACAGGAGAATTGCGGCTATTTTAGCCACTTGCTCAGCCCCTTGTCTGTGGAGGACCACTCTAAACACATTGCCCTGGGACATGGCTCTGGGGTTTCCTTGAATGGTAATGGTAAGTCACCCTCCAGGGGGCTCGTGTGGCATTGTGTTGTTTAGTGGATTCACACGCTGTGTGAACCTCCAGCTGTTAGGGGATAAGTCATTGTCTTTGTACTGTTTGTCTTGTTATAGTGAATGGTGTGCAATTTTGTCCAAGGGTGGGTTAATTATGCTCTTTTGTTCTTGTACACGAGATTAGGTGATCTAATGATGTACATTTTATTTTCAGAGATAAGTAATGTTTATTGATAACAAATGTCTGATAATAGTTGGATAAATCATCACTCCAGGCGTCTTGTTTAGTGGTCTTTGCCTGGGCTTGTGTCTCTGCCTGTACCTATGTTAGCGTTTCTGATTAAACAAGGTTAAATAATAACCATTGATCAGGTGGTAGTTGTGTTGGAAGGAGAGATCAATACAGTGAGGGAGGACCTTTCTTGAACCGTCATTGTGTACATCAGGCACCCACTGGAGGGAGAAGGGACAGGGAGCTCACAATTTCAAATGCCTTGTGTACATAAAACACTGGAGGGTGTAGGTGTGGGGTTCGTGTGTGGGAAGTAGTGGTAAACGGGGAGGGTGTTTTTCCACTCCCACGAAGAGGTAGGTAGGCCCCGGCCAGTCATTCCAGAGAAGAGATTCACAGCTTCAGTCTTGTAAGGTCTCCTTGATTGTTGACACTCCACTTAATAAGTGTGTGAATGAAACAGCGATTAATAATTATTAATTCATGCAGCTGATCGGGTAATTTGTACATCTTGTGAGTCGCAGATCATTTCTCTAAGCCGTAGTTTATTTTACACCCGTAGCTCATCCTGTGAGCTGTTTATTGTACACCACAGCTCATCCTGCGAGGTTTTGAATGGTGAATATCCACGTGGACTCTTCAGGCTATTGATCCAAGGAAAGGAATTAGAGCTACCCTTCCCTTCGAATCAAACTTGATAGCCTCCCATTCCAAGGCACTGTATGACCCTCTGGTTTTAGAGCTTCTTCATTTAAATAATAATAATAGTAATAATAATAATAATCATAATAATTTGTACGTGGATTAGAAAACCTATGTGATAATCTGCAAGTGAGATCGTCTTGTCTTCTGCAGATCTCATTTACTTGTCGAAATATACAGATAATTTATCATACTTTTTCCTGCCACCATTGGCATGTGTTCGGTAACCTTTGATGCACCAACATTGCTTTTATTTTTAATGTTATTTCCCCTATTTTATTGTTTTTCTCTGTGTATTTACATGGTCATGTTAAGAGTTGCACTTGGAAAGGTCTTGCCTTCCTCCGTCACCTCGTATTGAGGGGTATTAATGAAGTTGTAAAGAGTGGGATATTTAAGAAGGTGTGCGTGTGGCAGAGTGAGCCCAGGTCACCTTCCACCTCAGTATTCCAGCTTTCATTTTGTCTAAGGTTACATGTCATGTGCCGCCGTGTTTGGCATGATGTCGAGATTCGTGTTGACATCGTGACAAACATGGCATGACGTTTAGTCTAGTCAGACGCGTTGTTTTATACATCAGACGCTGGTCCTGGAGGTGGTGAAGGCTTGGTTTCAGATTCCATGTGGAGCGTCTTGGATACTTTGGTGTTCCAGTAGGTGTGTCGTCTACCTGCGGTTTGTGGTGTGAAGTGCCCATTCTCTCACCACATTTACCACACACACACACACACACACACACACACACACACACACACACACACACACACACACACACACACACACACACACACACACACACACACACACACACACACACACACACACACACACACACACACACACACACACACACACACACACACACACACACACACACACACACACACACACACACACACACACACACACACACACACACACACACACACACACACACACACACACACACACACACACACACACCACACACACACACACACACACACACACACACACACACACACACACACACACACACACACACTGGCAAACTTAAGATTAGCGTTCCGTTACCTTAACAAGGAATCTTTCAAGACACTGTATACCGTATACGTCAGGCCCATACTAGAGTATGCAGCACCAGTCTGGAACCCACACCTGGTCAAGCACGTCAAGAAACTAGAGAAAGTGCAAAGGTTTGCGACAAGGTTAGTTCCACAACTCAGGGTCTGTCTTATGAAGAAAGGCTGAGGGAAATAGGACTAACAACACTGGAGGAAAGAAGGGTCAGAGGAGACATGATAACGACATACAAAATACTGCGGGAATTGACAAGGTAGATAGTGACAGGTTGTTTCAGAGAGGGAACACAGAAACAAGGGGACACAACTGGAAGCTGAAGACTCAGATGAGTCAAAGGGATGTCAGGAAACATTTCTTCAGCCACAGAGTAGTCAGGAAGTGGAATGGACTAGAGAATGATATAGTGGAGGCAGGAACCATACACAGTTTTAAGACAAGGTATGATAAAGCTCATGGAGCAGGGAGAGCAGAGACCCAGTAGCAGACAGCGAAGAGGCGGGGCCAGGAGCTGAGTCTCGACCCCTGCAACCACAATTAGGTGAGTACAATTAGGTGAGTACACACACACACACACACACACACACACACACACACACACACACACACACACACACACACACACACACACACACACACACACACACACATACACATACATACAACAGGCCTAGTGTCTAATTGACATGTGCCTAGGACAAAATGGTAACTAACACACACAGAGTCCATCACTGGTAAGCCAGTAGTCGCTGTGGTCACTGCTACCGTAGTCCTTAGACACACCATAGTGACAACATCACTAAACGAGTCATGGTGCCAGTACCACTGAGTGAGCCATAGTCCCAGCACCAGAGCACAGCTTATAATGCCAGTACCATAAACGGGTCATAGTGCCAGCACCAATGAACGACTCATAGTGCCAGTACCATGAACAGCTCATAGTGCCAGTACCATGAACAGCTCATAGTGCCAGTACCATGAACAGCTCATAGTGCCAGTACCACTGAGTGGAATATCGTCTGACAGAACCCATGTTAAGTGTTCTTCCTTAACGAATAAACTATCATCGTCATTTACCTGTCGTCACATGGGCTTGACCCAGCTGCAGGGCAGTTTGATCATACTCCAGGTACTAGTATCTTCTCAGAGACAAGGATCGTAGGGGTACAAGGTACTCGCATCCTCAGGGATGTTAAGAATTACTTCTTCAGCCTCAAGGTAGTTAAAGAGTGGAATGACCTGGACGAACAAGTGGTAGAAGCTGGTTCTATCGCAGCTAAGGCTAGTTTTGATAGGGCCCAAGAGGCTAGGGACCAGCAAAACCAGATGCAAGTCGTGGAGATGGGACCAGGAGCTGTGATTCGACTTCAACAACCACAACTAGGTGGGTCCACACACAACCTGCTACTGTAACTACAAATAATTTTAGTGAGGAAAAGGGAGAGGGGGTGGGAGAAAGGGAGAGGTAGGTGATAGGGAGAGGGAGGGAGGGAGGGTGCAGTCAGTCATGTGTTGTTATACCGACAGACAACAAGGATGGTTCCTGCGCGGCTCGCTCCATCATGATATAGTTTAATGTGACACCGTCTGTAATGATCCTCAGTACTGCTTCCCCTCACACCGTGTTCTGTTGCTACTCTAGTTGTTAATGTTGTTTGTCATTGTTGTCTGTCAGTGCTGCTCTCCCTTACCAAGCGTCCTGCCGCTGGTTCCCTTCTTGATACGTTGTGTGTGTCACTGTCGGATGTTACGTCTATTTAAACAGAGTTTCATACACCTTCAATGCGTCTACCTTATTATATACAGGAGTTAAATTATGGGAGCTAAACTTGTGGTTTTGTGACGGCTGGTACAACTATGTCCCAGCAGTGCAGCTAATATTGTGGTTTTGTGACGGCTGGTACAACTATGTCCCAGCAGTGCAGCTAATATTGTGGTTTTGTGACGGCTGGTACAACTATGTCCCAGTAGTGCAGCTAATATTGTGGTTTTGTGACGGCTGGTACAACTATGTCCCAGCAGTGCAGCTAATATTGTGGTTTTGTGACGGCTGGTACAACTATGTCCCAGCAGTGCAGCTAATATTGTGGTTTTGTGACGGCTGGTACAACTATGTCCCAGCAGTGCAGCTAATATTGTGGTTTGTGACGGCTGGTACAACTATGTCCCAGCAGTGCAGCTAATATTGTGGTTTTGTGACGGCTGGTACAACTATGTCCCAGCAGTGCAGCTAATATTGTGGTTTTGTGACGGCTGGTACAACTATGTCCCAGCAGTGCAGCTAATATTGTGGTTTTGTGACGGCTGGTACAACTATGTCCCAGCAGTGCAGCTAATATTGTGGTTTTGTGACGGCTGGTACAACTATGTCCCAGCAGTGCAGCTAATATTGTGGTTTTGTGACGGCTGGTACAACTATGTCCCAGCAGTGCAGCTAATATTGTGGTTTTGTGACGGCTGGTACAACTATGTCCCAGCAGTGCAGCTAATATTGTGTTTGTACGGTGGTCAACTTGTCCCAGCATGAGCTAATATTGTGGTTTTGGACGGCTGGTACAACTATGTCCCAGCAGTGCAGCTAATATTGTGGTTTTGTGACGGCTGGTACAATATGTCAGAGTGAGCTAAATTGTGGTTTGGACGGCTGGTACAACTATGTCCCAGCAGTGCAGCTAATATTGTGGTTTTGTGACGGCTGGTACAACTATGTCCCAGCAGTGCAGCTAATATTGTGGTTTTGTGACGGCTGGTACAACTATGTCCCAGCAGTGCAGCTAATATTGTGGTTTTGTGACGGCTGGTACAACTATGTCCCAGCAGTGCAGCTAATATTGTGGTTTTGTGACGGCTGGTACAACTATGTCCCAGCAGTGCAGCTAATATTGTGGTTTTGTGACGGCTGGTACAACTATGTCCCAGCAGTGCAGCTAATATTGTGGTTTGTGACGGCTGGTACAACTATGTCCCAAGTGCAGCTAATATTGTGGTTTTGTGACGGCTGGTACAACTATGTCCCAGCAGTGCAGCTAATATTGTGGTTTTGTGACGGCTGGTACAACTATGTCCCAGCAGTGCAGCTAATATTGTGGTTTTGTGACGGCTGGTACAACTATGTCCCAGCAGTGCAGCTAATATTGTGGTTTTGTGACGGCTGGTACAACTATGTCCCAGCAGTGCAGCTAATATTGTGGTTTTGTGACGGCTGGTACAACTATGTCCCAGCAGTGCAGCTAATATTGTGGTTTTGTGACGGCTGGTACAACTATGTCCCAGCAGTGCAGCTAATATTGTGGTTTTGTGACGGCTGGTACAACTATGTCCCAGCAGTGCAGCTAATATGTGGTTTTGGACGGCTGGTACAACTATGTCCCAGCATGCAGCTAATATTGTGGTTTTGTGACGGCTGGTACAATATGTCCCACAGTGCAGCAATATTGTGGTTTTGGACGGCTGGTACACTATGTCCCAGCAGTGCAGTATTGTGGTTTGACGGCTGGTACAACTATGTCCCAGCAGTGCAGCTAATATTGTGGTTTGTGACGGCTGGTACAACTATGTCCAGCAGTGCAGCTTATATTAACAGTAAGCCAGTAATTTGTTTTTACGGCTGGTCAACTATGTCCAGTGCAGCTAGTTGGAGCTTGTAGCATGTCCTAATATTGTGGTTTTGTGACGGCTGGTACAACTATGTTCCAGCAGCAGCTATATGTGGTTTGTGACGGCTGGTACAACTATGTCCCAGCAGTGCAGCTAATATTGTTTTTGTGACGGCTGGTACAACTATGTCCACATCTGTCAACTTTTCCATTGTGGTTCTGACGGCTGGTACAACTATGTCCAGCAGTGCAGCTAATATTTGGTTGTGACGGCTGGTACACAATTCACCATGCACTGCTATTGTGGTTTTGTGCGCTGGTACAACTTATGCCCAGCAGTGCAGCTTAATATTGTGGTTTGGACGGCTGGTACAACTATGTCCCAGCAGTGCAGCTAATATTGTGGTTTTGTGACGGCTGGTACAACTATGTCCCAGCAGTGCAGCTAATATTGTGGTTTTGTGACGGCTGGTACAACTATGTCCCAGCAGTGCAGCTAATATTGTGGTTTTGTGACGGCTGGTACAACTATGTCCCAGCAGTGCAGCTAATATTGTGGTTTTGTGACGGCTGGTACAACTATGTCCCAGCAGTGCAGCTAATATTGTGGTTTTGTGACGGCTGGTACAACTATGTCCCAGCAGTGCAGCTAATATTGTGGTTTTGTGACGGCTGGTACAACTATGTCCCAGCAGTGCAGCTAATATTGTGGTTTTGTGACGGCTGGTACAACTATGTCCCAGCAGTGCAGCTAATATTGTGGTTTTGTGACGGCTGGTACAACTATGTCCCAGCAGTGCAGCTAATATTGTGGTTTTGTGACGGCTGGTACAACTATGTCCCAGCAGTGCAGCTAATATTGTGGTTTTGTGACGGCTGGTACAACTATGTCCCAGCAGTGCAGCTAATATTGTGGTTTTGTGACGGCTGGTACAACTATGTCCCCAGCAGGTGCGCGTCAATGTATGTGGTTTTGTGACGGCTGGTACAACTATGTCCCAGCAGTGCAGCTAATATTGTGGTTTTGTGACGGCTGGTACAACTATGTCCCAGCAGTGCAGCTGTGATACAGCGTTGGACGACTCATCTTTTCTTCATCGAGAAAACACTATAGTGTTTTCTCACTATATGAGAAAACACTAGGCCATATTACAAGACGTTTCGGTCCTGGGACCTTGAGCATAGACATTAGTCTTGGGATCAAGGTCCCAGGACCGAAACGTTTTCTAATAAATATATTCTGGTGTTTGCTCACGTGTATTTTTTAAACCACGTGTCGGTATCCAGTACCAAGTTTTATAGCAGAGTTAGCCATGTTAATCTCTCAGATTCTTTCACACAGGATGGGTCGCATACCTGAGGTTGTCATGTGTCAGCCTGAGTTGGGAGACTTCAGTAGGGCATTCCACTCTTGAGTTCTATAGCTACGTTGGCTTTAAAGGTTTCGTTCCAGCAGACATGGAGTTACTAAGGCGTGGGAATTATCAAATCTCACGATAACCTAAGCACCAGCAACCTGATTGATCGAATCTGGGGAAAAATCACAAGAAAAAAAGAATCTTTAGAAATTTAATTTAACCTACACTTACTTGTACATACACACTTTTACCATTGAATGTCTCAAATACTCACAACTAATAAAGATTCGCTGACAAAGATTGTCACTAAGTAAGATTATCTGTAGATTGAGGATTGGTAATGCACTCAAACATCTCACCCATAGCCACCTGCTTGTAGGTGTTTCTTTCTCCCTTTGTGTAACTTGTGGCTTCCTGCTGACTGTGAATCATTTTAAACTGTTTGTTGACAGCTTCTGACTTTTTTCCTACTTCTTATAGTTACCATGGTACCTGTAGGGACCTCGTGAAATTTTTAGGGGAGTGTATTGATGTTAGCCATTTAATGTTATTTGTAATTACATGGGTTGTTTTAGCAATGTGGTAGCATTTATTTTTAAGTGCACACTTACACCTGGACACACGTTCTTACACTAGGACACACATGTCCCTCACTCTAATACCAAGGTCCTCCTCACAGTGGTTGATGGCGGCAGTGTCCCATATCTGTTTTCTCTCACCCTCTGTTCCTCCCTCCCATCACTCAATATCCGCCCTCATTGTCTACTATTTTGCCTCCCCAACACTGGACTCTGTGCCCTGAAGGTTTCCCGCAGCTCCCTGTCTACCAGGAACTGTTTATTGTGGTGGATGCTACTCTTGAGCCTTCTCTGAATAGTAATAATGATGATAACGGTGGTGATAATGTTGGTGGTGGTGGTGGTGATAATGTTGATGGTGGTGGTGGTGGTGATAATGTTGATGGTGGTGGTGGTGATAATGACAGGAATAGTCAGAATTTACCGGTACAGTGCAATACACTACTTTTCTTCACCAATCTTGTGAGCATCACGAACGAATGAATTCACATGTATTAAAATGAGAATATATATGGTAAAGTCAGTTAGTAACAGGAATGAGAGGGCGTCTTTGCAACTCGCTTGTTTGTATAGAACCTTTAAAATAATTAAAAAAAATTTGTTGCCATCTTTTCAAATGAATTTTGTTTTTGTTTTCTGATGCGCGACATTGTGGACAACGTCCACAATGTTACATCAGTGTAAACAGAAAAGCATGTTTCCTCGAATGTTTTATTAATATATCCGGGCTGTAGGAGCTGACCATCTGGAAGTGGTGTACACTGTGTGTATATACGCTACACACCTTGAAAGAATATCTTAGCTTTTGAGTATAAGTTATTTCCCGGTGCGCACCTCCCCTTCTAAGTGATCTCCCTGCGTTCATCTCCTCCCTTTAAAGTCACTTCCCTGGGCGCACCCACTCCCTCTTAAGCCCATCTTCCCTATCTAAATCTCCCTGTAGGTCGTCTCTGTCCTCTACAGTTCCTGTTATCAATATTTGCACGTCACATTAATACATACAGGATTCGATCCTCTTAGCAGGTCATGTATATGGCAGGAATAGTTGTTACCCTCGCCCATCCATTCATTTTTTCCGTACTGTCACTGTCCTTCGACTTTCGTGTATGCCTTCTTCCACTAGATGACACTTTTTTTTTTTTCACCCCGTGTTGATAAGTTCGTCAGACGCGATATACTTCGCATTTTGTTTTCTTTCTCTGTAAGTGCCTTTTTTTTAATTCGTCCCATTCCTGTCTGTCGTTTAACGTTGGTATTTCTCCTTTTTCCCCCTTTGTCTTATTTGGTCTTCTAGCTATTGTAAACTCTGCATTTTCTCCATACCCATACATAGTCATTCTTACCCTTTTTCTTGTCATCTGCACTCTGTGTTTGTCCCATACTCTTTTCAGTCAAGCTTTGACCTTCTCGTGTTTTCTGTTGAATTACGATCGCTTTATATTATGTCACGGAATATTGTCTAGTCTACCCATCATCTCCTAGCTTGTCTTGGTTTCTAGTTTCCTTTTAGAATATACGCCACTCTGTAATTGCCTATTAATTTACTCTCTCTCTTTCTCTAGTCTGGTTTTCTGCCCTTCCATTTTAATATCCAATTTTAGCTGAGAGAGTTCAGTACTGTTTGATCACTTGTATCTATTGACATTCCGTCGCCACTCTCACTTATGACTGATTCTTTGTTTATAGTTTGTGTTTGGGGGGCCGGAGGGGGAATCTCGTCGGGCTAGTAGTGAAGGCGGTGGCAGCAGAAATTACATCCTCCAGTAGATCTTTTTTCCTCCCGGTAGCCGGTGGGTCGATACTAACTTGGGTGCCCAAAATCGATTCCCAGCCGGCACTGAACAAAGCTTGGTCTCCGGGAAGGTTTTTGTCGACCTCAGTTTTTCTTCAGCGTATTCTCGTATTTTGTCAACTTCTGTATTTGTGCCTGGATTATGTTTTGTCCAATGTTGTATCTTGGCCTTCATTGTGTTTGGTCTACTGTTGTATCCAGACCATGGCTGTTTCTGGTCCATTGTTGTATCCAGGCTTTGATTGTGTTTGGTCCACTGTTGTATCCAGACCATGGCTGTTTCTGGTCCATTGTTGTATCCAGGCTTTGATTGTGTTTGGTCCACTGTTGTATCCAGACCTAGACTCTCTTACATCTACTGCTGTGTCTAGCCTGCTGCTGTGGGGTTTACTGTGTTTTCCAAGCTTACTGATTTGTTTTAACTTATTGATGTATCTGACATACTGTTGTTCCTGAATTACTGTTATCTCTGGCTTACTATTTTACTGTTGTTTCAACTGTTCCCTGACATGTTTCTGACTGGCTTGCTACTTGTCAGACCCTCGCTTGCAACATTTAATGTAGCCTAAATTTGAAATATGTATATGTTTTGTTGTTTTACTGATTTTGGTGAAGTTGTGAAATGTTTATGAATGATCATTGCTGTGTAAGCGTTTCTTCCTAGTTACGGAGTTTGTTTTTCTTGATCATTGGTAACGCAGAACCTATTTTTTTTTTAGGTTGAGAGAGCCAGGTGCTCAAATTCTTTCGAGTTACTGCGAGTCAAGCACACAACTATTTTAGTATAGATTCAGTTTTTAAAATTTAATAAGGAATTGAGCGGGTCATCACGTGATTTTTTCTCTGACGAATAAATTACCAACTAACAACGGTAAGGGCAGTGATTGCTGCCGTCAACCTTTATAAGGTCAACGTCTAACTGTACTCTGCTCATGTCTGTATATAGTCTGACTTTAATCCCAATACGTCCATATTTGGGATTAAAATAATGTTGATTGGTGATGAACAGGTGCCATGCAGCCTTAATGACCCTCGTGTGTCGATAGGCTTAAAGCCAATTAACCAATGAACCATAATCTCCTAAAACTTTCATCTCCATTTCAAAACATTTGTTAACGCTAATTGGGAAGTCCTTAGCGAATTAGCAGCGCACGCCTGCGGCTGTTTTTTTTTCCTGGGTCCCGTCCTAGAGTCCACAGAGCGGGGCATCATATGACCTTATACCCACATCAGGAACTATTTCCTTGAGAGGGGGAAAAAAATGACCTTCCCTCCCGTGAGGCAGTGTGCAATAACAGTGACCGGCTTAGTGTTGATGTCACTGCAAAGGAATGCAAGGTGTTAGGCCAGCCAGTGTGACGAGAGGTAGGCAGCTAGAGAACTAAGATTGGCTGATGATGAAGACTTGCTGAGATACCACAACTCATAACCGTGACGAGGAGACGCGGAGGAGAGGACGTGGCGAGGAGACACTGGGGAAGAGGAGGAGGAGGAGCAGATGCCAGGGAGGGTGTGGGAGGAGGTGGTGGTAGACGAATACTTAAATTTGAGAGGGGATTGGTAAAGGATTAGCAAGCGTGAGTTGCTGAAGTGAGGAGGGGGTGATGGAGGTACTGGGAGTGTAGTGAGAGACGAGGATGGGGAGTGTAGTGAGAGACGAGGATGGGGAGTGTAGTGAGAGACGAGGATGGGGAGTGTAGTGAGAGACGAGGATGGGGAGTGTAGGGAGAGACGAGGATGGGGAGTGTAGTGAGAGACGAGGATGGGGAGTGTAGTGAGAGACGAGGATGGGGAGTGTAGGGAGAGACGAGGATGGGGAGTGTAGTGAGAGACGAGGATGGGGAGTGTAGTGAGAGACGAGGATGGGGAGTGTAGTGAGAGACGAGGATGGGGAGTGTAGTGAGAGACGAGGATGGGGAGTGTAGGGAGAGACGAGGATGGGGAGTGTAGTGAGAGACGAGGATGGGGAGTGTAGTGAGAGACGAGGATGGGGAGTGTAGTGAGAGACGAGGATGGGGAGTGTAGGGAGAGACGAGGATGGGGAGTGTCCCAGATCAACCTGACTGTGGACTAGTGGTCCGCCAGCAGCAACAGCCTGGTTGACCAGCAAAGCAACAGACAATATTGGCTCAGGGCCAGGCTCCAGGAATAGAAAAACTGAAAAGTCATCAAAAGTGTACCCATTCGTCAAAGGTATACCCAAGGCATCAAAGGTATATCCAAGGCATTGAAGGTATAACCAAGGCATCAAAGGTAGAACCATGCAGTCAGTGAGCCAGCCTGATCATCTCACACCGGGTTTGTGGTTAAAAGAACTCTGATAGATCACATTACACAACTTTATGAGCTCTTTGTATATCAAGGAAATTATGTACTGGAGAAAATTATATATAAATATGTGAGGGGGAATGCAGTTGTTTATTGCACTAATAATGAGAGTATGGGAAATAGAGAATTAGTGTTAAAGTAACAGTTACACAAGGTTACTGAGAGGGGACTAATGTAATGCTCTATAAGAGTATTATTACACTGAATGAACTGTTATACTACTATGAGAAGTGGAAATACAAATTATACTGGTAGAAAGTACACTTACAATTAGTGCTGTAGAGTTCACTCATAAACCTCCATCCATCTGTTGGTCTAACCAAGTTCAAGTATTGGCTCCTGTCTGTCTAGCTAACTAGCACCTCCCCAATGATGCAGGAACAAGGAACTCTTGTATTAGTGTCTCCCCTTCAAGTGGACGGGTAGGGTTGGAGCAACAACAAATATCATTTCCTCATAAAATAACAGGAGAATTTACGATTTTCTTGAGTGCTTACATTTTTTTACCCTAAAACTTAGCCATACATGTCGAAACCTAAAGAAACTTTAACTGGTTACAATTTCTACCTTGAAAAAATGACAAAAATAAATGTACCAGTTCTGGCAAATCAACTTCCTTCCATAATTTCTTTATCAAGGCCTGCCAAACAGCGAACCATACCGCTCTTCAGCACCTACACTTTTCCCTCCAGGGTTCGAACCTTGGTCAATTTCACGACTTCCAATGGATTACTCATAGAGCACTCAACTTCAAACCTCTTCTTGTCACCAGACAGATGAGTGAATCTAGGCTCACCTTAGGCCTACCTGGGTCTAGTGTCACAAATCACACCAGGCTGCTACATATCATCTTTAAAGCATTATCATACTTTCACCAATTTGCAACATACATACATACATACATACATACATACATACATATATAATATATATATATACATGATATATATTATATATATATATATATATATATATATATATATATATATATATATTTTATGTATGATATATATGTATGTATATATATGTATGTATATATATATGTATGTATGTATATATATATAGTATGTATGTATATATATATGTATGTATGTATATATATATGTATGTATGTATATATATATGTATGTATGTATATATATATGTATGTATATATATATTGTATATATATATGTATGTATGTATATATATATGTATGTATGTATATATATATGTATGTATGTATATATATATGTATGTATGTATATATATATGTATGTATGTATATATATATATGTATGTATGTATATATATATATGTATGTATATATATTATGTATGTATATATATATATATATGTATGTATGTATATATATATGTATGTATATATATATATGTATGTATGTATATATATGTATGTATATATATATATGTATGTATATATATATGTATGTATGTATATATATATGTATGTATGTATATATATATGTATGTATGTATATATATATGTATGTATGTATATATATATATATATGTATGTATGTATATATATATGTATGTATGTATATATGTATGTATGTATGTATGTATGTATATATGTATATATGTATGTATGTTGCAAATTGGTGAAAGTATGATAATACTTTTTTTTCAAAATTTTCCTTGATTTTTTGTTTTTTTTCAAGAAAATCCCAATTTGTAATTGAAGTGCAATTTCTTCTTGTATAATATCAGAAAGGAATTTTTATTTTTCAATGGTTTTATTTCATCCCACTTAGTTCTTGGACTGTTGAAATTAAATTTGCGGAACCTCCCTTTCCGTTGCTTAAGAGGTTGTTTATATGGAGTTCAGCGAGAGTATTTGTTGCAGCTCCTCACGGTAAGGTAAGGCAAAGGCCGCTCATCGTGTTCGAAAATTTCTCTCCTGGATACAGGCGTGATTGGATAATAGCAAAAGAATTTGAATAAAATATCAAATCAATGCAGAAATTGCGACGTTATATTCGTAATTGGACAGATTTAGAGTAAAAAGTAATATGTGAAAACTGGTTTGGTCATCAATCTGTAAAGTAATGGAACAATTGCCAAGTAGCTTCGTTGAAGTAAATACCTTTGAAATATCTTGAGTGTTGGTAACACCTGCCTCGTTGAGCCAGTAGTCTGTACTGTGATACGTTGTTAGGGTGGTAAGAACGGCGCAGATGTATTGCACCAGAATCACCAGGACATGTGTGAGACAGCTGAATCGTGAGGAAGCTGCAGGAGCAGAACAGCGATCATCTCACATTGTTATTCCGAAGACTTTTACCTGTTTCTTAAGAGGTGCGTGAGTTTCCCTGTCTCCGAATATAATGTTTATTTTTCCCCTATAATCTAGCTTGTCCATAATCACTATCTCATTTGCTTTGTCTGCTTTCGTAAGGTGAAGTCCAGGATATTTCCTTAATTCATGGTATAACTTAACAAAACTTTGAGGACAATTGTGTTGTAGAGGTCTGAGCTGTCTCAGACCTCTACAACTTGTGTGTGTTATTTTACGCAGAGCTTTAAACATACAGCGCTTTGGGACATAGGAGGCAATCAGACGTTGAAGTAGCAGCAGGAGTAACAGCAGGACATGTGTTCCCAGAGTCCCTCCTGCTCCCCTTGAAAGTTTCGCACCATTATGGAAATGCCTCACCGGGAGATGTGTTGAGCTGTTTTTAATGGAGCAGATCACGCTGAGGGATTCTCGCTAGTTTGAGTGTTTGTGTTTGTCGTCGTGTGATTACTGGTGTTGCTTGAGGAGATGCTTCGTGTGGTGGTGGTTGTAGTTGTGGTAATTTGAGTGTGCGGTGAGAGAAGTATACGAGAATGGACGAAACACACCGAGAGAAATTCAACAAGTGCTAGTGGGACAGTGATGAGAGGGGAGTAAGCCAGCCAGCCACGCGTCCACTGCCAGAATTTATCGTCACAAGTTCCTCTCACCTTCATACATTCGCTGGTGTTTTGTGTTAAGCGATACATTTCCTGATTGTGAAGTACGATGAAAGTGTGGAGAGGACAGGAGGGAGGGAGGGAGGCGGGATGTACAAGTTAGGGGTAGAGTGCGGAGGACAGTTTTAGCGAGTGGCTGCTGCTTGTGGTGGTGGCGGTGGCAAAGAATGAGTCAGTAGTGTGGTGGAGGCCGCGGGGCGGCGTGGTGCGGCGCGGTGCTGGTGAGGACCTCTGCTCACTCCAGCATACTGTCACAACACCAGTTACCGGGCCACACACGCCCAATAACTTAACTGTTATTCTCAAGAAGAATCACATTCTAATGTACTCGTAAACAGAGACTGTTTGCATGAACATAACGCTTATTTTTTAATCGAACGAGGCTCTTAACTGTCAAGTGACAGTCTTTTCTTAAGTTAAAGAAGTGTTATCATGTGGATATCTACAAGTGAAAGAGCCTTTGAGTGAAGGCACTTACAAGTAAGAGAAGTTGTAAGTGCAGGTATTTAGCAAGAGGAAAGATGAGTGATGCTGGAGGCGAGATTGTCGTGTTGTGGCAGGATGCTGTTGTCATCACAAGTCTAACTCGTGAGGAATCTATAGTGAAGTGTGATGCACAGAGGTGCCTTGGGCAACATGTAGTGAAGAGTGGTGTACAGAGGTGCCCTATATATGCTACAAACCTCCAAAAGCTATCATAGCACAGATGTGCCTTGGGCAACATGTAGTGAAGACAGGTGTACATTTACAAAGGTACCTAGGTTCCCATGCTTGTTGTGGGTACCAGTTGCGGTAGGTGTTAAGAATGGTATCAGGTGGGTGGGGAAGGTTGTATGAGTTATCCAAGGTGCCACCTGTAATAGTAAATTGTTAAGACGTTGTTAGTGATACTAGAAGCAATCCCATAAATGACAGTTGTCATGACTGACAGGATGAATACAGGTACCATCAATGGCAGGAGCAACACAGGTACCATTAACAAGTGCCACCAGTGACAGGTGGTGTACAGGTGTCATTAGTGACAAGCAGTGTCATCAGTGACAGGTGATGTTCAGGTGCCATCAGCACACGCGAACAAGTGTTATCAGTGACAGCTGATGTACAGGTATCATTGACAAGTGGTGTACATGTGTCATCAGTGACAAGTGGTGTACATGTATCTACAGTGACAGATCGTGTACAGGTATCTTCAGTGATAGATCGTGTACAGGTATCTTCAGTGACAGATGGTGTACAGGTATCTTCAGTGATAGATGGTGTACAGGCATTTTCAGTAATAGATGGTGTACAGGTATCTTCAGTGATAGATGGTGTACAGGTATCTTCAGTGATAGATGGTGTACAGGTATCTTCAGTGATAGATGGTGCACAGGTATCTTCAGTGATAGATGATGTATTGGTATCTACAGTGATAGATGGTGTACAGGTATCTTCAGTGATAGATGGTATACAGGTATCTTCAGTGATAGATGGTGTACAGGTATCTTCAGTGATAGATGGTGTACAGGTATCTGCAGTGATAGATGATGTATTGGTATCTACAGTGATAGATGGTGTACAGGTATCTTCAGTGATGGTGTACAAGTGTTATCAGTGACGGAAGACAGATGGCGTGCACCATCATTCACTCTCAGATACCATCTCTTCCCTAGCCTATACATGTTCCACGACCACTCATTAACCTTCACATGCATCAACACAGACGCTCTGTTCATTCATTTTCACTTTTCTGTTTTAATCACCTGTTATGTATTTTAATTACTTGTTATATATTCCAATTTGTTACGTATTAGCAGATTTCTGGGACTCTCAATGTTTATATTTGAACTTTTAAAAGGTTTTACTGACCTTTCTTTTGGTAACTTATTGATTACGATTTACCTAAGAATAAAATAATCGAGGAACACTGCAGTTGGCCTGCTGGCCCAGACTAGGCAAGTGCTATTCACACTCAACCGAGTGTGTGGCCTGGTAGGCAACGATCTCGCTTTACACACTGTCCGTGTTTCGATTCCCGGTAATTATGAAAACATTGGGCGAGTTTCCTTACACCTGTTGTCCCGTTCACCTAGCAAGCAAGTAGGTAGCTGGGTGTTAGTCGACTGGTGTGGGTCGCATCCTGGGGGAATAAGATTTAAGGACCCTAATGGAAATAAGACAGACCTCCATGACGCACTGACTTGGGTTATCCTGGGTGGCTTACCCTTCGGGGTTAAAAATCCGAACAAAATCTTATATCTCTTCGTGTAACTTTAAAAATAGGCTGGAGAGGTACAAGAGTGGAAGTGGTTGGAGGTGGGTAGGACCTACCTAACTTTAATGTTTTGTTCCCATTCATATATTTTCCCTCACTATTTTTGTTCAAGCTACCTAAGGTGTTTGTTTTAATGACACTACTTGCCACGTTATTCCACTCACCGACAACTCTGTTTCCTTTATTCTTTCTAAATCCGAGTTTATCCAACTAGAATCCATTGTTTGTGTTTTTTTCTTGGTTAGATATTCTCAGCACTCAGTATTCTGTTTTAAACTCGTTTCAATCATATTTACCCTCCATTCTACGTCTTTCACAGGCGTGTAGGTTCAGTGCTCTCATTCTACGATGAGAAAGATTTCTGATATAGTAATTAAGCTTTCCGTTCTTCTATGTTTTCTGAGGCATGTATATCCATTCTGTTGTAAGAGCTTCTGTTGTGGAGCTTCTGTTTTTTTATACGTCTTGATATAAATTAAGGCTGCCTATTAACCGTATCACTGAAATTTAGGACTGCTGTCTAATCAGGATTCCAGGTCATTTTATACATCCGATATGTTTATGTTAAACACAAAGAACTTTATCCAGATATCAGTTACTGACATGCGCAAGAAATATCTGTAAACCAACACAACTGACACGGTAATGTTGTCAATAGTGTATGTATGTAGTGTATTATGAAGCCAGCAGTGTGAATGAGCAAGGTTCACGGGCAGGGGTTGCCAGAACCATTACAGGTACCCTCAGGTAACTCCCGGGGGTCGTGACCCGAGATTACCAGCTGCTCAGGGGCGAATTTTTTTTTATCCCTTCTAAGACTCGGTTAATTGACTCATTAGGGGAGATTACTCAAGGTCACTTTTTTTGCCCTTGAGAATACCCGCTAAGGGTCATTCTCAAATTTAGGCTTCAATCTGCGTAATATGGGCCAATAGGCATATAACAGTGATTCTTAGTGCGCTGCAGTGTTCCTTCTTTCTTATGTTCTTAAAACCTGCATAGGGGAGTAGTGATTTTTTTGTGCGTTGAAACCAGTTTGCTTACTGCATTGATCGTCACTCGTGTGTAAGACCCGGGAGGTGAGAGCACAAAAACCACTTAATGTCTTTTAATTCAAGTTAGTGACAGATTTTATATTGGGCAGTTTTCAAGGAAGGCTTACATAACGAGCGTTTGGTTTTCAACGAATTTGGGCTCACCATTATGTCCTAGGTGTTTACCCTCCCTTCGTTACCATCCTCCTTGTTTTTTATTTTAGTTATTGGAGACTAAATATACATTTATTTAGGCTAATTAGCGTTAAAGTAACATAGCGTAAAATTAATCTAAGGTAGAGTGTGAAGCAGCATAAATCATTCAGAAGTAGACTCTCACAAACTCCTTTAAAAACTCACGAATTATTTTGGAGACCAGTTGTGACGGTATATGGTAAAGATAGCACTGAGTGCCAAAGAGTGCCATGGTCGGTGGTGCCATACATGACACTGCAGGAAGGAGGGCAATGAGCACAGTGGCGGGAGGGGGATATGGATGCCGTGGTCCACACTTGACACAGCAGGGGGGCGTGGCGGGGTGGGGGGTGGTTGATGGGATGTATGGGTGGTGTGCTCTGACCAACACTGAAGCAACAACGTCACTTCCGTGTTTGTCACAAGGTAAACAAATCTATTATTACCGACATTAATTGCAGTAATAAAGTTTATAAAGGTAAGCTGCGGAGTAATGCAGGGACAGGCTGCAGCTCTGGGGATGGTTGGTAGTGGTGGTGGTGGTGGTGGTGGTCTTCTTGTGGGGGAGGAACTGAAGTGAAGGGTGGTGGGGGTCCTTAGTGTATGGGAAGACTCAGTTCTTTCTTTTAGCAAAATTGGATTCAACAGCAATATTGATATTACTCTGTTTTGTATGATAGTTACACAGTGGGAACAAAAGTTAGCTGCTTCCCTGTCATATTCCATCACACAGGATGGGTCACATACATAATGTTGAAATCTGTCAGTCTGAGCTGGGAGACTTCAGTACGTCAATGAGGATATCGTAAAGTATTCCATTAAAAGTTCGTCAGATACGGGAGCTTCAAGGGATTCGTTCCAATAGAGCTGCAGTCAATATTACTAGGGAATTACCATCACTCAGGATGATCTGTCTCCATACACGAGATAAAGATAACTTATATGAAGATGTCTCTATCACAGAGCAAGACAACAAAATTATATATAGGGCAGAAAAGAAAGTAATCGGAAAAAATTAAAATATATTTTGTATCTAAGAAAATATAAATACGGGGGGAGTTGAATGACAACCAGGCCTTTCGTGTTGCAATCAACACATCAGGAGCTTGCAATGTTGCAGAAAAGGAGAAATTCCAAGCAAATACGTTCAGAGGGAGTGAGCAAAGACGCTTCCTCTGAACGTGTTTGCTCGGAATTTCTCCTTTTTCTGGAACATTGCAAGCTCCTGAAAGGCCTTTAGTTGTCATTCAACTCCCCCGTGGTTGTTACCAATTTTGTATCGCTTGTTCTCTATTATTGCATAATACTTAAATACATACAAAAGATGCAAATTCATTGTTGCAGTAGCCTCTCAACATGTTGAAAGTACATCGCATGCCTGATAATACATACTTGCGCTAGTCTGACGACAACCAACCTGAACATTATACAACAATCGCTAATTCACTTGCACTAAGCAACACCCACTAAATGTAGGCTGACACAAGTTGGGCAGGGCTGAGATACATTAAATTGTTAATTTATCAAAGTGGTGGAGGCAAACTCAGTACACAGCTTCAAGAGTAGGTATGATAAGGCTTAAGAGGTCAGAAATCAGGGATAGCGATCAAAGTAGTCTGAGGTGGGGGCCAGGAGCTAAATTTCGACACACACACACACACACACACACACACACCCCAGGTGGGTGGGTTCTCCAAGAATCGATACTTAGAGCATTCTTAATATATGTAAATAACCTGCTGGCGGGTATTGAATCGTATGTATCATTGTTGATGGCGTAAAGCTAATGAGAAGAATAACAACGAAAGAGGAGACAGGTTACAGAAAGATTTGGACAAGCTGTGAAGGTACAGTAGTCAAACAAGTGGTAATGGATAGTAACCCAAATAAGTCTTGCTCATTGGTGATGAGAGAAGACCAGAGACTGGATACAGCTTGGCAAGCAAGAAACTACAAATATCATATAAGGAGAAAGTTCTGGGGTGATCATTACACCCAACATATCGCCAGAGGGACACTTAAATTGTATAACATCTGAAGTATAGGCGAGGTTAGTTAATCTCAGAATTGCTTTCAAAAACCTTTAAAAAAAGAATCTTTTAGAACTCTGTACACTGCATATGTCAGGTCCATCATAGACTATGCAGTACCATCATAGAACCTTCACCTGGTGAAGTGTGCATGAAAACTCAAGCAGGTTAAGAGATTTACAACAATATAAGTCCCGGATCTGAGAGGATTGGGTAGTGAGGAGAGCGTAAACCTGGTGACTATTGAACAGACAAAGATAAAGGGAGACATAATTACGGCATACAATGTACTCAGAGAGTTTTATTAAATATAACTGAGTAATGATAATGGTGGCAGTGTTTGTGTGGGGAGGCTGATGTAGTGGGTGGTGGGTGTTAGTTGGAGTGGGGGGGTTGGAGTATTGGGTGGTGGTAGTGGTGGGTGGCACAAGACCCACCTGGTGTGGGGCATCAGGTGAAGGTTTTGGTGTTCCCACCAGGCGTGTCTCAGAGTATCTTCACCCATGATCATGTGTGTCCTCGCTGACCTTAGCCAGTCTCACCTCTTATCACTCGCCATCGCCTTTATCTTAATATTCCATTTAGTGAAATACGGTAAACTTTTACTTGATTAATTTTTATTGATAGACGACAATCTGATCTAGCCTAACCTAACTTTAAAAGCATATATCGAGAAATTTGTTGAAAACTCTGTGAGAAACCCACATAGAATTTGCGAGTATGGGTTGACCACCACCAGCACAGTTCCTCATTATATAAGTGGGCGAGTATATCTGTTAGTGGGAATACACTTAAATGATAGGCAATGGGGATGCTTATTTTGTAACTTCAGGGTGGGTGTACCTATAGGGTGAGTGATGGGGATTCCCATGATCTTCGCTAGTGTTACTCTTGTTGATATCAGTAGGTCGACAAGGCTCACCAATCTCTTCCCCTCCTTCTCTCACCAGAGACTGCTGGCTCAAAAAAAAAATCTCCCTCTCCCTTTCACCCCACCATAGACCACTGAGAGGCTCATCTCCCCACCATAGATCACTGGGAGGCTCATCTCCCCACCATAGATCACTGGGAGGCTCATCTCCCCACCATACATCACTGGGAGGCTCATCTTCTCCCCACACAGAGACCGCTGGCTTACAGAGGCTTGCCTCCTCCCTCCTCCTTACACCATAAACCCCACCATTACATTACCATTAAATCATGCTGATGTAAACATAAGTTTCGTAATCTTGTGCAAGGAATCCGGATGTCCTTATCTGTAACTAAGACTAGGTGATGTTAGGCGGCCTGCTTTGTCTACTCCCACGAAATAGTTTTTAGCGTGTATCGTGTAAGTTAAAATCTTTCTCTCTCTCTTCCCTCTCCTCCCTTCCCTCTCCTCCCTTCCCTTCACTCAATCCCCTCTATTCTTCCTCTCCTCTCTCTTTCCCTACACTTTATATGGATAGATATAAAAGAATCGATTAATAAACGCATACAATTTCTTATGCTATTTCTTAAGGAAAAAAAAGTCAGTCGGTAACATGCACACCATGCTCCCCTTCCTCCTACCATACCTGCACGTCTCTTCCTACCTACACGCCTCTTCCCCCTCCCCCACCTGCAAGTCTCTTTCTACCTACGTGACTCTCCCCCACCTACACGTCTCTCTCTCCACCACACGTTTTAGAAGCTTTTATTGGGGCAAAGTTTCACTCAGTGTAGGAGTTTACCCAGTTAAGACTTAAAGCTCTACACAGCGAAACGTTGTCCCAGTACAAGCGTGTTTTATCTTCATTGTTGTCGGCGGTACGACGTTTTGACTTTTTCCACCACACAAGTGACTTCTCTCCCCACATTCCACACACACAACTTATCTCACCACACACAACACCTACACGTGTAACTCTCCACCCAACCTGTAAAAACATGTGGCCTCTAACCGCACTTAGGATTCGCCACACCACACCCAAATTATATACACACACACATGCCTGGCTACCACACTTATGCATGTGTGTATCCCCCATAAATATTAGAAATAACATAAAACATTAATGGAGGCAATAATGAATGTAATTTTCCCTTTGGGATACCAGATGATAAGAGAGATAACAGAGAGGGTGGGGTAACTTCATTAATTAGGCAACAATGTGAATTTAAATAAAATGTTCACATATTACATTTTAAGATTACTAACAAGAATAAGAAAGGTCGTAGTAGCAGCAATATATATGTGAGTTGGACCTGACTAGTTTGTGCTACTAGGTCAGATGCCGTGCTCCTTCCTTAAGTGAATGTAACCTGACCTGGCTGGGTCGGGGCATTGGCTTAAGCCGGTGGGAGACTTGGACCTGCCTCGCATGGGCCAGTAGGCCTGCTGCAGTGTTCCTTCTTTCTTATGTTCTTATGTTAACACTGAAGCCGCCATGAGCATCGTGGAGATGGCAGCACTAGCAGCTAGTAGAAGGAAAGTTAAAACTCCTGATGCTACGAAACTTCAACCAGGGAGAGAGTGAGTGAGAGAGGGGCTGGGAGACAAGGAACCCGCATGGTGAAGAAGGGACAAGAACAGTGTCAAAAAATTCCCTTGTCCAAGATGTTTAAAATCCAACAATGATGGTTGAAGAACCATCAGGATTGAACTTAATGTACAATAGAAGCCACTTAAAGATTCATCTTGGTGCAAGAGGAGATGATGGAGAGATGCAATACAAGAGGATAAGAAAAATATAAAGAGAAACCATGGTTCAAGAAAAAATGCAAGGAAGTCGAAAACTAAAAGCAAGAGAGCATGGGAAATGTGTAGAACGAAATATATGGAGCGAACTGAGAACATTACACAGTGGATGGGAAAGACAAGCTAAAAAAATATAGAAAGATGTACAAAAGCAACCTGAAGATAACATGGCAGCTACTGCTAAAGACCAATCCAAACAATGGCAGCAGCAGCAGCAGAAAACAAACTCTAGATAATTATGTAATCAGACTGAAAAAAAGGGGAACAGGGGAGAATCACAGAGGGTGACAAGGAAATAATTAACGAATTCGTTAGAAGATTGCAGAGAGTATTCACTATGGAAAGAGGGCAGCTACCTGACATGAGGAAGGAGAGGCCTTGTCACACCGTCTCATCCACACAGCTGCGACATAAGCCGTCAAACAAAAGAAATTGAAAAACTCGACACATCAAAGGCAATGGAATCAGATCCAGTTTCAGCAAGAGACTATTGAGAACATTAAGCTGGATCTGCAACAAATCACTTAGTGCTGTTTGCTCCGTGTAGCCAATATCCCAAACCCCTCCTTTAAAGGAAGGGGTTTGGGATATTGGCAGTTTGGAGGACATCTAAACTCTCGTATCTGAGCGCCTCTGCAAAGACAGGGATTATGTGTGAGTGATGGTGAAAGTGTTGAATGATGAAAGTTTTTGCTTTCTTTTTGGGTTTCTCTTTCTTGTTGAGTCACCCTGCCTCAGTGGGAAACGGCCGACGTGTTAAAAAAAAGTAATAAAAGCAAGAACAAATCACTGGAAAGGAGAGCCGCCAGAAAGCTAGAAAAATGCAGATATTTTAACATTGATGTTACGGTGAAGCAGACAAAAGCATGGGAAATGTGTAGAACGAAATATATGGAGCGAATAGTATTGTAACCATCAAACTCTCACATGTCAAATGGATTACAATACGAGCTTCCTTACTAGGTTATATAATGGAATATATCCGGTGTTGGTGCGGGAGGGGGTGAATGCTGAGTAAAATGGAGACAATAGTCGTGGTGGGGGTGATGGTGAGGCTTTGAGGGTAATAGTGGTGCTTTGATGGGGATGGTGATGGAACTTCAGGAGTGATGGTGGTGGGAGTTTGAGTGATGGCTATTTGGGGGTGATGATGTGGTGTTTTGGGGTGGTGATGGTGCTCAGGGAAAGGGTGGGGTTCTCTAGGGTGGGGATATGTTCATTAGACAGCGGCCAGCGGACCTCCAACAGCAACAGCTTGGTTAATCAGGCAAGCACCAGACAATCTTGACCCATGGCTGGGTTCCAGGATCGAAAAAAAAACTCGAAACTGGTCACAGGTACAATAGGTTCACATGTTGGTAAGGGATATTTACACCATGAACCCCAGCCAACAGAGCGCACACGAGAGCTTCACATTTAACAGTATGTCTAATTTGATGTAAATAATAATGTAATTAATTATTTCTTTACAGTAGTTAATGTGTGTCTTGCTCTGGACGTTCACGAGTCGAGAACTCTCAAAGTAACAGTACCGTAGTTTTCCATACAGACAGTAACAGTACCGTAGTTTTCCATACAACAGTAACAGTACCGTGGTTTTCCATACAGACAGTAACAGTACCGTAGTTTTCCATACAGACAGTAACAGTACCGTAGTTTTCCATACAGACAGTAACAGTACCGTGGTTTTCCATACAGACAGTAACAGTACCGTGGTTTTCCATACAGACAGTAACAGTACCGTAGTTTTCCATACAGACAGTAACAGTACCGTGGTTTTCCATACAGACAGTAACAGTACCGTAGTTTTCCATACAGACAGTAACAGTACCGTAGTTTTCCATACAGACAGTAACAGTACCGTGGTTTTCCATACAGACAGTAACAGTACCGTAGTTTTCCATACAGACAGTAACAGTACCGTAGTTTTCCATACAGACAGTAACAGTACCGTAGTTTTCCATACAGACAGTAACAGTACCGTAGTTTTACATACAGATAGTAACAGTACCGTAGTTTTCCATACAGACAGTAACAGTACCGTAGTTTTCCATACAGACAGTAACAGTACCGTAGTTTTCCATACAGACAGTAACAGTACCGTAGTTTTCCATACAGAAAGTAACAATATTTTTTTATTTCGAAATTTAAAATTAAATTTAATGATCAATTTATTTCATAGTTTAAATTTTTGTTACATAATTAATATAAATAAAACAATAATAATAATGTATATTTTTGAACAATGTTAGATTATTATTATTATTATTATTATTATTAATGGGGAAGTAATAAATCCGTAGGGGTCATGTCTTATTATAAAATTCACGGAAAGCTCTAAACTGGTAAGGGTCATATAGCGTCTGAGGAATGAGAGTCAGGGTTGATATAAAGAGAGACTAGCTCCACTTCCTTGGATCAAGATCCTTCCAGCATTAAAGTACCGTCGCTGATGGGCGAGTAATGCAAGAGAGCTGTTGAAGATACTGCTGTCAGTGTTAGAACCGTGACTGCCTCCTCCTCCTGCTGCTGCTGCTGCTGGTAGTGGACGTGGGTCAGTGTAAGAATCGTGGTTGCCTGCTGCTGCTGCTGGTAGTGGACGTGGGTCAGTGTAAGAATCGTGGTTGCCTGCTGCTGGTAGTGGACGTGGGTCAGTGTAAGAATCGTGGTTGCCTGCTGCTGCTGCTGGTAGTGGACGTGGGTCAGTGTAAGAATCGTGGTTGCCTGCTGGTGGTGGCAGTGCAGGTAGCTCTGAGCCACACTACACAATACAAGGTAAAATAGTGTTTTGTGAATGCAAACATTGAGTGTTGATGGTATTGCATGCATCCTAGTACAGAATAAGCCAAGTAGTCGTGTTGGATGTATGGAAAACAAGTTTTGTCTCTCCCAACATGGCTAAACTTTCACACAGGTCAATAATGTAATATAAAGTATATTGATCGACGCGGGGGAGGGAGATGATAGAGGAAGGGAAGGGTGGGGGTGACGTAGGAGGGTGTTGGGAGGGAGGGAAAGGTGGGGTAAGTACTAGGGAGAGACAACGAAAAAATCTAACGAACGCATAGAAGGATGGGGACAGAGGGAGAAAGGCACAAATAGGGAAGGTAGGGGAGATAATATTGGTAGAACGGACGGAGGGGAGAGGGAACGGCTAGTTTGTATGGTGGAGATCTTTGTTACCCTAGTAGGCTGATAGACAGCAACCAGTTGGTTGTGAAATGGAAACCTTTTAAATGTTTTGCACTTTGGCAGGATTACTTGTTTTTTTCTATCTCGTGTATATATAAGATGACAAGTAAATCATACAAACTTCTAATTACATTCGCTATACACATACCTTTACATTCCCATGCGCTTCTTAATAGTTCTTAAATCGTTTCTTTCCTTTACAAACTTAAGAGCCCGGTCTGAGACCGGGCTGTGGGGAAGATAATCTCAGAGCCACTAACAGATACTTCCCAGCTCACACTCTTATATTTCTGGCTTCTACCTTCCTTGTTGTGTTCAATACAAATTACTGCCTAACATTTGCTCGTTCATGTAACGTGAGTTTAGTGTTTTCTTATGGCTGGTACGGTCATGGCTACTAAAACAACATGTAGCTAGTGATGGCATGGCTACTGAAACAACATGGGGTTGGTGTGGGCATGGACACTGAGACAACATGGGGGTAGAGAGCCGACTAATCATTTGCTGTGGCGAAGCCAACTTTACGTCCACACTCCCCGCAACAGAACCCGCAGGGAATGTTATCGGCACTTTAACACCTGTTCGTGAATCGCTAGAAATCAATTTGGCAGCCTCGACCGCCTACCTATCTTCTACCGTTCTAAATCCTTGTTGCTAGGTATCCCAGCCAAAGAGATATGGTGTTCGCAGTTCTCACCTAGTTGTTTTCCCTTCACTTTTGGTTTTCTTTAGATAAATTAAAGCTGCGTCAGTGTGAACGTTCTTCACTTTACTGATTCGAAGATTCGTATAGTACTCGAGCCACGTAGCTCTGAAGGAGGACTTGAGAGTCAGTTTAATGTGTTTATGGTTACTCTGAAGTAGTACTCAATAGGCACAACTACACCTATGCTCACCACCACCTTCCCTCGTCCCTCCACAGGTCTCATCTGGTCTTCCCTTTAAATTTGTGGCTTTCTGAGGTCTTTTGCCCGTCAGTCTTTGGTAATTTTAGGAGAGCTTATTTTTTTTCATTTTCTTAAAAAAAAGATCATACAACATTTTTTTTATACTTGTATTTTGTTTTAACGATTTGCTTGTACTAAATACGTTTTTTTTTAAACTGAACAATCTTTTGAAAATCTACATAACTGCAACTCATTTTTTTATTATGATTAGGCAGAAGGCAGAAAGTGTAAAGAACGTATTGTTATATAGTACTTTAAGACAGCGAACCAAAATTATAAGGCACCAATATATTTTTTTCAGATATTTGAAAATGTTAGCACTATTAAAAGTTCTGAAACTTGGCCGTGAGTCACACTTCGTGGTTGCCGTGGGCAAGCGAGACAGTCCTGCCTGAGGAACGAGCGTAGTGAGGTTGGTTAAGCTCTGCTCCTTTGCTGCTAATTCAGAGAGCCGAGCTTTATCGTGCTTGATCTCACGGTGATAGAATTTGTCTAGTATTGATCTCACTCTCACGGAGATAATAAAACAGATGGCAGTAAAGATACACAGGTGTTGCACATGTGTCTTGCTCATTTGAACACATGTGAGCTGTATATTTCCGCCTCACTGAGACAAACACCATTATACTGAAAAGGGTCTCAGTGTGAGGAGGGAGTATACATTAATCATCTGTTTCATTGCCTCCACGTGGTTTTGTTTGTGTCATGAGGAGAGATGTGAAACTGTCAGCAATGAGTGTTTGAGGGGTGTATCTGACGCGCCAGAGGGAGGCAGGAGGGAGGCAGGGGAATGAAGGAAAAGCAGGGGTGTGAGGGAAAACACAGTGTGAGGGGAATAGGTATGTGAGGGAAATACAGGTGTGTGAGGAAAGGGGAAGCAGAGGTGCAAGGGAAAGGCAGGAGAGTGAGGGGGGGCACATGAGGGCCAGGGGTGGCCTATAGGGGACCACACTATGGCCAGGGGGTGGCACCATGGGGGGAAGGTCACTCGTCTACGTCTGCCAGAATTCGGAGTCGCGGAGACTCCGGGAATTTTAGTATTTATCAGTGACTTTTAAGTTAAGAGTAATGGGATTGTAAGAAGTGTTGGATCATTAATACAAACACCTAGCTGGGTATAACGGGCGGCTGCTGCTGTTTGTTGGCAGGTGTTCTCTGGCATGTCATTGTGGCGGTGTGAAAACACTTCGGGTATTTGTGGTGGGGGTGGAGGAGGTATGGCTGGGTCGGGATACTCAACCCTGGCGGCAAACACCGTAGACTTACAACGCCTCCTGTTTCCCCTCTTACACGGTGTCTCGTGTGTACCACTCAGGCAGGGTAAACTATATCAGTCGCCCTTTCTAAACATCAAAGATTATTATCTCTGCGTCATCTATAGTTTGTTGTCTCCGACAGCAGTTTCAATATCACTGCCAAGACATTCTTAATTTGTACGCCCACACGAGTCTACTAAATATTTAACACTTTACATCTGTCATAAGAAATTAAACTATAAATGAGAGAGGACTGATGTTGGTGTCACAAGATGACTCAGAGGAAAGATGAGAGAGGAGGAGGAACAGGTGGGGTACAGTGTGAGTGTGAAAAATTGAAGAATAACTGACTGTTACATTATGTAGTAAGATGGTAAAGAGAATAAGAGAGAGAGAGAAGGGAAGAACACAATTAGGTAAGTATTCCTATTAATAAAGCTTCTCAGAGTTCTGTGGGATGAGGAGGGAGGGGTCCACTGTACTGAATTATAATTATATAACAGTACTGGGCTCTCAACAGTTTGGCTACAACGTATCTGTGCATGTTAGGTACACAGAGCTCTACTACAATGTAGATAGGTTGCAAGAGCGATATTAAAGCAATACATATTTTGTTGCACCATCGTCTAGTGAGGAGCAGGTGTGATGTATGCCAGGCAGGAGTTGACAGGGTCAGCAGATGGCAGACTCAGCAGGGCTAGCAGAAGAGGGTAGGGCCGCAGGGAAACTTGGTCATCGTGCTGTGCTGCTTCTGCTATGTGGGAGTTTTATGGGTAACGTTTGTGACATGTTTAGGGTGTAAATAAAGAGGGTACTTGCGTCAGTCTCACACACATGTCTAGGGTGTAAAGTGGGGACTTGCGTCACTCGTGCACATCTCTAAGGTGTAAAGTGGGGACTTGCGTCACACTCGCGCACATCTTCACACTTCTTCCTTCTCTCTGCAGAAGAACACGTCAACATGGTGGCTTGCCAAGTCCTCCCCCAGAACGGACGTGAGCCACCATCCCACTGTAAAGCTGTGTGAGGTGTACAGACTCCGTGTGTGTGCAGGCCGCTCCCTAGTGGGCTGTGCCTCCTCTGGCTTTACTGTATGTTGTTCGTGTTAACCAGAGCACTTCCTTGGTTATCTTGTACATTTAGAGACGATACACTAAGTACCTCTAGTACACAGCATGTTGCATACTATGCATCAGCGAGGTCAAAAGCTCAGTGCCCCAAGGCACTGTCCTGGCACCTCTGCTGTTTCTCATCCTCATAGCAGACATAGATAAAAACACCCAGCACACTTTTGTATCATCATTTGCAGATGACACTAAAATAAGCATGAAAGTCACTACGGTAGAGGACACTGAAAAATTACAGGAGGACATAAGCAGGGTCTTCCAATGGGCAGTGGAGAACAACATGACGTTCAATGGTGATAAGTTTCAGCTGCTTAGGTATGGAAAAAATGAAGAACTCAAAAGGAACACTATATACAAAACGCAAGAGGGTCACCACATAGAACGAAAGGAACACGTAAAGGACTTGGGAATAATTATGTCTGCTGATCTGTCGTTTAAAGACCATAACAAGACAAAGATCACAACAGCCAGGAAGATGACTGGGTGGGTATTGAGAACTTTCAAAACAAGGGAAATAATGCCGATGGTGACACTATTCAAATCGCTAGTGCTCCCTCACTTAGAATACTGCTCAGTGCTGACGGCCCCGTTCAGGGCAGGAGAAATAGCAGAGCTGGAACAAATCCAGAGATCGTTTACGGCTCACATTGAGCCATTGAAACATCTAAATTATTGGGAACGCCTTCAAGTCTTGAACATGTACTCATTGGAGCGGAGGAGAGAGAGATACATGATAATATATACATGGAAAGTACTTGAGGGCCTGGTCCCAAATCTGCACACTGCCATAACAACATACTGGAGTGAGAGATATGGGAGAAAGTGTAAAATAAACCCAGTGAGGAGCAGGGGTGCGGTGGGGACAATACGGGAGCACTGTATTAACATCCGGGGTCCCAGACTATTCAACATCTTACCAGAAGATATCCGAAACACGGCTGGAACCAGTGTAGAAGCCTTCAAGAGGAAACTGGACAAATATCTTCACCAGGTGCCA
Organism: Cherax destructor; assembly: GCA_009830355.1. NCBI lineage: Eukaryota > Metazoa > Arthropoda > Malacostraca > Decapoda > Parastacidae > Cherax > Cherax destructor. The sequence continues at coordinate 40,167 of WNWK01002228.1, forward strand.
GATCAACCAGGCTGTGATGGATATGTGGGGCAGCGGGCCTCCAGCAGTAACAGCCTGGTTGACCAGGCAAGCACCAGACGAGCCTGGCCCATGGCCGGGCTCAGAGAGTAGATACTCTCGAAACTCTTCAAAGGTATATCAAAGGTATATGTTTTTTGTGATTTTTTTTATTTTACAGAATACTGAATAAATTTTCGGTTCAAGGGTTTTACAAATCGCACAGTCCCCCACCATAGTATATACTCTTTACGCACCCTCTTCTGCATCCCCTCCCTCTTTACCCCCTTACGGCGTAGCTGTCAGAATATTATCTTTAAAGCGTTGTCATGGGTGTGTGCCTGATGCCAGGCCATGCCGGGGTGCAGGGGGGGGGGAGAGCATTGCTTCAGCCAGTGTGTGTTTATCTAACTCAGACTCTGCGTATGGAAACATGTAGACCGCATCTTTATTTGCTTTGACAGCCAGAATATTTATTTTGATAATTTGTTCAAATCATTTAGTGTTAAATGCCTCTGGAGATTTTAACATTTTTTTTAATACTGCGAACAATGAGAGATGTGCAGCGTGGGAGAGTTGAGGGTCCATTACCCGTGGTGTGTGTAGGGGCGCTGACGGTGGCCGCTACACACCGCTGCAGGATATACACTATTTACCATCTGCTGATTAATGTCGACAAGGACTGGGTAGGGATGGGGGATATAGTTATTAGTAACTTTTATGGGTACTTATTGCTGCTTAGTAACCAGCTCCCCACACGTTGTTGTGTCCTTGTTAGTGGCGGGAATATAAACCCATTACTCACTTCCCGCGTTTCTCTTCACTTTATCACGTAGTCTTTTTGATCCTTCCCGCCAGCGTCGACACACGTTGTTGGTTATTTAGGAGTATTGTTTTATCAGTGTGCAATATATATACACCGTGAGGTATATGTCTCTGAGAATTTACTTTAATCCCTGTTTTATAGATTAAACCATCTTGGTGGTGGTGGACAGGTTTAATGCAGCCTTAAATTAATGACCCTCGTGTAGCTGATAGGCTTTAAACCCATTAACCAACTAACCATCAGTAGTGAGCAGGATTAGTTTACTGACAGCAGTCGCCTAGTTAATGAGGCAGTCACCAGGGAAGGTGGGTCTCAGCCTGGGTTGCCAGGGTAGAATCCTGGAAACCAGTCAGAGTTGTGTGTATTAAAGGAAGGTATACGCTCCCGCATGACATCTTAGTGTGTTACTTCTTTGGAATATTTAATGTCTCACGTATTTCTCCACAATTTATTCACGTTGTAGCTTATGTTAGTAATATTTCACCAAAACAATTAAGTAAGATTTGTTGCAGTCAGATAATGGTAATTCTAAGGTGTTGATATCGCCAGTTACGGATCAGCTGATTGATCTGATATTTACTGTCTTAGTGGTAGTATGTTCACTCACAGGACGAATGGCGTTGTCCACTACTGTCTTTATGACGCCATGTTCGCTCACAGTAAGAGTGCAGCTCCACAAAAATTCACTACTCGGAGCAGAATTTAAATTTTGTGGTGTCCCATCTTCACAAACAGTTATTTATATAAATTTCCAGTGTTTGTAGCACACACCGCTTCTTAAATCCCAATCTCGTTCACTATTTACAATGTACTCACCTAATTGTGGTTGCAGGGGTCGAGACTCAGCTCCTGGTCCCGCCTCTTCGCTGTCCGCTACTGGGTCTCTGCTCTCCCTGCTCCATGAGCTTTATCATACCTTGTCTTAAAACTATGTATGGTTCCTGCCTCCACTATATCTTTCTCTAGACTATTCCACTTCCTGACTACTCTGTGGCTGAAGAAATGCTTCCTAACATCCCTTTGACTCATCTGAGTCTTCAGCTTCCAGTACCAGTGTGTGTGTGTGTGTGTGTGTGTGTTCTCACCTAATAGTGGTTGCAGGGGTCGAGACTCGGCTCCTGGCCCCGACTTTGTGTGTGCGCGTGTGCGTGCGTGTGGTATGTTTACTAAATCTTGATTCTGGTGAATGGCTCTTTATCCAAGAAATGGGAACTCTATCTCCCCTGGATCACACACAATTTTCCTAATATTCCGCAGGCACAGTATGACCCCTATGGGTTTTACGCTTCCCCTTGGATAAAATAATAGTAACAATAATAATTTGGGTAAGGGTTTGCTTATTACTGTGTCTCTCCCTCGGTATCAACAACGATATATTCTCTAACGTTTACCTCTATGCCACAATGTTATCATCTACGTCACTTTGTTTTTAACCTTACTATTTCAGCTCGTATTTTCTTAATCGTCACCACCTGATCCTTGACTCGTGTTTTTTTTCACGTGTCTGTAGCATAATTTCTACTCAGACTTTGTCTTGATGGATGTGTCGTTCTCGATTTGCTTCTCTGCCGCTCTCTGCTTTCATTGATAGTTATAGGTTGCAAAGTGTTTGTGTGTGTTAGCGTATTTGCCATTTTATCGATTGCGAGTGTCAAAACGTGTACAAGTGTCTATCTTTTATTGACAAAGAATGCCCTGTAAATACTGCAGCTTGCTTTCCTACTTATCTCTGTGTTCTCATTCGTGCTTTTCTTGCTTACCTCTTTGTTCTCTGTCGCCATTAGTGCCTCTCATGCTTACTTTGTTGTAGTATGATCTTTGTCTTTTGCTGAGTATCTAGTTGACCCTCTGGCTCTGTTTACTTTCCTTGCATCTTGCCGGGTAGTGATGAGTCTCTCAGTACCAGTAATTTAACTTCACAATTAGGGAAAATAAAAGAAAAAAGCTCAGTAACGTAAGAATGTGTCTACCATGAAGGAGACACGCAAAGGGCGGTGTACAACACTGGTGTGGTTGTTGCAAGAGCCACCCACCACCCTCTATCAACCACCCGACGCCCACCCACCCTCCATCAACCACCCTAAGGCGCTGACCGAAATACTCCAAGCGCTGGAGAAGAGACGCGTCCAGGGTATATACGCAGAAATTAAATCTGCTTTATATGTTAATGGATCTAGGATCATCGTCCCGGCTGCAGGGTCCTAGACGAAGCCTAAATTGGAAACGAAATGATGAGGGAGAGTGAAAACTAAAAAAGTATATATAGAGTTGAGGAGCTTCTGGTTTTATTATGTCAGTTTTGAAACATTGGGCGAGACGTTCCGTGGAAACACTTTTATTTTGGAGCTATGAGGAAGAAGTTTTTTTTATGTAAAATAAATTTAACCAAATTCAGACTAATGAAACCTGGATTGTAACTCTTAATATTGTATATAAGGCTTAGTTTTTTTTTTTTTGGTACATAAGAAAGCGTTTTCCCAAATGGCCCAAAATTTTAACTATTGCACAACTCAGTATTGAAGAATTTACTTGATATACCATTGCTAAGCTCGAACACAAGGCACTCAACTCTATATTAGCTAGATAATATTGTCGGGTACTTGTGTATGCTCTTGTCTGTCTTGTCTTAGTTCTATATTTGCCAGTTTAAAACACAGGAAAGTAAACTTGTATCTCAGTGTATATACGCAGAGTTTACTTCAGTCCTTAAATTAGGGAATGAACTATTGATGCTAGTGTACCAGTAAACTATTGCCATAATGACCATGCTTAAAGGATAGGCTTTCAGTCTAGCACATTTAAGAGGTGCGGAAGAAAAATATAGAGGGCTCTGTGTGCTGGTGAGTGTTTGTCAAGTGCGGTGGTAATGTTTGCAGATGTTTTGTGGAGGCTGATGTTCGGGGTCTACCTGCCTGGGTGTTCTGAAGTAGTATGTCATTTAGAGTGCGTTGATGTCACTGTGTGTGTTGATGTGTAGTGTGCGTTGTTGTCGGCTGGATGCATTCATGACGTTTAAGTTGTCGGCTGGGTGCGTTGGTGACGTGTACGTTGTCGGCTAGGTGCGTTGATGACGTGTAGTGTACGTTGTCGGCTAGGTGCGTTGATGACGTGTAGTGTACGTTGTCGGCTGGGTGCGTTGATGACGTGTAGTGTACGTTGTCGGCTAGGTGCGTTGATGACGCTTCAGAAGTCACAAGTATTCCGGGAACAACTTAAAACACCTGGGTGTTAACCGTCATCCATATGTTATTGATAATTTTGCTACCTCCAATTTTCCTCGTGATAGAAGGAAATTATATAAAATAATGAGCTCAGCTTTTTTTTTATAATTAAATTCATTAAATGCTAATCATAGCATATTTTTATTACTTATGTTCTGCCCCCTCCCCTCCCTGCTGCCTCCTCGCCCAGCTATTGTATGGTCTCCCTCCTAGACAGTGTGTCAATGTTTGTGTTATTCTCGGTGGTACTTCCTGTGTGGGCAGGTGATGGAGACGGAACCCACACTAATGATACCTACTACCTGCACCACCACCTCCAGCTACCTGTTCCAACATCCATACCCGCCTCTGAAATGTATTGTCTACATGGCGGTGTGTTCACTCACAGGATGAGTGTCGCTGCCCGGCAAACTTCCCTCAGGGCAGAATCTAAAAAATCTCAGAATAATGTTCACCACCTTTCCCTGCACCCTCTTCCACAACCAGTGTCTCACACCTTCCACCACTGCCACTTATAACGCTACCACCACGTCTTATCTTTATCATCGTCCGTCCCCACTTCCTTCTTGCCATCTTCCTCTTCATTACTCGTGCTTAATTTGTGTGCTTTATATGCACACTTTTCTGCCCACGCCAGTCTTCAGCCTCCCACGCCACACCTCGGAAATAGCACACAAAATATGCATACCAAAATAATAGCTGGAAAAATGACCAGACTCATCTTTTAACTTTCCAGAAAATCGTACCCCCAAAAATAATAATCAAGACATTAAATTAAATGTCTCCATAGAAACAGATGCAGAGCTGGTTTACTGCCCGCATAGAGCCAATAAAACATTTAAACTACTGGGAATACCTCTTGAGTTCTGAATATGTATACTTTTTGGAGCTCAGGAGGAAGATATGTGATAATATATAAGTGGAGGGCCTAGTCCCAAACCTGCCGTCTGTTCGTCTGTTGTGCCCGCGGCACAACAGACGAACACTCAACATCCGAAGGCCTAGACTAGTCAATATACTAGCAGCCGGGTGGACCAGGCGGGCATCAGACAGGCTTGGCCCCAGGCCGGGCTGAGGGAGTGAGATGACTCTAGAAACCGGTCACGAGTTTGCCACAAATAAAAGTAAAAAGCTCGTTTCCTTGATGTACATTATTACACCTAATTCTTTGTCTCATTCTCGTAACAAAGAGACATATCAAAATTGTATAGTCGAGTACACACAGGAAACCTCCAAGCCAACAACACTGGCATCTTATATGAGTGGCATCCCTCATGGACACTAAACACTTAAGTCTATGTAAACCAGGTCATTCAGTGAACCACAGAAAAAAATATAATGTTCAGTGGACAAATTTGAGCTACTCCGCTATATAACAGTTAAAGAAATGTAAACCTGAACAAACTATAATCGAGGAAAACTTGTCGCTATTTGCATATTTTTTTTCGGTGTCTTCTACTGATTCGACTTCCATAATTATTTTAGTATCGGCCACAACGAATGATACGAAGCTGTGACTAGCGTTTTTATCTATGTCCACAATGATGATGACCCTGCCTTGGGGTACTGAACTGTCTACTTTGTTGAAACGCTACTTTATTTATTATTAGTATTTTTTTAGTTTTATTTGCTAAAAAAATTAATATCAGTTTCATACCTTTCTGTTTTAATTATTGGCAACGTTTCTTGGACTATCACTCCATGGTCACATGTGTCAAATACCTTTGTAAAAATCCTTGTAAACCCTTGTAAGTCATAAAATCTTGTGTATTGGGAGATTATACATGATTGTGCCACGCAGTGCATAGGTTATTTTATTTGATATTTAAATTAATCATTATTTTCAAGGAGGTAAAATTTACTTTCTTTGGAACATATTTTTCGTTATGAAGACATTTATCCTTCCTCCCTTTGGTAATATATCCATTTAAAGAGGCGTGTGACAGCCGCGGGGATCAGTGGGCTGAGAGCGTGAAGAAGCTGTCACCTCCTGAACGTTCACACAAGTGAAACTGTGCATTATAATGGTGTCTTGAAAGGGTGGCCCGCATCTCATCCACGGGGGGTCGCTGTTACAGCCCTCTGTTGCAGCCCTCATATTGCAGCTACCACCAGTGTTTTGTGCTTGACTCACACCAGGATACAGTGCCACCACCCCCTGATACAATAGTTTGCAAGCCAAGATGTCTGTAACAGTGCCACCACCTCTCTTAACACCAGTCTGCAGGCCCAGAAGCTTGTTATAGTGCTAATACTTTCCGCAAAGCCAGTCTTCCGCTTCAGAAGCTTTTAACAGTGCCACTAGCTCCCATTACAGATGCAGTACCACAACCATTAACACTGCAGTGCCACTAAATCCCACTATACCAGTCTGCAGTGCCACTAACATTACATCAGTGCAACACCACTACAATTTCTATACACTGCCACTACCTCCCAGTATACTAATTACGGGCCCAGGAGCTTGTATGTAATTCATAATATAACTCAGATGATTTTGTGGTTGCTTTTCAAGTTGGTATGATACAATCTTGTGAAGGTTTGTAGCTGGAGTGGTGGTCTTGGTAGTGATGGTGGTAGTAGCGATAGTGATGGTGGTAGTAGCGATAGTGATGGTGGTAGTAGCGATAGTGATGGTGGTAGTAGCGATAGTGATGGTGGTAGTAGCGATAGTGATGGTGGTAGTAGCGATAGTAATGAAGAATGTGTTGGTGGTGGTCGTTGTAGAAGTGATGTTTGTGTTGTTGGTGTCTAGTGTGTGGCGGGGAATCACAGTGCGCTGGTACACGAAAACTCAGTGACCACTAATCCCTGAGTACTTAGACCCAGTGGAGCAACTGTGTTAAAGGTGGTGGTAGCCAATTGTCAGGGTGCCGGAAGTGCTTTGGTTACGTTGTCCAAACACTTATATGCTGAAGAAGTTATTCTGTTGATGTGCGCCTCAGCTTATATGCTTTACTATGCTCGCTCCGAGGTCGCACTTGAATGAGATTGTCACTCTTAATTTCCCGAGCTTATACTCCGCTTCTGGTCTTCTTTGCGTATCCCCAATTTTCATAAAGTTGCATATGCTGAGGTTGAATTCCAGTAATTACTTGTTGGATCAGTCTCGCCGCTTTTCCAGGTTCGCTTGTAGCTTTTCCTTCTCTCCGGTTTATATTCTCATTCTCACAACTGACTCTTCCGACATGCCATTTACACGTACCAGAAACAATAATGGTACTCACCCTTGTGAGACCACACTTGTCTTTTCCTAGACAATCACTATTACTTTCCTTCCTGTTAGATATTCTTTGATTCATTGTAATGTCATCGCTCGTCACAAACGAGCGATCAGAGAGATGCAAAACCAGCCACAAAGGGGATGAAATAAACTAGCTCTAGGCCTTTCGCACTGCAGCCATAGCCTCCTCGGGAACTACTCAATGTTCCTTACCTACTGTGGTTAGTTTTTCTTATATATATGTGTGTGTGTGTGGTGCCGAATAGGTAAAACTTGCAGTTTTGGCTTAAATAGCAACGCTCTTCTTGCCGAATAAGGCAAGCGAAAATTTGTGTATGCAATAATTTCGCAAAAATCATTCTGAACCTAACGAAAAAAATATATTTCATTGTGATTGTTTATTATTAAATTATTGTAAACTTATCTATAATATATTTAGGTGGATTAGGCTAAATTAAATTGCGCTTGTTGTAATAAGGTTAGGTAAGTTTTACATAACATAAATGAAAAAAAAATATATATCTAAACGTATAAGAATTTTTTTTAGAAAGAACTTAATTTTAAATGAGTTCTTGCTAATTGACTAATTTTACCTATTTGGCACACATGTATGTATGTATAATAAATATATATATATATATATATATATATATATATATATATATATATATATATATATATATATATATATATATATATATATATATATATATATATATATATATATATATATATATATATATATTAGAAGCAGCCCACAACCCTGTAACATGTTAGACAGCAATCTTCCGAGGAGGTATTGCCCTCTTGTCACGTGATTGTGAAACGTAAACCAATTAAATGTTTTGCACTCTGGTGGGATTACTAGTTTTTGTTTACCGTCCTGTAACACACAGTATGACTGGCAGGTCTTTTACAAATCTACTTACAGTACAACCAGTACTCTCATTTTTTGTTTCTTAATAGTGCACACTCCTGTACACACACACACACACACACACACACACACACACACACACACACACACACACACACACACACACACACACACACACACACACACACCACTCACTCACTCACTCACTTACAGATTATACATAGATACGTCAGTCAGTAAAATAAAGTGACAAAAAGACTTGATGACTCGAGAGTGCCATAAAATTTGTGTTGTAAGAATCTGGGTTGTAAATACATGCGAGTGTCTGGGTGGCGAGTGACAGCTTACAATATAAACAGCAGCAGTTGTCACGTGGTAATGAGCCTTGCCTCTAGGGTGTAATACCCTAACTATGATAACCAGCATCATTTGTCTTATGTGTGTTCAACCTGCATGTTGTGTGAACCTAGGCTGTATGTTGTGTGAACCTAGGCTGTATGTTGTGTGAACCTAGGCTGTATGTTGTGTGAACCTAGTGTGTATGTTGTGTGAACCTAGTGTGTATGTTGTGTGAACTTAGCCTGCATGTTGTGTGACTCCAGCCTGAGAGTCGTGTGAACCCAGATTGTGACGTTTGGGAGCTAACGGTCATACCTATGACCGGTTTCAAGGGTTCTTTTACCTTTGTAGCCCAGCCTGAGGCCAGCCTCACCCGTGGACCGCTTGGTCCACCAGGCTTTTGGTGCTAGAGGCCCATAGGCACAGTCATCGCAACCTGGTTCATCAGGCACTTGCAGATCAGTCTGGTAATGTTTTCGTTTAAGTGTTGTTGTCTCTGGTGCATCAGTAGACCTGCTGACCTCTGTATTATTATGTGACTATATAAGGTGATTAAATATTATTTTAATGTAGTGTAGTAAGGTGTGTGAAGGTGAGGATTGGGAGGGAGAGTGAGACGAGAAGACGAGGGGACGGAGGTTGGAACGAGGGGATAAGGGGATGGGACGAGGGGATGGAGAAGATAGAGGGGAAGTTGGACTCGTGTTAACTGTTCTCACGAGTGTCAGATGCACCCTGACATCATGTGGTGGTATATAGACCTATGTATAAGTCTGTGTCTGCTACAAGACGTAGGCGGCAGCCACGAGTGTCTGCCAGTCAAACACCTCCACCTGCTGTAGCTGGCTTCTCTTAACACTACTGTGCTGCTGTTGGCTTCTTCCTTTGGTAAGCTTTTTTTCAAACTGTACGTCCGCTGACCTTGTCGCATCCCTTTCGACGTTCACTGACCTTGCCGCAGGACCTCGTGGTTTCTACAGCATCTTCTATTAAAAATACTTTTTTTTTTAGGTGTTTTAGTAATTGTTAAGACAGATGTGAGCGGCACTGGCTTGGGATGGTCACTGGTCTTGACGCTGGCTTGGGATGATCACTAGTTGTGGCATTCTGTGAACGGCACTGGCTTGGGATGGCCACTCGTCGTGGCACTCATGATGTGCCGTGTCAGACATTGTGGAGCCGCCGCAGTGACAGGTAATGACGTAATAACTGCACCGTTGCGCAAACTTCACTACCAAGACCAAAATAAGTTGATGGATACTTAAGTAGATATTAACAGGGAACAGCACCCGGGAGACGACACACAGGAACAGAGCCCGGGAGACGACACACAGGAACAGCACCCGGGAGACGACACACAGGAACAGCACCCGGGAGACGACACACAGGAACCACACCCGGGAGACGACACACAGGAACAGCACCCGGGAGACGACACACAGGAACAGCACCCGGGAGACGACACACAGGAACAGCACCCGGGAGACGACACACAGGAACCACACCCAGGAGACGACACACAGAAACAGCACCCGGGAGACGACACACAGGAACAGCACCCGGGAGACGACACACAGGAACAGCACCCGGGAGACGACACACAGGAACCACACCCGGGAGACGACACACAGAAACAGCACCCGGGAGACGACACACAGGAACCACACCCGGGAGACGACACACAGGAATCACACCCGGGAGACGACACACAGGAACAACACCCGGGAGACGACACACAGGAACAGCACCCGGGAGACGACACAAGGAACAGCACCCGGGAGACGACACACAGGAACCACACCCGGGAGACGAACACAGGAACAACACCCGGGAGACGACACACAGAACCACACCCGGAGACGACACACAGGAACCACACCCGGGAGACGACACACAGGAACCACACCCGGAGACGACACACAGGAACAGCACCCGGAGACGACACACAGGAACAGCACCCGGGAGACGACACACAGGAACAGCACCCGGGAGACGACACACAGGAACAGCACCCGGGAGACGACACACAGGAACATCACCCGGGAGACGACACACAGGAACAGCACCCGGGAGACGACACACAGGAACCACACCCGGGAGACGACACACAGGAACCACACCCGGGAGACGACACACAGGAACCACACCCGGAGACGACACAGGAACCACACCCGAGACGACACAGGAACCACACCCGGGAGACGACACACAGGAACCACACCCGGGAGACGACACACAGGAACCACACCCGGGAGACGACACACAGGAACCACACCCGGGAGACGACACACAGGAACCACACCCGGGAGACGACACACAGGAACCACACCCGGAGACGACACACAGGAACCACACCCGGAGACGACACACAGGAACCACACCCGGGAGACGACACACAGGAACCACACCCGGGACGACACACAGGAACCACACCCGGGAGACGACACAGGAACCACACCCGGGAGACGACACACAGGAACCACACCCGGGAGACGACACACAGGAACCACACCCGGAGACGACACACCGGGGACGACACACAGGGGACGACACACAGGAACCACACCCGGGAGACGACACACAGGAATCACACCCGGAGACGACACACAGGAACCACACCCGGGAGACGACACACAGGAACCACACCCGGGAGACGACACACAGGAACCACACCCGGGAGACGACACACAGGAACCACACCCGGGAGACGACACACAGGAACCACACCCGGGAGACGACACACAGGAACCACACCCGGGAGACGACACACAGGAACCACACCCGGGAGACGACACACAGGAACCACACCCGGGAGACGACACACAGGAACCACACCCGGGAGACGACACACAGGGGACGACACACAGGGGACGACACACAGGGGACGACACACAGGGAACGACACACAGGGGACATTATCCACTTGTTCTACCAGCACCAGAAACTTTGAGTGAGCAGATTTTGTTTTTGTTTTGAAACAACGCTTGAGATGTGTACCCCATGGATGCTGGTTAAACGGACATGCAAGTAGATATTTTGGCAAAATTAACAGGATGTTTGGTTAGTGAATAACCGGATGATGGTGTGTGTGTGTGTGTACGTACTTACGACTTGTATTTGCTGGGGTCACTAAGTTCAGTTATCTGTCTTTTTGTCATAGTTCATTTATTCACATCTCTTAGACTAGTTTGGTTATAAATCTTTGAACCTTCCCAAGTTTCTGCCAGCTCATCTGAACCTCTGATTCATGCTGTTTCTTTTACACATAAATGTCTTTAATACTGCCTCCGTATATTTTCTTGTGTTGCGCCCCTTGTCGGAACCGCAGCTGTCCAGTCAATTTCTTTGTGGTTAAAATCCCTTTAAATAACTTATTTTCTATTGGTTCATGTTCTCACCGCTGCTGGTGTATGTTGGTTGAGACTGTGGGCGCGAGAGTGAATCATGAGGGCGTGAATGTATTATGTGGGCGTGAATGTGTCATGGGCGTGAAGGTGATAAGGTGTTAGGATCATTTTTAATTGGCATACACAGTAGACTCACTAAGCTGTACTGGGTCGTCATTGCTGCATCAACGTTAAGCTGAGTATTAGTCTCACGCTAACAATTAGTGGGTTTACCTGTATTTTGTGCAAGGAGTAGTGGAGGCTCGAACCTTCCTCCAGTAATTGCGGTTCGGTCTCTGGCCCATCAAATTGTGTAGGCCAGCATTTTGCTTACTTTTTATCAAAGGTTATAGCATGTGTGGTGGAGGATGTTGGTGTTTGTGATGGTGTGTGGTGGAGAATGTTTGCTTTTTGCGGCCTGGCTTCCCTGGACCAGTGATGTTTAAGGACGAGGAGATAAACACTACACAAACTTATTTTCTTACACAGTTGCAAGTGTTTACAAAAGAATCAGTGGCACCCACGTCATGCTCGCTCGCACACCCATGTCAAGGTGTCCGCTGCTGCCTTTGATCCTATATACCCCCTCCCATCACCCCCCTCAGTATTCACGCCACCACCTCTATCCTCACATACCTGGAGTATACCTGATACCAGGCCTCGTGGTGGATCAGGGTATGATCAGCCAGGCTGTTACTGCTGGCCGCACGGAAACTGACGTACGAACCACAGCCCGGCTGGTCAGGTGCCTGTCCAGCGCCTTCTTGAAGACAGCCAGGGGTCTATTGGTAATCCCCCTTATGTATGTTGGGAGGCAGTTGAACAATCTTGGGCCCCTGACACTTATTGTGTTGTCTCTCAGTGTACTCGTACCGCCCCTGCTTTTCATTGGGGGAATGTTACATCTCCTGCTGAGTCTTTTGCTTTCATAGGGAGTGATTTTCCTGTGCAAGTTTGGTACTAATTCCTCTGGGATTTTCCAAGTGTATATTATCATGTATCTTTCTCGCCTGCGTTCCAAGGAATACAAATCAAGGGACTTCAACCGTTCCCAGTAATTTAGGTGCTTTATCGTACTTATATGTGCCGTGAAAGTTCTTTGTATACTCTCCAGGTCAGCAATTTCGCCTCCACCTCCTTCCTCACACCTGCATCTTCCTTACACCACCAAATCCTTCCTTAAATCTCGCTCTTATCGGCAGTTTTTCCCCCCTCTTACTTTTCGCACGAGCACCTTCCCCTCCCTCACCAGCTCCTTGCTTCCATCACCACCACCATCTCTCAGGAAGACTTGATGTGCCAGGGGATTCACAATAAATCATGTAACCAACACTTTATGTTAGCATTAGATCTCATTCTTGGACTGGAGTGCTGGACGCATGATCTATCATAATTACTGTCACGTTGGAGCTTGCCTGTGACCGGTTTAGCCTGGCCAACCAGGCTGTTGCTACCAGCGGCTCTCATGCTAAAATAGTCATCACATCCTGGTTGATGTGGCATTTGTTTCAGGTGAAGGTAAATTTGTGATAACTATTGACTGGAGCTCTCCACAAGATTGTTAAATTTCTAAGATGGTCGGGCATCGGGTAGCTTTTTGAACTCCGTGGCCCAGGTGGCAGGTCCGTGGACCAGTGGTAGGTCCGTGACTCCAGAGATCGATCCATGGATCAGTGGTAAGATGTGTGCTTGGGTAGACCTGTCCTGTGTGCTCCTTACACACTTTGCACTTGTGTTCATCACACTTCTCGATGTAAGTCACTGTATTAGGTTTTAGCGATCACTTATACTCAGAGTGGTTAGAATCCCATTTGTGTGTGTGTGTGTGTGTGTGTGTGTGTGTGTGTGTGTGTGATTTTCCCTCGCATCTGGTTTAAGTTCAATATAATTTAGAACTTTATAAACCGGATGCGAACAAAATCCAAGAGTTCCGGTAGGGAGATTAGTACGAGGGGAGATAAGAAAGAGGGCAGTAGGTGGTGAGAAGCAGCGAGTGGTGCAAGGAAGAAGTGGAAAATGATCAAGAGTTGGAAGGAAGGATAAGAGAGGAATATTAAAGGTTAAATGAGAACGGTAGATAAACACACTACAGTAAGCCTGCGACATCTCACCGGCTTATTTTTAAAGGTAGCCAGAGAATGCGGTATCCCTCAGTGATGCTACTTGCCAGTTTGTTCCACTCATCTACAACTCATTTGTAAACCTGTTGTTTGTATCATTTATGAATCTAAACTTGTCACTTTCCCGACCATAATATATAATTGTTCCATAATCATCATTGTATATTTTGCTGCCCACTGGAAGACAATGTTTATATTGATTGTAATTCTTCTATATCTTCTACCGGGGCTGGGGATTTTCGGGGATGAAACAGTAATATATGGCTCTTCTTGAATGGTGGTTAAATTAACTGATATTTCAAACATGGTTAAACAAGTTATATAATATAATACCAACTGATGCTGATCTCGCTCTGTTTTACGTATATTTTTCCCCCTCAGATAGCTTGTAGTCAGCTCATTAATAAAACCTTCATTTGCACTCATATTCTTTTGCTAATTTATCAGCTCAATTGGGCATTCACAAAGAGGACAAATATACGAAAAAAATAGCCTTGACTACTTTACTTACATATTTATGGTATATGAATTGAGAAACAGACGTGTTATAGTCGTGTCTAAAGGAATTTAGAACATTTAGCAGTTACAGATTTGCAAATGAAGTAACATTCCGATATAGTATTATTTTTAACAGCTTGTTAGTTTTAATGAATAAACATTTGAGCGATGATGATGGAAGGTCAGTTATTTGTGAGAGTCCCGCTCTCAAGGTAAGAGCCATCGCTCTCTGTCAAGACCACCTCTCTAAATAATACCCTAATTATCATACCACCACAAATACTCGGATCCACAAGTATTTATATCATCTAACCCAAACATTCATTCTCTCTCTCTCTCTCTCTCTCTCTCTCTCTCTCTCTCTCTCTCTCTCTCTCTCTCTCTCCGTTCGTTCGTTCCCATTTTCAGTTTATGGGTTATTTGTGAATAACGAGCGAGGTTAATTTTAGAGGGGAATTGAATCTCTTAAGGCCGGGGGTCAGAAGTTCACTACTGAAGAAGTTACATGATTGGTAAGTGCAAATTATGATCAAGATAGGCAAATACAAATTTTGTATGACGTACAGTTTGATAACGTTTATATCTCGCGATTAGTGAACTTCACCTCTCCGTAAGTAAGATAATAAGAATTTTGCTTTTCCGCGTACAACATGATCACGGCAATTATTTACCTGTGACAGGCTTCTGATTTCCTGCTCGGGTAGCACGACTTTTGAGTTTTTAGGAATGCCTGTTATTTTTTAAAAGAGTGTGGCGGTCAGTCGGTGCGTTGGTTGGTCAGTGGTGACGTAAGACTGTGAAAAACGTGGAAGGGGGGCTGGGTGAAGTGTGTACTCGCTGGGTGAAACATATATTGGGCATGGCATACCAGGGTATTGATCATACTGGCGAGTACTTGGAAGAAGCTTAAGCTGGCCTGCTTACGATGGGGTACACGTGATGTATTGGTAATGGGGGAGGTATATGTGGTGGGGCGGCAGTGGTGATGGTTATTGGGCGGGAGAGCTGAGGGGCGGGGCAGAGGGAATTGTTGTGAGGAGGTGGACGTGGGTGGAGTAGAGGTGGTTGGGGTGCGGTGGGCTGTGGTGAGGATGTGGAGAGGAGGGGACTAGGGGGGTGATGGGTGTGGTGATGAAGGTGGAGGTGGGTGAAGCGGAGGGGTTGGGGTGGGGTGGGGGTGATGAAGTGAAGGTTGAGGTGGTGGAGCGGGATGGGTGTAGCTGAGGATGTGTGATGCGGTGTGCAGGGGGTGGGGTTGGGTTGCAAGGGGCAGTGATCCCTAGGGATGGCTGCACCTCACGGCTCGTCTACGTGTACCTGTTGAGGTACCTTATTACACTCACCCTGTCTCTCTCTCCACGGTTTCTTGAGCCCCACAGACCTGGTCATTGTGTCGGGATCATTGCCCTGTTGTCCGGTCTTACACCAGGCCACCCTGCTGTCCGGTCTTACACCAGGCCACCCTGCTGTCCGGTGTTGCACCAGGCCACCTTGTTGTCCGGTCTTACACCTTGCTGTCCGGTGTTACACCAGGCCACCCTGCTGTCCGGTGTTACACCAGGCCACCCTGCTGTCCGGTGTTACACCAGGCCACCCTGCTGTCCGGTGTTACACCAGGCCACCCTGCTGTCCGGTGTTGCACCAGGCCACCCTGCTGACTGCCTGTTATCCAACTTAACACCTGATAACGCGCATCACCACCTCATCGTATCACCTGATGGCTCACCTGCGCGGACAGCTGATGCTGTCAAAATATACTGATGACATTGGCCCGAGGGCAGCCATGCTGTGTAAACAAGGCGACTCATCTGGTGATATATTAAAGGCAGATAGTATTACCCAGGGGGTGGGGAGAGGGGGGTCTGCTGGCTTTCCTGGCCTTGACGTTCCCATGTGGGGGGTGGGGGAGGAGTACAACAAAGGAGGGTTTCTAGCCTGACCCCTCCCTGATGGCATTCCCTTATGACGTTAATGTTAGACTCGTGGCACTCATGTTGGCTTAGTACCATGACACTCACAACTAGCCCGAAGGCATTCTCTACATGACCCTCGCTATACTCGCCTCATAGAAGTCATGCTAGTCTCATGACACTCACGTTAACCTCGTTAGTCTCGTTAGATAGTGCTTCATCCTCACATCTTGGCTTCCATCATGCTCGCTCCAAATTTTTGATATCCACATGATACAGTGAAGTAGATTTTTTTTAGACTTTTTCCTGAGTTTGAAGAAGCTATCAATTGCATACCCGTGCACTCTGCGCCAGCTCCAGATTCCTGGAACTCCATATTCATCAGGAATTGCAAGAAACCGCTATCAAAAAACCACTTAAATATTTTTTAGGGGGATATCACTACTTTTACAATTATAGTATCGTGAACTTCATCTATCACTAGCCTTTCTACAGTTATCACAACTATTGCAGTTATTCTTATATACAGATGTCACTACCTTTATAGCCATCATTTAAACATAGCAAATCTTGGATTTTTTTTTGTAAAAGGCTACGGTCACAGACCGGGCCGCGGGGGCGTTGACCCCTGGAACTCTCTCCAGGTATTCTCCAGGTATACCTCGGTTACAAACTTCTTATCGTTTACAGCCCGTCGAGCCTATAAAGCATTTATATTACCAGGAACCCCTTAAACTTTTAAATATGTACTCATTGAAGCAGAGGAGAGAGATACATGATAATATATACCTGGAAGGTGCTTGAGGGCCTTGTCTCAAATCCTCACACTGCCATAACAACATACTGGAGCGAGAGATGTGGGAGGAAGTGCAAGATGAACAGTGAAAAGCAGGGGTGCAGTGAGCACAATAAGGGAACACTGTATCAACATTCGTGGTCCCAGATTATTCAACATCTTGCCAGAAGATATCAGAAGCACTACTGAGATAAATGTAGAAGTCTTCAAGAGTAAACTGGACAAGTATCTTCACCAGGTGCCAGATATGTGGGGCTGCGGGCCACCAACAGCAGCAGTGGATGACTAGGCTAGCACCAGACGAGCCTGGCTCAGGGAGTAGAAAAACTCGGAACTCATCAAAGGTATATCATGTAAAGGTTTATTCTAAACTCTGTTACATTTAATGATATAGTGCCAGTGTGTGTGTGTATATATCCTCTCTGCACACTACACTCCCTTTTTTCCTATGGAGATGCTACATCATTCTACCACATATGCAGGTAAACTAAGCGAATTCTGACCACCGCCGTCTCAGTTTTTCTATTTCCAGTTTTTCTTCCTTGCCGTAAGCATAAAGAAGGGTGGTGGTTCGTGTCTCTTGAGGACAGGGCGGAGGGAGAGACGAGAACTGAGAACGGGTTAAAGCGTGGAATCGTAGATATGTGGAGGAGTGGGCTGCAGTGTCTGAAAAGTAGAGCGGATGAAATGAGACTTGAAAGTGGAGGGTGGATAAAGGGAGAGTGTGAAACAGATAAGGAAGACGGAGTAAGGGAGGGAGTTAGTGGTATGATAGCTGCAGTGTTTGTTCCCCTGAGAGAGGGGGGGGGAGTAAGCCCTGAGGATGAGTCAGTAAAGAGTAGACCCTTGTTGGCCACTCAGGGATTAAGGGGCGGCCGTGGGTCAGAGGAAGATGCACGGGCCCTGGGAGATGAGTGTTTCTGGGGAGGAGCTTGTATTCGAGGAGATTCATGCTTCTTGAGAGATGCTTAGGTCGAGAGTGGTTCACGGGTCCATATAGTGTACATGTCGTCTTCATTCTTTAATGAGGCAGTAAGTGATTCTCGATTTTTTTTTTTTTTTTGAGACCAGTTTGTATTCATATATTTTTGCTAAGCGATATAGCTAGTCATATATTTCTCCAATCTACTATAGAAAATACCTGCCCAAAACTATACTTTTACTAGGTTAAGTCCTGGCACACACTCTCCTCACAGTCCTACGCTCTTAGCTTTTATCTTCGATTGTCCGAACTTCTCGTTTCGCTCTCACAATTTGCTCTGGAGGTATGTAAGTAGCGGTTAGGTATAGGGTGGTATTGGAGTGTGGTTCACGAGGGTGCAACAAGGAGCTCTCTCTTTCCATAGCTACATCTTAATGTGTATGATGATGCTGCTGCTGTTGATTCTGCTTCACACTCATACCTTAAGTACTCCACTCCACTTGGAAATTTATGAAGAAATTGGGTACCGAGACTTCGTCTGGGCAGTGTCTGATCTTCATGAAGTGTTCTCATCTCGATTATGATGGCGAGATGTTGATCTTAACTTGAGGGTGTGATCTTTTTACCCGCGTGAGTCGTGTACCTCTAATCTTCCTGTCAAAACATTACATAGTATAATTAGTAATGGTGTTGAGACTGCTGGAAGTGACTGAAACATACCAACACACAGTGCTAGGGATTACTGTGAAAATTTGTGACCCTTTTCGAGAGCTCTTGTACTGTTACAGCCCTTTCTGAACCCAGACTGCCTTGTTGAGTGAGTGATCAACCATGCTGTTGTTGCTGCCCGCAGCAACAACGTATTTGGGGTAGTCCCTCAGCCTGAAATCGATGTAATCGACTCCAGGCTGAGGGACTGATTACCGAAAACTCTTGATCCTCACCATTCTTCTTTGTATTGGACTAATGAAGCCACTGTGTGGCGGAACTTTTCCACAATAAAGATACCCCGAGTGTTGCACATGTGTGTAATTTATCAACATATCATGATATGTTGAGAAAAGATGTTGACTATTCTTAAACGACACATACTGAAGGAAATTCCATCTTAAAATTAATACTTTAAACAGAGTTGACCGAGTATGAGGTTAACGAGTTCAGGATTCATGTGTGCCCAGATGATCCCTTGGGAGAGGGAAGCTTCTCCCTTTCTTACTAGGCGGTGGGTCGGACCCCGGGACAGTGTCTTTTGCAGTCCTGCGATGGAATTACAGATTTACGAGGCAATGATGGTAGGTGCTTGGGCACTGGGTAGCTGGCGGGTGTACCTGTGGTGGCAGAGAGATGACTGGGTTGATGAGTGGCTGAGTTCCAGCGTTATTGGAAGTGTCGCTGCTCTGTGATCATGGTGGAGAAAGTTCCACCGTAGAGTTATCGTACTACACTGATGGTACTCCACTGATTGCCACTCTTTATATGGTCTCAGATTAAAGACTGGAGGACATTACATTCTCGTCGTGTTGATTGCGTGAAGACACGAGGGATAAAAACTAGATCATTGGGTGGCCAATATGGCGAGGTGATCTCGCAAAGGTGTGTCATCTGATTGCTGTCTCCTAATATAAGGACTTAGAACATGCGTACAAGAAGACACACCTTCAGGAGGCTTTTGGCCATTGTGAGACAACAATGTTGATACTCTTCCATTATCCATCCCATTTTTCAGTTTGAAAAAGAGAACGTTGGAATGTCAGTGCTCTTAGAACCAACAGTGTGTCCTGTCCTACACACAGGTTGCTTTAGTAATGAAAGGTTATATATCAAAAAGTTTATAGAAAGAAACTATAGCACACTGGAAACCTTTATTGAGAAAATATTTCATTTGAAGACCAAACTAATTTAATTCTATAGATAGTACAGGGACAGGTATTAAAGTTATAAGAAAAATAGTTGCAATTTTTTTGTTTAGGTTAAAGTACGTCAAGTTAGTTTAAGTTTGATTTGATTAAACTAAGTTATGTTAGGTTTTAGAATGACTTTTTCTTTGTGACTGTCATTGATGATATATGTAGTGAGATGAGTGAGTCCTTCACCCTACCGGGCCGCGGGGGTGTTGACCCCCGGAACCCTCTCCAGGTATACGAGTATCCTCACACCGGATACTCGTCCCGGCTCGCCCTGCCAGCCTGAAAAAATGACCTCCAAGCTGGCTTCTCATCTCGAGTTGTAATGACCACGTTGTAGATTTTGCCCTAAATGCTGAGTTTATCGGGCAGCACCAATCAAGAAATGACACTAAGAAGTTGAGTAGATTGCCAAGAGTGCACAGAGCCTCTCCCATCGCTCCTGCGTTCCAAGAGATGACCTCAAGTGACTCATGGGTATGGATCTGTCAAGTTTCCATAGCTTACTCATGCAATCACTCCTCGTTATGCAGTTCGGCAATTCTTCAGAATTACTTTCATAGCTTTATTTTAAACCTGACCGAGGTTCTTAAATCGCGTTTTACCAAGAATCAAGAAAGAAGAGCATTGGCGTGTAATGTATATCATGCTTTGTACCAATACTCATGCTTCACTCGTGACAATCTAGTACTGCATCTATCATCGTCAGAACAGTGGTAGTGAGGCTAGAGTGAAAAGACTGAAGCAGGGACAAAGGTATATTACACAAATAACCCGCACATAGGAGAAGAGGAGCTTACGATGACGTTTCGGTCCGACTTGGACCATTTACAAAGTCACACGGTGTGACTTTGTAAATGGTCTAAGTCGGACAGAAACGTCGTGGTAAGCTCCTCTCTCCTATGTATGGCTTATTTGTGTATTGTTCCAGTCACGGTATTGTGCCTTTTAGTTATTTAAAGGATATATTGTTTTTGGTAGGTTTCCGTGTCATGTTCCGTCACAAAGAATGGGCTATATACACTGGACAGTATTAGTCAGAGCTGGGAGACTAGTTAGGCAATGAGGATACCGTCAAGTATTCCACCAACTGCAACTATTGCTGGAGTATTACACCATTTCTCAGGATGGCCTCTCCTTTACGTAAGTGCAACGGAATGTATGCAGATATAAACTTGGGAAATAAAAAAAACATTTTTTTCTTAAATTAAACGGATACCTTTTACCCAGCACATGAATGCTTCCAGTCCTGGAGTTACTCATACAGAGGAGTGGAGTATTTTCTTACAGAAAATGTCATTCCAGCTGTACTGAAGTTTCCTGACATATTTTCGTGCATGCAGCCCACAACAGTCGGCTAACTCACTGGTGTCATTTTTATTGCTAGGTGGGCCCATCAGCAGGAATGTAAGGAAACTTGTCCATATATTTCTCTTCGCCAGGAAATCGAACCCGAATCAAGTGAAATGTTCTGACTGGTAAGCTACGCGGTTACCCCGGTAAAGCAAGAGAAGGATGGTGTTGGAGGGGGAAGGGGAATGTTGTGGTGGGTGTGATGGAGCAGGAGGTGAGGGGTGGTGACTCACGTGAGCTTCTGGGGGAGACCTTGTGGTTATTGTCCGTCTTGCTGCCTTCTCTGCCCACAATTCTTTGGCTGCCCACGGCCCCTCCACTCCAGCCTGCCCTCCGCCCCTCCCTCTCTGCATGCCCTCCGCCCCTCCCTCTCTCCAGCCTACCCACCGCCCCATCCTCCCCAGCTGCCCGCCACTCCTGGGCATCTTTGATATACCTTTGATATACCTTTGAAGAGTTTCGAGAGTATCACTCTCTGAGCCCGGCCATGGGCCAGGCTCGTCTGGTGCTTGCCTGGTCAACCAGGCTGTTGCTGCTGGAGGCCCGCTGCCCCACATATCCATCACAGCCTGGTTGATCTGGCACCTGGTGAAGATATTTGTCCAGTTTCCTCTTGAAGGCTTCTACACTGGTTCCAGCCGTGTTTCGGATATCTTCTGGTAAGATGTTGAATAGTCTGGGACCCCGGATGTTAATACAGTGCTCCCGTATTGTCCCCACCGCACCCCTGCTCCTCACTGGATTTATTTTACACTTTCTCCCATATCTCTCACTCCAGTATGTTGTTATGGCAGTGTGCAGATTTGGGACCAGGCCCTCAAGTACTTTCCATGTATATATTATCATGTATCTCTCTCTCCTCCGCTCCAATGAGTACATGTTCAAGACTTGAAGGCGTTCCCAATAATTTAGATGTTTCAATGGCTCAATGTGAGCCGTAAACGATCTCTGGATTTGTTCCAGCTCTGCTATTTCTCCTGCCCTGAACGGGGCCGTCAGCACTGAGCAGTATTCTAGTGAGGAGCACTAGCGATTTGAATAGTGTCAACCTGGTCAACCAGGTCAAGCTTCAGGTAAACTCACGAGGGTCTTCGGTTGGATTCCAGCCACGTGTATTTCCCTAATACAGTCATATAATGTTAATTGTCAGTTACTGTGTGTACAAAATTTGCTCTCAGAATGATAGCGGAAGTAGCCATTGAGGGAAGGCTCAAGTGTTTCCTTCAAACATTCACTACTCTTGCTTGTTTATGTATTTGCTTCCGTTAGATATCACCATTTAATTAACTTTGCGCATCCCGGCTCCTTAAGCTCCTCACGCTACGAGTCCACTTGGAGTAAATAATTATGAGCTGTTAGTACCCTTCGCTTGGTTACCCAGCATTTTTTTAATTAATTTCTGGTTTTCCAGGAGACACCAAACCTTTGTGCAATTCACACACCGAATTGCGGATAAATTAGATATAGGTCTGTGGTTGGGGGGCAGTGAAGGTTGTGGTGGTGGGGGCACGGGACGAGGGAGAAGCATGCATGGGATGAAAGAACACGCCACGAATAGGAAGGCATCAGAGAGGGCAATAGGGAAGGCACTAATCACTAGGAAAGGCACTAAGCACCAGGAAAGGCACTAATCACCAATAAAGGCACTAAACACCAGGCAAGGCACTAAACACCAGGAAAGGCACTAAACACCAGGAAAGGCACTAAACACCAAGAAAGGCACTAATCACCAGGAAAGGCACTAAGCACCAATAAAGGCACTAAACACCAGAAAAGGCACTAAACACCAGGAAAGGCACTAAACACCAGGAAAGGCACTAAACACCAAGAAAGGCACTAAGCACCAGGAAAGGCACTAAGCACCAGGAAAGGCACTAAACACCAGGAAAGGCACTAAGCACCAGGAAAGGTACTAAACACCAGGAAAGGCACTAAACACCAAGAAAGGCACTAAGCACCAGGAAAGGCACTAAGCACCAGGAAAGGCACTAAACACCAAGAAAGGCACTAAGCACCAGGAAAGGCACTAAACACCAGGAAAGGCACTAAACACCAGGAAAGGCACTAAACACCAAGAAAGGCACTAAGCACCAGGAAAGGCACTAAGCACCAATAAAGGCACTAAACACCAGGAAAGGCACTAAACACCAGGAAAGGCACTAAACACCAAGAAAGGCACTAAGCACCAGGAAAGGCACTAAGCACCAGGAAAGGTACTAAACACCAGGCAAGGCACTAAACACCAGGAAAGGCACTAAACACCAGGAAAGGCACTAAACACCAGGAAAGGCACTAAGCACCAGGAAAGACACTAAGCACCAGGAAAGACACTAAGCACCAGGAAAGGCACTAAACACCAGGAAAGGCACTAAACACCAGGAAAGGCACTAAACACCAGGAAAGGCACTAAACACCAAGAAAGGCACTATGCACCAGGAAAGGCACTAAGCACCAGGAAAGGCACTAAGCACCAGGAAAGGCACTAAACACCAGGAAAGGCACTAAGCACCAGGAAAGGTACTAAACACCAGGAAAGGCACTAAACACCAGGAAAGGCACTAAACACCAAGAAAGGCACTAAACACCAAGAAAGGCACTAAGCACCAGGAAAGACACTAAACACCAGGAAAGGCACTAAACACCAGGAAAGGCACTAAGCACCAGGAAAGGCACTAAGCACCAGGAAAGGCACTAAGCACCAGGAAAGGCACTAAACACCAGGAAAGGCACTAAACACCAGGAAAGGCACTAAACACCAGGAAAGGCACTAAACACCAGGAAAGGCACTAAGCACCAGGAAAGGCACTACGCACTAGGAAAGGCGCTAAGCACCAGGAAATGCACTAAGCACCAGGAAATGCACTAATCACCAGGAAAGGCACTAAGCACTAGGAAAGGCAGGTAGCCGTCCAGGTAGGTATGTAGGCAGCAGAGAGAGCAGACGAAATACAGCGGGCACCTGGGACACCGGGAAAGGCACTAGGTACCAGGGAGGGCACCAGGAAAGGCACAAGGCACCAAAGAGGACACCAGGAAGGACACTAGAGAAGGCACGAGGGTGGGCATCGTGGAAGGCACAAGGCACCAGGAAGGGCACCAGAGAAGGCAAAAGGGTAGGCGACAAGACACCAGGGAAAGCACCTAGGGAGGGTACCACAATGACCCGTTATGTCGGCAATTCCTGTACTCAGTTGCTAAAGGAAGGACAACAAGAAATAGTGCTTGACACATCCCCCCCCCTCTCTCTCTCTGTTCTACACCGTGTGTTGGGTCCTTATTGCCACACGTGCTCCAGCTCTTTAATTTTTTTAAACAGATTACACTCTTCATTTTTTATGCGTGGATTTAATCAAGTAATCGCTATCTTTGCTTGAGTTGGCTGAGGAGTAAGTTAAACCATCTTATGTCAACGAGAACACCACTTAAAATAATGAAAGATGTTCGTGATGCATTTGAGGAATCGTGAGTCATACGATGGTGCTTCCTGCTTGGGCGAGGAGGGAGAGAGTCAGCTAGCTGCTGGGGGAGGTAGGTTAGCTGACTGGTTGGTTGGCTAAGAGTAATGAGGGCTAGGTGCAACTGGGATCAGGGTACACTGTGCTGGGATTACAGACGACCTTTTCTACCAGCTGAGATACCCATCATTCAAAGAAGAGGCCAGGATCATTGCCTCTCACCAGGGAACAGGTGATACCAGTCTGAAACCCAGTATGTAAAAATGGCTGGCCCTGAGTGTCTACATCCTGTCTGCCTGAAACCTCTTATGACTGACTCCTCACATAGTAATTGATCCCTCACATGACTGCCTGACCATTCATATAACTGTCTGGCCCCTTACATGATGCCGTATGCTTCTATTTTCCTGGCCAGTCTGACTGTGTTGACTGCTGCTTCCCTGACTGGCTGCCCGTGCTGCAGGAGTCAGTTACCAGTGAGGTATCAGGTGACGGCTGATACACTTGTCAACCATCATAGTTTAAGGAGCTGGCGCCTCAATGTGATGACGTGTTCATTTGTCTTCTCTATGATCGCCTGGCTTCTTCATTGGCTTGCTACTACTGTTGCTGGCGTGACCTTGGCTTGCTAGATATTTGAAATCTAGTGCCTAATGATGACTAGCACCTGATTTTTTTTTTTCACTCTAACGTTAGATTCGTTTAGTGTGAAAATAAGGTTGTCATGCTGGCCTAACTGTCGCTTTTATTTCCTTTACGTGCTGACCACGACACTTCATTGGTGCCCCAGTTAGTCTTGCTCTCCACGTATCCAGTTCACCTGTGGTAGGTTTTAGTTCTCCCATTCAGTTTTCCTGCTTTAAAAATCTAAAATCATTATTTTATCTTTGAGTCTTCTTGCTCTGTTCCCTTTCCTTTCTAATATTGTTTGGTGGAGAGAGATATAGGGCGCTGATGTTATTACCCTTGGAGAAGGCACTGCAATAGATCAGGGAATACATGTCGGGAAGACAACAGCGAGTCATGGTACGTGACGAGGTGTCAGAGCGAGCGCCTGTGACGAGCGGGGTTCCACGGGGGTCAGTCCTAGGACCGGTGCTGTTTCTGATATATGTGAACGACATGACGGAAGGAATAGACTCAGAAGTGTCCCTGCTTGCAGAAGATGTGAAGTTGATGAGAAGAATTTAATCGGACGAGGACCAGGAAGAACTACAAAGGGATCTGGACAGGCTGCAGGCCTGGTCCAGAAACTGGCTCCTGAAGTTCAATCCCACCAAGTGCAAAGTCATGAAGATTGGGGAAGGACAAAGAAGACCTCAAACGGAATACAGTCTTGGGGCCAGAGACTACAAACCTCACTCAAGAAAAAGGATTTTGGGGTGAGTATAACACCGGGCACATCTAATGAGGTGTACATCAACCAAATAACTGCTACAACATACGGGCGCCTAGCAAACCTAAGAATAGCATTCCGACATTTCAATAAGGAATCGTTCAGGACCCAGTACACCGTGTACGTTTGGTCTATATTGGAGTATGCAGCACCAGTTTGGAACCCACACCTAGCCAAGCACGTAAGGAAATTAGAGGAAGAGCAAAGGTTTGCAACAAGACTGGTCCTGTAGCTAAGGGGAATGTCCAACGAGGAGAGGTTAAGGGAAATCGACCTGACGACACTGGAGGACAGGAGAGATAGGGAGGATATGATAACGACATATAAAATACTGTCAGGAAATGACGAGGTGGATAGAGACAGGATGTTCCAGATATGAGACACAACAACAAGGGGTCACAGTTGGAAGTTGAAGACTCGGATGAATCAAAGGGATGATAGGAAGTAATTCTTCAGTCACAGAGTTGTCAGGAAGTGGAATAGTTTGGGAAGTGATGTAGTGGAGACAAAATCCATACATAGCTTTAAGAAGAGGTATTATAAAGCTCATGGAGCAGGAAGAGTGACCTAGTAGCGGCCAGTGAAGAGGTGGGGCAAGGAGTTGTGACTCGACCCCTGCAACCACAACTAGGTGAGTACACACACACACACACACACACACACACACACACACACACACACTAAATATGTAGGCCTATATATACATACATAGACCTGTATATTTACATATAATTTGTGCATCATGTATTCACATAGTTAAAGCACATTTCTAAAAGATGAGAAATTTGGAAATTCCTGTTGTATACAGTATATCAAAATGTACTCGTGTCAACCAGTTTACGGCCTAGTTCCTAGGCTTTTGTGTATCCTTAAGATCTGGTGCCACTTTTTATAGGATTGACATAAAGGAGAGGAAAAAACTCCTTTCCATTTCACCTCTTCCGAGCTCTTTCTCCCTTCTCTGTTTCTACTACTACTCCATTTGCTCCTCTCTATTTCGTTCCTCATTTTCTTTCTCTCCCCCCTTTCTTATCAGCATTTCCTGCCCCCGGTCATGCACATTTGCGCATAATATAAATTGTTACAACTCCTACTGCATCGTTGCTGGTGGTTTGCGTGTTGTGTGCTCATGCTGCACTCACCTGGTCGATTGTGACCGACGGAGCAGAGTCTAGACGTGAGAGCAGCTGCCCGAGCGTCAGGCTCCATGGTGTCTTACCTGTAGTTTACCTGGACCAGGCTCCAGGGTGGTGGCACCCCGCTCCTTTCCCACCACCACTTCCTTTATACACCTGGACCTCTCCCCTCTTTGACCCTATCCTGACCCCCACCCATTTAACTTCTTCCCTCTGTAAACCTACCTTTACCATACCCATCTAACTCCTCCCCTACCCATTCTCTAACCCCTTCCATCTATCCACCCTTTTCTAACCCCCTTCCCCTTCGCACCCCGATCTCTTGACCACCCTCTCCCCACTCCGAAGCACCTTGCAGTCAGACCTCTCCTCCCCCTCCCCACCCCACACCATTGTTTTGGACTGGTGCATTTATTCATTAATATTATTAAACTCACTGTTTATTGTCTTATGTCAACGAGAGAGATCCTCGACAAGTGTCTGTTACTTTACCTGTGACGTATTTCAAGAGTTTTTCTACTCCACCCTGTTGATGTCCTCGAGTATATTTTGTATGTCAAGGTTGTATCTCACCATGTTCCGAACTCTGTACTGTCCTGTTTCCTCTAGCTTATATTGTTCGCAACACCTCATGCAAGTTCTTCCTTCACAGTACTAATTTATTTGACTAATATTTGCTGTCTTCCCTCCCTCATTCCATCTGCTATTTCTCTCCCCACTTCTCTCCTCCCTCTTTGCCACTTCTGCCCTCTGCTGTATCTTTTTTTTTTTCTTTCTACTTCCTACTTCAGTAAATGTCTCTGAAGTTAATAGTAGAGCTTCCGAATACTGTCTCATTGCCTTGGCCTTCACGCAGTTGAAGTGTGTGTGTGTGTGTGTGTGTGTGTGTGTGTGTGTGTGTGGGTATACAGGCAATTATAACAAGAAATAGTGATCAGTCCCTCGGCCTTGGTAGAAGGCTGAGGGACTGATCACTTGAGAGACAGATAACGTGGAGCTTGAGAGTGCGTGGAGGAGAGTGAGAGTGCGTGTACTGTAGTGCTTTACAATAGAGCTGCGGAAGAACCCCCTACTGTGTTATACTCACGTACAAATGTGAGTCATCCCCGTCCCCTCTTCCTCTTCCCCCTCCCTCTGGCTCTCACGCTCATGTCACAACTGCTCACTTCATGTCACGTCTGTGGTATCATGTTTAATGTTAATTCTTGTCCACGGATCTTGCTGCTTTTGTTATTCATATGCAGGGAAGCAAGTTTACTCACTCTCTCACTCTGTTAATACACGAAAAATACAATGATGCTGAGTAGGAGGTCCAGGTAGATCCGTTCAAGGATCTACCTGGACTTTCTACACATAGCTGCAACATTGCAAGCTGCTGATGTGTTGATTGCAACACGAAAGACCTAGAGCTATCACTCAACTCCTCCGTGGTTGTTTTGTATGTATATGTATGTATAGCCCCAAGGAAAGATCTTTCTCTCTGAGGCGGACCCCATGTACATGTAGTAAAAACAATTATTGGTCATATAGACTAGGTAAAACTTTCAAAGTATCGGCACTGCCTCGGAGCTCTCGCATTGTACTCTAAAATGGGGGAAAAGATATATCAGTATATGTGCTCATGGAAAATACACAGTTCCCAGGTATCTTGTCTGCACACTCGGCAACTTACTGAAGATACGAAAACGGTGTCAACATACACGGTCAGACGTTTCAACGCTCAAGTAGCAAGTACTGCGAGGAATAAAATGTTGAAGTCTTCAAGAAGACTACGGGCATACCTGTCCCCCTTATTCCTTCTCCCCCCCACCTCCTGTTCCTCCTTTTTTTTCGTTACCACCACCTTCGCCCCCCCCCAACACTCTTCCTGTTCTTCCTCGTGTTATTGGCACTTCTGGTGACCTTGGCCTTAGTCCATACTGTTTTTCCTGTTCCTGTCCAATCCCCTTTTCAGATTTCCTCTTCCCCCTCTCCACTTCCACTTCCTTCGTGCTTCTGTCACTGTGAACTTCTTTCTTACCCGTTTTCTCCTCTCTGATTCCCTCCTCCTCCCTCTCTCGTGGAATACAAGGAAGGAGGAAGGGGCATACAGGGAGGGTGGAAGCTAAGGAAATGTGTGTACAAGAGGGAGGGAAGGAAGGATGAATGGAGGGAAGGAGGAAGAGATGGAGGGAGGTATCTTGAGAGGTGCCAACCAGAAATATATATATTTTTAATTATTGTCACTATCTCCTTTACTGCCATTTGATTTCATGTCTCTCGTTCACCGTTCACTCTCTGTTACTCTGTTTAACTTTCTCTGACAACCTGTTAATCTTGTTGGGAAGGATCGCCCCCGCACGCCGCTCACGGAACAGCCCTTCTGGCTGATGGCCTGCTCAGTCAGACTGTTTTTGCTGGCGCCACATCATGCATCATAAGCGTCACCCGGTTGGAGAAAACTGTCAAGTTCCCGTCGTTACGAGAGTCAGCAGTCTCTTGGTAATTCCTTATATATCTGAAGTGTTTAACAATGCCTCGGACCCTTTATGTTTATTGAATTGTCTCTCTATATACTTAATGGATTTTTGCTCTTCACTGAGAATATTTTTGAACAGTTTGTTATGCCTCCTACTCGTCAGGGGTAAGTTCAGTGTGCAAATTTAGAACCTGTCCCTCCAGTGTTTTCAGAGTATAAATTACGATATATATATATATATATATATATATACACACACTTATTTTTGTACCAGGGAGTGACTTTAGCATTCACAATAATTGATCCATTTGAATTCATGGGAACAAAAGTTTCCTGTACATTCTACTTTTAATTCATGTTAAGCGCTAAACTCATGTGAGTCATTCAGCGCAAGACGTGGTGGAGGCTTGATCCCCCGTCTGCTAAGCGCCAACGAGACGCGATTTCTATTTGTACTCACCTATATGTCTATACATTGTACATTCTTGCAGTTTCACGTGTCATAAAAAAAAAAGGCTGTCACTGTGCAGCATTATGAAGTGTCTTTAAGAACTTTCAAGAGTATTTCTACAAATTTTCTATAGAGTATAGCTGAAATACGTGATTATATTATTATTATTTTCTGTAGCCCTTTGCAAGAAGACTTGGTTAACATCGGAGGTTCACTGTGTCTTCTTTGGATGCTACGCTTTATCAAATTCTCATATTTTTTATGAAGTATATTACAGTGCTATTTGTGTGTGTATCCGTACTAGATATGAAAGTGGTGAAGATAATTTGGGCTAATACTGGATCTTGAGGGGACGGCGCTTGTCTCTGTTAGATTATTATAATAATCGCACATTTTGTTTCACTGGTTTTCTGTCATGCGGGTCCGTGTACGGTGTTCCTTCCATAAGTTTCTCGCCTAAGTCTTTTCACTTCCGGACCACCCTGAGGCTGAAAAGGTATTACCTAACTTTTGGAGAGGAAGAGGGTATGACTGTGGGGTGTCTGGGGGCTGAGGGGAGCTGGAGTGTTTGTTTAACGTGAGAGTGTTTTATGTGTGTGCTTGGGGGGGGAAATAGGGGGTCAGAGAGTAAGAGTTTGTAGGGGTGTATGGGTGTCGGTGTAGGGGCGCGTGTGTGGGCAGAGGCAGGTGGAGGCAGCTGGGAGAACGAAGGACCAGCCAAGTTTTTCTATATCAAGACAGCTGTGAGTGACATAGGAGGAGGTGCCAAGAAGTGGTAGCACACGTGTAGTGAGCACCCACCATCATACCCAGAGTGGTAGTGACAAGGTGTGGTGGGCACACCCAGTGTGGCAGTGAGGTGTAGTGAGCAAACACCGCCACACAAGTAACAAGGTGTGGTGGGGAAAAAACAAGTACATGGTTGTGAAATTACCTGTGACCTGTTTTAAGAGCTTTTCAACCCTGGCAGCCAGGCCTATGATCAGGCTGCTTCCTTGTTGATTGCCTGTTCAACCAGGATATTTATGCGTATCTGTAAACATTATAAATATAATTATGCATTCGCACAAACACATACAAATTATTATTAATAACCGTGCATTGTTAATATGTAACAGTGTCTGAATCATGGACTTGCACCGTGGTAGTAAAATGGTCTACAAATAGATGAGCATTTTCTTGAATGCTTGTTGTGACAGTCTCATCTTGATGATTTAGAGGGTGGAATTAGGTTCCCGTGTTGTGAATATCCCTGTCGATGAATAATGAGACACTTGTGCAACAGTTGGGAATCTTTATCGAGGAAACGTTTCGCCAGCCAGTGACGTTTCCTCAGTAAAGATTCCCAAATGTACAAGTGTCTCGTTCTTCAACTTGTCGGTTTTCTAAACTATTTATCACATCCCTGTCGATATTTGGCCAGGAATCGCCAGATTTTGAAGCCAACTCTTCCTGAAGCCAGTTTTCTTTTGTTTGCTTCCTATCGACACTTATCTACATTTATAGATAAGTGACTGACACTTATCTACGTATGTAGATAAGTTTTGCTATCGTCGCCGAGGCAACGATAGTAAAACTAAGATTGATCTGAAGGTTTGGTCAGAAGCTACTGGAGAAGCACTTGTGTTGGAAATCCAAGATGTGGTTATGCTTGTTGTCGACACTGCCTCACAGTAACGTGTCCCATTCTGACAGCAAGCTCTGAGGACTGACCAGTTATCCTCCTCCAGCTAGGTTAGAGTTGATTCTATCTGTTGGGATTTTCAGTGAGGCGAGAAGAGTCCTTTTGTTTGATGAGCCGATGTATTTCATCCGATGTATCTGTCATCAGGTCGAAAATGGGAAGAACACCGTCAGATTACTTCTGCATGAAGTACTGATTGAGGTCAAAATTATTATAAGGTGACCTACGTAACAGTAGAAAGAAATATTTTGTTGTCAGTTTGCAATTGATTGGGTTAGTATCCTTTTATTATGACTATTGAGCACTAGTGTGTACGTGTTCTGGTTGATGACTACCATGAAGAACATAACATTTAGGTGCTCAGGAATGATACCACGCGATTTCACCTCCATGACCCTACCTGCTACGTCGCCGCCAGCAGTCAACCTTAGAGTCCCCAGGAGACTTGTCATTTATTTCTAATACGAAAATCATATTAGAACGATGTGTTCTCATCGACTTGTGTTTCTGGAAGTCGTGACAGCTCCTGGCTTGGTCGACATCTGGATTCTGGCCTTCCAAAACTGTGCACGAGTTTACCAACATGATGAGGCCTCTTGTTTGCATAGTATGCTGTTGGATTGACTCATATTTGCACTCTTGACTAGTCGGGTGTAACGAATGACTGTCCTTATGATTAGTAGAGTACTGGTGTGAGGACCTCTGATGTGTTGAGGCTTGTAACTGTTACAGTATCGGCGTGAGGGCACCCCCCCCCCTCTCTCTTATCTGTGAGTACCAACCAAGTGTGTTAAGCCAGGACAAAAATATGCGTTGCTGAGGAAGGTTGATGCATGAGTAGAGGGGCGGGGTGTGTGAGCCACATCAGTGTGAAGACACACACAACGCTCTCATCAAATACTTTATTGTTACTCTCACTGACGTTATGTTTACTACTTGTGTGTGCAGTTGTCCCAATTTTTTTTTACTCATAGAGCAACGACAGGCCAGACAAGCTAAGTGTGCACTTTTTTATTTTTTTTAACACCATCCATCTCTCACCGAAGTAGGGTGACCCAAAAAAGAAAAAAACGTTTTTACCGTCACTTATTCAATGCCTATCTTGTGAGAAGTGTGCTGACATCACAGTTCAGATGACCTTTATTCCTCGCATCTCACTCCTTGTCCTCATCTATTCTCTGTACTGTAGTCCTATGAGTATTTTGTCAGCCATGATCATGTCTAGTTCTCCCTTCTAGTGTTGTTAGATTGTTTTGTGTCTCTCCATTTAGCCGCCCCCCCCTTCCCGTGTGTGTGTGTGTGTGTGTGTTCACCGTGACAGGAGCGGGTGTCCTTTACCACCCTGTTACAAAGGGCACCGCCGTCACCCTCTTCCTGACATACACCACCAACACCATCACCATTTCTCTCACCCCTCCATGACTCCGCTTCTCATCTCAATGCTATCCTTTGGCCTTTTTTGAAAGTTTTTTGAACTTGCGTGACACTTTTCCAACACCCTTCCAAGTTATAATGTTTAGTCACCCTAGCACAGCGTGTCTGGTCTTCCCTCCAGAGAGGTGATCCACCCTAGCACAATGATCCATGTCTAAATCATGAATCATCTTAAGATACTTTCTTGACCTCCTCCAGTGCTGCTTGCAGGAACAAGGAAATGAGATGCAGGCGTGGAGGTTGGAAGTGTCTTTTTACCACGCAAGTGTGGAGGTTAGAACTAATACGCATGTGTATTATTATTATTATAATCAAAACCTAGCGCTAAACTTACTGGGGTCATACAGATACGCATGTGTAGAGATGGATGTTTAAGACGCAGGTATGAAGATTTGACGTCTTGTAAGATGTAGGTGTGAAGATTTGATGTCTTGCAAGACGCAGGTGGAAGTCTTTTGGGTGGCACCTTATTTAATTTGCCTTTTTGTTATTTTTAATAGCTTACATAAGTGTATAAATTCAGACTTTTGTATCTTATAGGGTAGTGTACAATACAAATTTGTGTACATAACCACGTAATGTACCTGATTATTTGTTGACTTTGAATAACCAAAGACTGGTGAGTGTATCGTGTTACTGTAGTTTAATATAGTGTGAGAAAAAAAAAAGATGAAAGGTGCTGAGGGTGAGTAAAACTGTGACAATGTGTAAAGCAAGTGTGTGATGTGTGTGATCTAGCGCAGTAGTGAAGATGCTGACAATGCAAGCCATGATCCACCGCCAAGAGGGTGGAGCGGCTCTCAGGAAGCCAGATAAAACCAATAGACCAAATTCCAACAGCAGCGTAAAGGGAAAAAATAAACGTAAGTCTGGCAGGAAGAAGAAGGACGCTGCTGCCGGTGGAGACGACGCTATAGGAGACATCTTCATGGAGGTGTCTCATCCTGCCGGGGGTAAAAGTGATCCTCGAACAGTGGTGGCCCGGGAGTGGCTTCTGCTGAAGAACACGGAGTTACCGGCAGAGGAGCGAGGTATCCCAGGCAAAGGATGCCCACGTGAGGAACCAGCAACCCCTCCCAGTCTTGTTCCCGTCAGGAAGAAGGACGCGGGTCTTTCTAAGAATAACAGAACAAGAGATGCGAACGGGAACGTTAGAATACTGAAAGAGCCGCGTCCCAACGTCCTAGAGGGCGTTGAACGCAGACTGTCTGCCGACATGACCCCCAGGATTAATAAGAGTGGCAATGCCGTCGACAAACAAATTTTTCGAAGAGGATCACTATCTAAAGAGGTGTATTCTGGTGACATCACACTCGTCAGAGTACAGCCTCCGGAAGATTTAGCAGATGATGTTCACAAGAGAGATTCTAACCCCAAAGAAAATAGTAGGATTCCCGACACCTACACCAGAAAAGGTGGTCGTCACGTGACATCAGACGTTTCCTCTTGGGACAGAAGAGAACGAAAGGGCGGGAGCAGCAAGGTGACGAATGTGAAGCGTCACAGCTCCAGCCGAAGTACAGGGTCAGAGGGCAGCACGCTACGTCGGATACGTCGGCGAGGGACCCTCCACAGCAGCACTGCCACGCAGACCCCTCCTGGCTCCCATTTTGAGCTACGTAATTGCACAATATCTCCAGATAACAAGCGTGGTTCCTACAAGAATCACGAGGGTCCCGCTAGCCATGGGAGTGACCAACGGGGCCACGAAGAAAATACCTGGAAAGACTTGACGGGAAGTATTCCAGGTGCGTCACTGTTGCTGAAGCTGGTGCTGCCGCGAGACAAGCGCACCAGCAGACACTCCGGAGGTTCACCCCCCCAGGAGGTGCCACCCCCAACCGCTGTGACAACACCCGTCCGTGCGCCAGCATCCCCACCCCTACCTTGGTTCTGGTCACCTCTCCGTCATGTGGACTGTGGAAACCCACCACATCCTCTCCTGCCGCTGCCGAGAGCACCACCACAGCCAGTACCCGCCTGCCCATTAGTGGCTGCTGGTGGGGGGGAGGCCGAGGCAATGAGGTTGATGCCCCTTCTTCCAGAGGATGTTGTACCTTTCCCGCCCCGGGCAGCACCACCAGTGCCTCGCCAGATACAAGGCGACCAGATGAGTATTTCTAGCCTCAACAGCAGCCTTGCGGGCCACACCTACGAACAGGTCAATTTTGTTATAGAACCCCCCATATCGGAATCCAAAGAAAACGAGTACGAGCTCAGTAAAACTATAGCCGAGGAAATGTACACTTACCATATTAATAAGGAGGACATTCCTGATGAGGATTATAACCATGTGGCCCTGAGGCCCAGTGATCACCCAGAGCAAGAGATGAACGAGGGAAGTAGGTTGAGGCGCCCCTCTTCACGTAGGAAAAGGAAAAAGTCAAGGTGTGCAGCCACCATTACTGACGAGTGCCTGGTGGGTGACCTTCACTCCGACGCTCTGTACACTCGTGGGGACCGTGTGAGGGAAATCGAAAGGCGGGTATCTCTAGCGGAGGTATGCCCCACGCTGACGGTATTTTCCCCACACTCTTCACCCTCTTCAGTTGCATATTATGGCCGGCGGCGGTCCACAGCCACCTGCAGTAGTACCAGCAGCCTCACCGGCGAAAGACACATCGTTACGCTAGAGAAGCCTATCACTTTGGTCTCTGAGACGAGGCTAGAGCTGGGAAGTCGTTCAGTGTCTGCCTCCCCTCCTGTGTTGCAGCAGTCCAGCAGCTTGGAGGAAAGCTTGGTTGAGCCTGCAGACTCCCCCACAACCCTCGCCAACAGCAGGGACGCGGTCTTCATACATAGGCTTCTGGATATTGTCAATCAAGACGGTGCACAGCACATCAGCGAGGAACCAGGTGTCTCAGGTCCGCGTCACAGAAATCGCCGGCGGGGTGTCTACGTTCCTGTTGACACAGAATCCGACACGGGTGTGACCTCTGATCCTGAGCTCTGCAGAGAGCCTGAGGCATCACCAAGCCCAGAGTCTCGCGTCCAGGGAGAAAGGCTGAGCTCTAGTGGAAGCACGCAGTCCTTGGCTGGAAGGGACAAGGGTCTGTGCCCCCTGCATGGTACCAGTATACCCTACCAGGTGGGCTTGGCCCCGGCGCTACAGCGGCGACGGTTTCGTCGCGCATCTTTACCAGCTCAGGTCTCTCTGGAACAACGACCTTCATTCTTCCAACGTCTGCGACGATCACTCCGGAGGAGCAGGAATATTGAGCCTCTCATAGCAGAGATGCCCAGCCCTCTGGAGTTGATGACGCAGACGGTAGACATTGTCCCCTCTCTGCCCTCCCCGGAGCCCAGCCCACTCCCCGGGGCCACTTGCTCATGCCCGGACCCTGTTCAAGAGTTCCGTCGCTTCCGGCCACGGCTTGGGTCAGGGGTCACTGTGATGAGTAGTGACGAGGACGACAAAACACGACGACCTCCCACTCCACAGGTAACACATTGTTGTGCATGATATTGTAATATTGACGAGGAGAAGGTAGGGAACTCAGATATTATTGAAGACAAGTATACTTTGTCATTGTGTAACGCTATAAAAACATTTACTCTTATGTGTAGCGTACATCATTCATCACCATGTAAGTATTATAAGGTGTGTGATAAACGTGTGTATACTCACCTCTTCCCCTCACAGAACAATGTAAATAACTACACCAATAACTATAAAGTGAATGAAAAACACATTGTAGGTTAATAATAAATAGGTGCAGTAATTTAAATAATTCGTATCTAAAATTTTAACACAGGTTCCACAAATCAGTGTTAAGAACTTAAGTGTGAGTCATGTTCATTAGTAGAACGATAATTTATATGGGCTGAAATTATTGAAAATTTTCACCAACAAAACAAATGCCCATAGAGTTCTTGTATAACTTTAATTTTATTGTAATCTCAGTAAATATTCCAAGATTTTATTTATATTTTTTTATTTTCATTTTTTCCATTCGTAAGTGAATTTAATCTCGGAAAGTTTCATGGGTATTATAACATAATGGCTTATTTGCTGAAAGCTGACCAATTTAGTCCCTATATTTAAGGAGACAGACAGGAGGTACTGAACTAGGTTGGTTGTAGTGACATGTATCTTGTCCAAAGTAATGGAAAAATGTAAAGATGAATTAACCGTGGCACTTAAAGAAGTGTTGTTTCGCCAGAGAAAGCCAGTATGCAATCAGGGGATCTGGTGAAGTCTTCTGGCTTAATTACAAGCTAGAAAAGCAAAGAAAGGTAAAAGTCCACTAATTGATTAAGAATACCTGAAAGACAGAAGACAAAGAAAAAGTGTCTAGAAAAATGACAACTATCGACGAAAGAACATCACACCAAACATATTGCTAGACGAGTACATCAACCGCACGAGTTTGATGGCCTATGTGAACTAGCAAACCTCAGAATAGACTTTTGGTTATAGTGAAACGTATCGTGCGAATGCCGTGGACTTTCGTCAAGATGGCCCACTTGCAGGTAAGTTGACATATGCCTTAAGCATATGTCAACTTACCTGAGCACTTCTTAGTATTCCTGACAAGATCATACCTGGTTCTCCTCTCTTTCAGTGTTAGGTTACCCTTAAGTCTGTCATCATAACCCATTTCTCTTTCTTCCGAATGCGAATACTGGAATCTTTTCTAGTGTTTGTTTGTTTGATCAGGTGCGGGTTCAGTGCTGGTGCCGCATATTCAAGGATGGGTCTGACATATTTACAGTGTCCTAATAGTCTATATTAAGCTTCCAGAACGCTGTTCATAGGTTACCTAGTTTTTCCTTTTTCATTGAAGTTTTTCGGTTGGTATGTACTCCAACATCATAAATAATTCCTAGTTCACATCCGCATAATCATCGCATTACAAATTCCAGTGATCTGTAAAAGCACTGGGATTTGTGATGCGATGAAACACCTTGAAGGAAAGAATGACCCGTGTTGAATACGTGACCATGAAATCCTGAAGTGGAAGGTGTGTGCGGGTGTTGTGGCCGACGTCCCTTACCTCAGCACATGTTGCCAGTCTCGCTTACCAAGATCAACCCTCTTACCTAGTGTATTTATATAACTTTATTAGTGCTCGTTATCTTCGCCTCTACCACGCCAGCCAAGGTACCATAGGAGCTAGAAATACCTTCGTGATGGGGCAAACGTTAAAACATTGCCCCTCTCCCATCTCTCCAAGTTTGGCCGCTTGACGTCACGCTGGTTAGGGATAGGAAGTATACACGTACATTGATGTTGTGGTATATTGTTATGGTAGATTCGGCTTGTGTGATAATATATATTATAATTCTATTTAAAATTACCTTAGTAATTACATATTTGTAATGTCTATTTGTCGTTATATTAGCAGAGCTATGCTCGTGGTATCCGTCTTCAGAATTTAGTTTTACTATAATTTCTTAAATACTTCACGGATGCAACATTAACTACATCTCAACACACATGTCAGTAGTTTATCAATTTTTATAAACATAAGCTTTACAGTATTATTATGGAACCATTTTTACCTCATTTTACAATTAAAATAGTATTTTTTTACAATTAATATAGTAATTTTTTCATCCGTCTATGAGCCATCTTGCTCATTTTATATAACGTTGTCATGTCTTATATGAGTCAAGGTGGACATTTTATGCAGAGTTACTTGTCTTTTCTTCTGTCAGCCAACGTAGAGTTTTCATAGTTTACTGTCTTCGTGACTGCACTCCACTGGGATGAATGGAGGGATTACCATAATGGATGGTGGTAGCCCCAGGATGAAGGTGTGGAGGGTGGGTAGCCCCCAGAGTGGAAGAGGGATAGCTCCAGGGTGTATAGGGGTAGCCCGAGAGTGAAAAGTGAGCAGTTCCAGAGTAGAGGGTAGGTAGCCTCAGGGTGATAGGCGGATTGCCCTTGGGTGGGATGTATAAAGAATTACTCTACCAGGAATAAGAGAGACAGGTTTATAAACACGTTCCCGGATGTAATGAGGGGTGTTGAACCAGATCAACAGAGAGGGAGGAGGAGGAGGAGGAGGAGGGGAGACGCCGTCACACAGGTAATGGTTAGGGAGGGGGTGGTAGCTAGATACTGGCAGGGTCGACGCTCTTGGTGTTAATTTGTGCCTGAGAAAGTTATCTCTTTAGCTTGTTGTAGGTGTCGGGCGGTGGAGGGTGTCAAGTGGTAGGTGTCGGGCAATGGAAGGTGTCAGGTGTAGGTGTCAAGTTATGCCCCGGTGAGTGAAACTGTGAGTAGATGCTGCCCTTTCCCAAGGCCCAGTCACGCGTTTTTTTAAGGTAATACATTCAAGATGTCTGTATCCTCAATCCAAGGTCTTCCAGACTGATATGCGGTGACCATGGACGCACAAGTTCATTGCCGCTCACGTGTTTCCTGCCGCCCATGTGTTTGGTGCCGCCCACGTATTCAGTACCGCCCACCCTCACACCCGGGAGATATTTTGAGGCAGAGTACTTATGTTGGTGTGGATCAAAGCCAGCGTCTGGCACAGAAGGACCAGTTTTTGTAATGACGCCCAAGGTCTCGTACACCTCGTGTGATCGGTGGTGCTGGTGCTCTTGGGTATACACAGGTGCGTGTACATGTGATATACTTACATTAGCCTGCGTGTTAGCACCAATTACCTAATTGTTCAGGCTATCAACCAGGAGGGTTGGCGAGGCCGGGTCGCAGGGGCTATGACCCCTGGAACCATCAAGAGACAGACCCATTTATATTTCAGTTTTAGTGGCGAAGAGTGATTATTAATTTTCCAGTTGGAGAGGATAAAATTGCCGATGTTGGCACACGGAGACTATGATGCTTTATAGCAGCAGTAATACGAGCGTGTAGCACCCTAATGACGTCATGGGCAGCGGCCACTGTGGTAAACATACAAAAAAGAACGGGAAAGGAAGCCAAAACCGCGCGCGTGACGTCACAGACTGGCACATTGCCCGCTAGTGTTTTGTTTACCAGGAACTGTCGACAGTAATAATTTTTTGTATTGCTTGCAAACGCAGGTTTCAGTAATTACCGTATAGTAGACGAATCGGCACACCAAACTCATGTCTAATCAGTGTGGATAATTTAGATTAGCTGCATTTGGAAGGGATGGAGGAATGGTAACTAAATTAGGTCTATTTATACAAATTGGAAAACAATCTTGGGAAAAATATGAAGCAAACCGGAACTTTAAATTTGCTTTGCTAATAAAAAACATTAAATTCCAGTGCGTAGAAATGTAACATGATCATATGTGCAGAAAGACAAACATACTCATGGGACTGAAAACAAACGTAAATTCCCAAATGCACACATTGCTCGCTTCTCTTATTTCTTAAAGTGGCCGTTGTCTTCCCAGGCAAGAAATTAGCCACGCTCTTTATTTTACTTAAACTTTCACCCACGACATATATCTGTCACCCCGCCTGCTGCCACAATTATAACGAAGTGCGTTTAATGTTTACTCCCTGAAAAGCAGAGTAATTAACTCATTATGGTGAGTTAGAAGTCATAAAGCTTCGTTTTTCCTGAGTTTTGAGCCATGAAAGAGGTAAGTGCACTTGAGGGGAGGAATTGGGAGAACCAACCTTGATTCCTGCCCAAACGTTTTTCCTAGTTCGTCCTCAGTGCATTTGTGGCAGTTTTAGTTTAGTTTCTACACCGTGTTTGACGCTCTTCTTGACTTTTATCTTACACGAGGCAGTTAAAGAGCAGCTTCACGTACCTAATTAAAGAAATAGTTAAATGACAATTTGGTCTAGAGAGGTTTTGTGGTCTGTAGGAATCCGTGGCCGCTGTTGTGCAATGTTACGCTAGAGATGACTTAATAAAAGGTTAGGAAATTGTGGCTACACGTTGTGTGTGTGTGTGTGTGTGTGTACTCACCTAATTGTACTCACCTAATTGTGGTTGCAGGGGTCGAGACTCAGCTCCTGGCCCCGCCTCTGCATTGTCCGCTACTGGGTCTCTGCTCTCCCTGCTCCGTGAGCTCTATCATACCTTGTCTTAAAACTATGTATGGTTCCCGCCTCCACTATATCGTTCGCTAAACTATTCCACTTCCTAACTACTCTATGGCTGAAGAATTGCTTCCTAACATCCCTCTGACTCATCTGAGTCTTCAGCTTCCAGTTGTGTCCCCTTGTTTCTGTGTTTCCTCTCTGGAACATCCTGTCACTATCTACCTTGTCGATTCCCCGCAGTATTTTGTATGTCGTTATCATGTCTCCTCTAACCCTTCTGTCCTCCAGTGTTGTTAGTCCTATTTCCCTCAACCTTTCTTCATAAGGCAGTCCCCTGAGTTGTGGAACTAGCCTTGTCGCAAACCTTTGCACTTTCTCTAATTTCTTGACGTGCTTGACCAGGTGTGGGTTCCAGACTGGTGCTGCATACTCTAGTATGGGCCTGACGTATACGGTATACAGTGTCTTGAACGATTCCTTGTTAAGGTAACGGAACGCTAATCTTAGGTTTGCCAGTCGCCCATATGCTGCCGCGGTTATCTGGTTGATGTGTGCTTCTGGAGACGTGCTTGGTGTTATACTCACCCCAAGGTCTTTCTCCTTTGATGAGGTTTGTAGCCTTTGTCCACCTAGCCTGTACTCTGTCAGCGGTCTTCTTTGCCCTTCTCCGATCTTCATGACTTTGCATTTGGTGGGGTAAAATTCGAGAAGCCAGTTGCTAGACCAGA
Organism: Cherax destructor; assembly: GCA_009830355.1. Lineage (NCBI taxonomy): Eukaryota > Metazoa > Arthropoda > Malacostraca > Decapoda > Parastacidae > Cherax > Cherax destructor. The sequence goes on from WNWK01002228.1 coordinate 82,225, forward strand.
TGTCAAGCTTGTCCAGGTCACTTTGAAGTCCTGCTTGGTCTTCATCCGATGTGATTCTCCTCATTAATTTCACATCATCTGCGAAAAGAACTTCTGAGTCTATCCCATCCGTCATGTCATTCACATATAGCAAGAATAGCACTGGTCCTAGGACTGACCCCTGCGGTACACCGCTCGTCACAGGCGCCCACTGTGATACCTCATCACGTGTGTGTGTGTGTGTGTTAGTTACCATTTTGTCCTAGGCACATGTCGATTAGACACTAGGCCTGTTGTATGTATGTGTGTGTGTGTGTGTAATGAAACACTTCGAAATGTTTCGGCCCCGCCGGGAATTGAACCCGGGCCCTCCGTGCGTGAAGCAAGAGCGCTAGCCACCATGCCATCGGGGCGTGTGTGTGTACTCACCTAGTTGCAGGGGTCGAGTCACACCACCTGGCCCCGCCTCTTCGCTAGTCGCTACTAGGTCACTCTCCCTGCTCCATGAGCTTCATCATACCTCTTCTTAAAGCTATGTATGGATCCTGCCTCCACTACATCACTTCCCAGACTATTCCATTTCCTGGCAACTCTGTGACTGAAAAAATACTTCCTAACATCCCTGTGATTCATATCAGTTTTCAACTTCCAATTGTGACCCCTTGTTGCTGTGTCCCATCTGTGGAACATCCTGTCTGTCCACCATGTCGATTCCTCTCAGTATTTTATATGTCGTTATTATATCTCCCCTATCTCTCCTGTCCTCCAGTGTCGTCAGGTGTGTGTGTGTACTCACCTAGTTGTGGTTGCAGGGGTCGATTCATAGCTCCTGGCCCCGCCTCTTCACTGGCCGCTACTGGGTCACGCTCCCTGCTCCATGAGCTTTATCATACCTCTCCTTAAAGCTATGTATGGAACCTGCCTCCACTACATCGGTTCCCAAGCTATTCCACTTCCCGACCACTCTGACTGAAGAAATACTTCCTAACATCCCTGTGATTCATCTGAGTCTTCAACTTCCAACTGTGTCCCCTTGTTGCTGTGTCCCATCTCTGGAACATTCTGTCTCTGTCCACCTTGTCAATTCCTCTCAGTATCTTATATGTCGTTATCATGTCCTCCCTATCTCTCCTGTCCTCCAGTGTCGTCAGGTCGATTTCCCTTAACCTCTCCTCGTAGGACATACCCCTTAGCTCCGGGACTGGTCTTGTTGCAAACCTTTGCACTTTCTCTAGCTTCTTTATGTGCTTGGCTAGCTGTGGGTCCCAAACTGGTGCTGCATACTCCAGTATGGGCCTAACGTACACAGTGTACAGGGTCCTGAACAATTTTTTATCAAGATGTCGGAATGCTGTTCTTAGGTTAGCTAGGCGCCCATATGCTGCAACAGTTATTTGGTTGATGTGCACCTCAGGAGATGTGCCTGGTGTTATACTCACCCCAAGATCTTTTTCCTTGATTGAGGTTTGTAGTCTCTGGCCCCCTAGACTGTACTCCGTCTGCGGTCTTCTTTGCCCTTCCCCAATCTTCATGACTTTGCACTTGGTGGGGTTGAACTCCAGGAGTCAATTGCTGGACCAGGCTTGCAGCCTGTCCAGATCCCTTTGTAGTTCTGCCTGGTCCTCGTCCGATTGAATTCTTCTCATCAACTTCACATCATCTGCAAACAGGGACACTTCGGAGTCTATTCCTTCCGTCATGTCGTTCACAAATACCAGAAACAGCACCGGTCCTAGGACTGACCCCTGTGGAACCCCACTCGTCACAGGCGCCCACTCTGACACCTCGCCACGTACCATGACTCGTTGCTGTCTTCCTCTGTGTGTGTGTGTGTGTGTGTGTGTGTGTGCGTGCGTGTGCGTGTGTGTGTGTGTGTGTGTGTGTGTCGTGGTGTGTGTGTGTGTGTGTGTGTGTGTGTGTGTGTGTGTGTGTGTGTGTGTGTGTGTGCGCGTGCGTGCGTGCGTGCGCGCGTGCTGCTCAGCGGTGTGCCTTTGTGTGAGAGGTGTAATTGTGTGTAATTATCTGTTTGAGTTTGCAGGTGTTGAGTTATATCTCTTAGTTCCGTCTCTTCTAATTGGCTTAAAGTATCCTTGTCATCTGTTCTTGAACTCCTGTATGAAGTTAGTTTTTAGTGTATGTGTGCAGAGGAAACCTTTAATAAGAGATGACGTTCCGCTCAGAGTAGAGCGACACTGGTGTGTAAATAAAATTTGCTCTGCACAGTGTATTTTTTTTATCTTACTTGTTTTGTGTTCCACCACACAGCTTCCATTGTGTTATTTTTTAAGTCTTTCCATTTTTTGTCCAACTCTTATATTGAAAAAAATATTTATAATATGCCTGTGGAACATTTGTGTATCTAATTTCCACGTGTTGCGTCACTGGTAAACAGTATCAGTGTCAACCATGTCTAAGACAACACAGTATTTTGAATATCATTATTATGGCTCTCTCTGTTTTCCGTTCTTCCAATACCAAGAGGACTAGCTTTTTCCATTCAAAGCTTACTCCATGCAATTTAGGTACTGCCTTGCATACACCACTTTGTAGGGTTTGAATTTGTTTTACTAGGTGAGGGGTTCCACACCGGTATTGCATACTCAAGAATGGGTCATATATATGAGGGGAAGAATATGTCGGACAGATAGATGGGTCAGAGGGAAAGGGGACTCCTCGTCGAGGGGAGAGGCATCAGGGAAGGAAAGTACTCCTGATGATTATGTGGAAAAGATTGGTCAGGGGATGGGGGGATTACGGCTTAATACAAAGAAATAAAATAGTATGCTGGATATCTAGGTATGTCAGGAAGAGAGAGAGACTGCAGTGGAGTGGGCGGCGAGGATCGTGACAGTGGGGTGGATGGGTGTAAAGTTTGTGGAGGTAGGGGAGGATGGAGTGAAATTTGTGGAATTAATGAAGGATGAAGTAAGGTTTATGGAAATTGTGGAGGACGGAGTGATGTTTCTGGAGTTAGGGGAGGATGAAGTGATGTTTATAAAGTTAGGGGATACTCTTGTGTAAAGGATACATTCGGTTGCAGGCGGAGAGTGAGACGCGGGGAGTTAAGGGCGGAGGTGTGGAATAGTGTGTGTGTGTGTTTGCATGTTTGTGCATCATTATGTAGGAGCAAGTGTTGATGTGATGTGTGTATGAGTGCATCTGTTAAGATGAACCATCATGTGCAAGTCAGTACACAGAGTGGTATAGACCAGCCAAAGATTGTTGTTGCAGCTGCTGTGGTTTGCGATAAACTGTGCGTTTAGTGGTACTTGGAGTGGTTGTTGATAGTACTTGGGGTGGTTTGGTGGTGATATTTGACGTGGTTTTTGATGGTATTTGGGGTGATTTGGTGGTGGTAGATGATAATTATAGTAGTTGCAGATGTGGATGCTTGTAGTGGTAGTGGTGAGTTTTTGAGGCCTGAAATGATAAGATTGTCCTGGTAGATAAATGTAGTGTGTCGTGGTATTTTTTTCTTGTGTAGTTTTGTACCGACATTCGGACTAAATGATTAGTTTACAAAATGATGCTTTTGTATTGTGCAAAGATGTCGTGATAGAAAGTAATGTTTGATAATGGTCCAGAATGGACCGAAACGTCCTGAAGTGTTTCCTCTCATAACTGTGAGTTACTTGTGAATTGTTCCAGCCACGAAGTGTGACTTATATTATTTACCAGAAATTAACTACTTGGTATTTTCACCTAGTGTCTCAACATGCCAAGGTTTAAAAACTTATAAAGATCTAGAAGCATACAATTAGCTTGTCTGTGGCTAAGCGATTAGAGACAAAAAAAAAAACCAGGGTCATCATCAATAAAATCCTGGGCATGGTAAAGGTAATATTTTTTGGCTTTATTTAACAGAAAGTAATACTTAATAAACTAAAAAATAAATTAAACATGTATATGTGTAGGCAACTTATTCTAGTTACAGAAGCGTGTTTTATTGACTTATTTCATATATATGTAAATATTACTTCATAATTTTCATGGTAAATTAAAAATAATAGTGTTAAATATATTTTTGACAAGCATCACCTTGGTGCTTTATCACTTAGGGAGTCGGTAATACTTAAGATATGACAACCAATAACTCTGTAGCAGACCATATTGTTTATGTTTTGTAAACAGATTAACAATATTTGTAAATTATCAACCCCTGAAGGGAGGGTTCCTTGACGCTGGTGAGGGGCTCTTGATCTAGGGAATTAGATCTGTGCTCCGGTTCCCTGAATTGAGCCTGAATACCTTCCATCCCCCCCCCCACGTGCGCTGTATAATCCTATGGGTTTAGCGCTTTCCCATGATTATAATGTAAATTATCAAGAATAACTCGTAAAACCCTCACAATTCTAAACATGTGTATTGTCAGATGCACCCAACATGGCCGACCCAGAAACTGATAACATGACCTGAAAATACTTTATAGCTAGGACCAAACTTGAAAGTGACCTCAAGTATGATATCAGGTCTTAGTCTGTAAATATGAAATGTGTTAAGACGCAGTTTTTTGTTGCAGGATGGCTGCGAGCGTTGGCGCGTGGAGGGGGAGGTATGCCGACTACAGGAGGCTTTGGGCCAGCGTCTGGGCACTGCTGCCATAATGGTCAGGCGCCGGGACCACCGCCTTCACGCCATCAATACAATAGAGAAAACCATTCAGAGGCTCCAGCAGGATACGTTGCGTAACAACTACAACAGCAGCCAAGATCTTCAGAGGTCTACCTCACCCATGCCACACCCTTCAGACATCATGGACGCCGTTAATGCCAATCAGGTACACTCACTGCTTATTTTTTTGTTATACCTCTGCTTCCCTTATGTTTCACTTGTAACGTGGGCTTGTAAATACGGTACAAACTTTCTGTGAAGTCTTCTCTCTTTTAATGCAATATAATATTTCATGTCACCAAGTATGCTATATAATGAACTACGATTTTTACTGTAATATGTTACATTATAGAATTTTATAGGTTGTGAAGTTTATTGCACACATTGTGTATTTATAGAGTATATTTAAATAGAGCTTCAACCCTTAACCCCCCATCACATAACCCCTGTCAAATAACCCCATCACATAACCCCTGTCAAATAACTCATCACAACCCCTGTCAAATAACTCATCACAACCCCTGTCAGATAACCCATCGCAACCTGTCAAATAACACTATTACAACCTGTCAAATAACACCATCACAACCCCTGTCATAAAACCTGTCACATAATCCTCATCAAGTAACACTTGTCACATAACCGGGCTGTGGTTCATATGTCAGTTTGCGTGCGGCCAGCAGTAACAGCATGGTTGATCAGACCCAGATTCACCATGAGGCCTGGTCTCAGACCGAGCCGCAGGGGCGTTGACCCCCGAAACCTTCTCCAGGTAACCCATTAGATAATCCCTGTCACATTTCCATATCACATAAACCCTATGATATACCCACCACAAAGCTTCATCACATAATTCCCACTACTTAACTACCATCACATAACCCTATCGTATAACCCTGTCACAGCCAGCCCCATCACCTAGCCCCTGTCATATAACCATCATAACACAACCTTGTCACATAACCCTATCACATAACCACCATCACAGAGCCTCCTTTGGAACCTGTTCAATCCATCTTGGTAATTCTCTCTGCCTCTCTAGTTGTCTTTCTCATTAGTTTCACATCAGCACACAGTGGCAGGAGAAGCCTTTAATATATTTCACCCAGAGTGAAGCTTAATCAGTGTTGCATTTGATAAAATACAGAACAGCTTATGTTATTGTCTACCATTCATGTTCATGAGGAACAGGAGTTCCTCTTATATTTACCCTCTGTATTTTATTCTCTTGGTTTTCCTGTACTCGCCAGTTTGTGTTTTGTGTTTTGCTTGTCTCCTAGTTCTGCCACATCAACTTCAATCAATTGGCCGTCTTGTTTCTGGCATCTTGAGCCCTATTGTACCAGTAGATTCCATACTGGTGTATATTAGCATGAAGGAATACTTATGAGGTTCCTGAAGGCTACCTTAAATTGTCAGTACTATTGCATATGCCTCTGAAATTATCATATTTGTTTGAGCCTCTCTTGATAGGTTTGTTGATATGCCAACCATTTAGCCAGTCTCCATTCCTGATGCAGAAAATTGCCTCCCTTTAGGAAATGTGGTGCTACACTGGTTTCCTTTTTTTTTCTCTCTCTCTCTCATCTGTATCACTTTGCATTTGTTATAGCTTATGCTTTGTTTCTATGGCAAGATATTCTTTATTGTTAATACATTAGTCTATATTTAATGTTTCTATAATATTGCAAAATTTTAATATTTCTAGTAGTTAAATTTATATACTATTATACACTGTTTTCATCATCAGCTCCAAGATGAAGATGGTACAACTGACGATATCAGCGAGATCCGAGAAATGGACTCACTGCAGTCAGACACCCTCCACTCCAGTGAGGGAGATGACCAAACCAAAGGGAGACCTCCTCTTACTAGTCAAGATTCTAATGAATTAGAATCTCCCACTGATACCTTGTTGCAACAGCACCAGTTTCCCACGGGAAAAATGCCTCCAGCCATTGAAGCAGTCTTAAGGGGCACATGGCCTTTTGAGAAAGCTCTGTGGCACTCTAGTCCAGCTTCCATGGGAATGCCATACAAAAATAATAATCAGGTGTGTTAACAGACATTACTGATTCCAATCATGCTATTTCTTTAGGAACATATTTATTAGATTTCTTTTATTCTGTTTACTACTGTTACTTGAATACTGATAAAAATAGAAAAGTTAAATGCAAGAATGGGTGAGGGATTGTAATTTTTTTACTGAGATAAGAAGCAAGCTCTCTGCTAAGAATGATTGATAGTGGACCCTCGGTTTTCGTCAATAATTCTTTCCAGAATGCTGTTCGAGTGCCATTACCGAACGAATTTGTTCCCATAAGGACGAATGTAAATTAGATTAGTCGTTTCAGACCCCCAAAAATACACTTACAAAAGCACTTACAAAAATACACTTACATAATTGTTCGAGTTGGGAGGTGTACGGAAACCGAGGGTCCACTGTATGTGTAAAGGAAGTGAAAGTGATGGAAAGGGAGCTTAAAGGAACTGAGTGTGAAGGTAATGAATAAAGCTGAACTTAGTAGGAAATGGAGAAGATATGAAGTAGGGGTAATGTATGACTATGCTAAATGTAGGTTGAAACAGAGCACTGGGAATGTTAGTACGTATGTACATTCAGTATGTATATGACAGAAAATTTTGTAAGGTATACATATATTTGGTTCCTTTATATAAATTGAAATAGGTTTAGGAAGGAAAGAGAATATGTTGATTAAGTGTTTGCATTACCTAGATTTGAGAAAAGAGCAGCTGCATTCATAAATTGGAAAAAAAACTCGCAACTAACCCACAAATTGGAAAAAAAGTCTTTAGATAACATTTTTCTCTATCTTGGACCATTACATTGTGACTGGTCCATAGTGATAATGACTCAGGATGATAATGGTCCAGGATAAACCATACCCATCTCAGAATTTATCTCCAATTTGTGGGTTAGTTGTAAATTGCTTCAGCTGTGGTATAATGACTTCAATGTGAGTAGTCTATAGGTTTTGACATACATTTAGAGTTTGAAGAAGAATAGTAATATCTGCAAAGGGACTGTGGGAAATTCGCTAAAGGGCCTGAAGTATTTTCTTCTTCTTTGATCACACTGTCTGGGTAGGTAACAGCTGGACAGGCTGTTGGTAAATGAAAAAAATGTGCAAGGTAAGTATTGCACATATTGAAATTTGTGTTTTGTTGGCAGGAGGTACCGGGAATTATGGCAACTTCCAGTGTTACAAACAGACGTGCCCAGAGTACTCAGCAACTCCTTACCAACAAGGTACACACAATTAATTTCACTTGCTTACATGAGGTTCATATTTTTATTTTTAGTAAACTTTTACTCGATTCAGCTATTAGTTTTGTTTGTTGTTCAGTAGAGCATTATTGATGACTACTGTGACACATCAAGTATAATATAGAAAATAAATTATTGAATGAATTTGTTTAAGAAAAAATTATGATAGAGGAATGGAGACCATATACAGTGGACCCCCGAGTTTCGGCCATAATTCATTCCAGAAGGCTGTTCAAGTGCCATTACCGAGCGAATTTGTTCCCATAAGGAATAATGTAAAGTAGGTTAGTCCGTTTCAGGCCCCCAAAAATACACTTACAAAACCACTTACAATATTACACTTACATAATTGTTCGAGTTTTGAGGTCGTCGAAACTCGGGGGTCCACTGTATTACTTTAAAAAGAGAAGAGGGAACAAAAGGATGAAAATGAGAAAAATACTGTACTGAAATGTCATCAAGAAAATTGTACTTTAACTAAAAATATAGGTCTATAGATTTTCTGTGTATTTCTTTGTAATTTTTTATGAATTTTTCCCTCTAGGAACTAGACATCCTCTACAAGTGCCTACATTTAAAATCTTCCCCCAGGCATTCAAAATACCTCTTAAGTGTTAGACTCTTGGAGGAATATCTAAAGAAAATTGTAAAAAATTCTACATGCTGGTTTGTCAGTCATGAGGTCTATGATATTGTACATGTCTTGCATATTGAGATAACCCAAAAACCAATTATTACGCTGATCTAGAGTAGTACGGGGAACTTTACCGAATGTAAATTGATAATTAAATTGCTTTGGGCTTACTGTAATTTAAGCAAAATATGACAGAGATAACATTTGCGAAATATGTACTTTAATGAAAGCAGTAAATAAAACATTAATAAACTGTGAGGGAAATGAGAAGTAAATCTCAACTATTGGGAGATGAAATGACGTGAAAGCCATTGCAAGACAAATATGGTTATGTATCACATGTATTTTTATTTATAATTAATTTAAACAGCAGTACAGTTGATATCAGTGGTCATATATACAACATGACTATGGACAAAATCGGGAATTATGAACTTTTTCCCATTTTTTCCGATGATTCCAACTGATATCTGGCTTTTTTTTTGTCCTAAATTCCCAAAATCCATTAATGAGAGATCCATCAAAGAAATGTGTGTCTCAGTGTCATTCATGTGGGCATGAAGTCCCTTAGCATGAAAAACTAAGTTTTTCTAATATAATAAAGCAAATTATTTAATTAGTTACACATTTTGAGGATTTTTTTTTTTTATTAACACATTGGCCGTTTCCCATCAAGGCAGGGTGGCCAGAAAAAGAAAAACTTTCATCACTCACTCACTCCATCACTGTCTTGCCAGAGGCATGCTTACACTACAGTTATAAAACTGCAACATTAACACCCTTCAGAGTGCAGGCACTGTACTTCCCATCTCCAGGAATCAAGTCCAGCCTGCTGATTTCCCTGAATCCCTTCATAAATGTTACCTTGCTTACACTTCAACAGCACGTCAAGTCCTAAAAACCATTCGTCTCCATTTGCTCCTATCTAACATGCTCGCTAACGCACGCTTGCTGGAAGTTCAAGCCCCTTGCACACAAAACCTCCTTTACCCCCTCCCTCCAACCTTTCCTAGGCCGACCCCTACTCCGCCTTCCCTCCACTACAGATTTTGAGGAAAGTGTTAATTATATGCCACATATAAACATAATGAAAACAGTTGCTCTACAGTATCTTAAAAATTTACCGACTGATTTTATTGAAAGCATTACTTTAATAAGAACCCCTCAGGGAAGGTGCTTTGATGCTGGTAAGGAGCATTTATTCCAAGAGGTGAACCCCTCTCTCCTTCCTTGTCATGGATTGAACCTGATTGCTTCCCATTCCCTTTGCACTGTATGATCCCTACAGGTTTAGCATTTCTCCTGAATGTGAAACTTATTCTAATTAAGAAGATTTTTCTTAAAATAATTTGGTACCATAATCCCTGTACATTTAAGTATGAAAGGAACACAACTCTCATAACTGAACCTTTAATAGAACGAAGACAAATATTCACCATTTGACTAATAATTACCAGGAAGAATACTTTGAGTATAAACATACAGGTATACTGTATATGAATTCCCTATAACTTCCTTGTTTATGATTTAAGTGGTATAAACAGAAATGATAAAAAAAATTGCTTCTGAGAAAAAAGAGAAATTACTTCATGAAAAAACACAAAATTAAATTATATCAAATGGGGAAAATACAAGTAAATACAGGCATTTTTTTTTATCCAGTCATGTGTAATTCCAAATGGAATTTGAAGAAATTTTTTGACTGTATTTAGTATAACTCGCTAGCTTATTGCTGTGCTTCTTGTGACGTGTTAATATAAAGTTGTACTTTAATATACTGAGCTGAGTAATGCTATATTAAAATGAGTAAAATGATGGTTCTTGGTTATGAACTGCCTGAGTGAGTTATGACATTACTATAATTTTCCCATGTGTGATTCTTCTCATTTTTTATTGACAATGTCAAGAGATGAACCCTTTAATAGCAGAGCAAACATGTGAGTTGAGAATGACAATTCATTGAATATTTTTTTCTGAACTGTAAAAATGCATTGTTCAATAAGAGTAAATTCAAGTATTCAGTAAGGCAAATGCATTCATGTTCAGGAATTTTGTGTCAATTATATGTTCAGAATTGCTTGTTATTGAAAGTCTTGAAATGAATTGAAACTTTTGCTTGAGTCATACAGGCATTGCTTTACTAAATGTTTCTGATTATTCCCTTGCTGGCAGGTGGAGATGGTATATGGTCTCCTTTCCATGTTCTCCTCGGGTGATCGTGATGATATGAGCCGCACCCTACTGGCTATGTCTTCATCTCCCGATTCATGTGTAGCCATGAGGCAATCTGGCTGTCTGCCTTTACTTATACAGGTATGTTCTCATAGTTAAGTTAGTCTTGTTTGTCGTTTCATGCAGCTTGTTTGTTTGTTTATAGTGCGACTTCATTTTCATTGTGACTTTAGACAGAATGCATATGCTTGCAGTTTGTCATGCCTTACAGAATTATCCTGTCATTAGTGGAATGAAGAATGTTATGAAATATGTGCATTACATATACTGCATCTAGCTCTGCCTCTTTTACCATATTATTAATCTGTATTTTATACTCCACTGTACAGTATTCCACTATAAATATCCTTTCATGACATGATACCCATGTTATATAAAATGAAGTCTTGAATATTAAACACTCATACAATTTTTTAATGCAAGACTGCAATACTGGATTGTGCTAATATCATAAGACATTACAGTATCTCTAATGAAAGTACAACTTATTTTAAAATCAAGCTGCTTCATGGAGGGGATGGTGATGTTGCACCTACAAGAGAGACCCGGCTCAGAGCAGCACAAGCCCTCCATAACATTGTCCACTCACACCCAGATGACAAACGAGGACGAAGGGAAGCCAGGTATTATTGACAAGTTTTATAAATGAAAGCAGTTCCCATTTATTACTTTTTATTTTTATTAACACGTCAGCTGTTTCCCACCAAGGCAGGGTGGCCCGAAAAAGAAAAACTTTCATCATCATTCACTCCATCACTGTCTTGCCAGAGGCATGCTTACAGTACAGTTATAAAACTGCAACATTAACACCCCTCCTTCAGAGTGCCGGCACTGAACTTCCCATCTCCAGGACTCAAGTCCGGCCTGCCAGTTTCCCTGAATCCCTTCATAAATGTTACCTTGCTTTCACTCCAACAGCATGTCAAGTCCTAAAAACCATTGTCTCCATTTGTTCCTATCTAACACACTCACGCATGTTTGCTGGAAGTCCAAGCCCCTCGCACACAAAAACTCCTTTATCCCCTTCCTCCAACCTTTCCTAGGCTGACCCCTACCCTGCCTACCCTCCACTACAAATTTATACACTCTTGAAGTCATTCGATTTTGTTCCACCATCTCTATATGTCCAAACCATCTAAATAATTCTGCACCTCTTCCTAATCTCCACACTATGGATTCTCTCCATTATATTCACACCACACATTGCCCTCAGACATGACATCTCCACTGCCTCCAGCCTTCTCTTTATTGCAACATTCACCACCCATGCCTCACACCCATATAAGAGTGTTGGTATAACTATACTCTCATACATTCCTTTCTTTGCTTTCATGGATAAAGTTCTTTGTCTCTACAGACTCCTCAGTGCACCACTCACCTTTTTCCCCTCGTCAATTCCGTGATTCACCTCATCTTTCATAGACCCATTTGCTGATACGTCCACTCCTACAAATATCTGAATACATTCACCTCCTCCATACTCTTTCCCTCCAATCTGATATCCAATCTTCCATTACCTAATTTTTTGTTATTCTCATCACCTTACTCTTTCCTATATTCACTTTTAATTTCCTTCTTTTACATACCCTACCAGACTCATCAACCAACCTCTGCAACTACTCTTCAGAATCTCCCAAAAGCAGTGTCATCAGCAAAGAGCAACTGTGACAACTCCCACTTTGTGTTAGATTCTTTATCTTTTAACCCCACACCTCTTGCCAACACTCGAGCATTCACTTCTCTTACAACTCCATCTATAAATATATTGAACAACCATGGTGACATCACACATCCCTGTCTAAGGCCTACTTTTACTGGGAAATAATCTCCCTCTCGCCTACATACTCTAACCTGAGCCTCACTATCCTCGTAAAGACTCTTCACTGCTTTCAATAACCTACCTCCTATTCCATACATTTGCAACGTCTGCCACATTGCCTCCCTATCATACGCCTTTTTCAAATCCATAAATGCCACAAAAACCTACCCTTATCTAAATACAGTGGTACCCCGACTTACGATATTTTTTCATTCCAGAATGCTGTTCAAGTGCCATTACCAAACGAATTTATCTCCATAAGAAATGATGTAAAATAGACTAGTCCTTTAAGACCCCCAAAATTACACTTACAAAAGCATTTAAAAAATTAAACTTACATAAAAGGGTGTGTTTGGGGACCATCGTAAGTCGGGGTACCACTGTACTGTTCACCTATATGTTTCACTGCAAACACTTGGTCTACACACCTCCTACCCTTACTAGAGCCTCCTTGTTCATCTGCTATCCTGCTCTCCATCTTACTCTTAATTCTTTCAATAATAACTTTACCATACACTTTACCAGGTATACTCAACAGACTTCTTCCCTTATAATTTTTATACTCTCTTTTGTCCCTTTTGCCTTTGTACAAAAGAACTATTCATGCTCTCTGCCAATCCCTATGTACCTTACCCTCTTCCTTACATTTATTAAATAAAAGCACTAACCACTCCAAAACCATATCCCCACCTGCTTTTAACATTTCTATCTTTATCCCATCAATCCCAGCTGCTTTATTCCCTTTCATTCTACCCACTGCCCCATGCACTTCCCCCACACTCACAACTGGTTCTTCCTCACTCCTTTAAGATGTTATTCCTGCTTGCCCTATACACGAAATCGCAGCTTCCCTATCTTCATCAACATTTAACAATTCCTCAAAATATTCCCTCCATCTTCCTGATACCTCTAACTCACCATTTAATAACTGTCCTCTCCTATTTTTAACTATCAAATCCATTCGTTCCCTAGGCTTTCTCAACTTATTAATCTCAGTCCAAAACTTTTTCTTATTTTCAGCAAAATTTGTTGATAACATCTCACCCACTCTCTCATTTGCTCTCTTTTTACATTGCTTCACCACTCTCTAAACCTCTCTTTTTCTCTCCATATACTCCTCCCTCTTTGCATCACTTCCACTTTGTAAAAACTTCTCATATGCTAACTTTTTCTCTCTTACTACTCTTTACATCATCATTCCACCAATTGCTCTCTTTCCCTCCCGCACCCACTTTCCTGTAAGCACAGACTTCTGCTGAACACTAACACTACATTCTTAAACCTACCACATACATCTTCGACCCCATTGCCCATACTCTCACTAGCCCATCTATCCTCCAATAGTGAAAATAATCATTGTTATTGCCAAATATTTTGAAAATAAGCTTACTGCATATTATAATATTTCAGAGTGTTAAGATTACTAGAACAAATTCGTGACTACTCAGACTACCTTTATGAACGACTGGAGCGGACAAGTGCTGGTCGTGGTCCACTTTTAGAAGATGACATGGATAGGCATCCATGTCCAGCAATGGCAGCTCTTATGAAGCTTTCATTTGATGAGGATCATCGCCATGCTATGTGCACACTGGGTGGACTTCATGCTATAGCGGAACTTATTAGGCGAGATCATGATGGTCATGGCTCCACTACTTCAGATCAGTATTGCATAACTTTACGAAGGTTAGGATTATTATTAAGCTATAATATTAAAGTATTTACAGTAGACATGCTTTTTCTAATTAAAGAAATAGGTTTTTCCACAGGCAAAATGAAGTGCATAAGAAGTCTAACATGAAACCTTTCAGAAAGGAATGTGGCTCAGGCAGCCATAGGGAGAAAAGTATTGTCGAAAATAATGAATTTGTGAATGATCTCACAAAAAGGAAAAATAATAAAAATAAATTAAAGCAGATTTACACTGCAATCTCAGGATGATATATTGCAAGCTATTAAATTCTTCACTGTTGTTGAAAGATATGTTTTTTCATCTTGCTTCATTTTAACTTTAGTTTTTATTGCATTAATTGTTTTTATACTAAATATTTTATTAGAATGTGCATATGACAGATATCACTAATTGAATACTTAATCTATGTAGTTTATACACTTAGAGTGTTTTTGATGTGAGTCAATAACAGCATTAAGTTGTGCATGATATTACTTTTGTGGGATTGGTTAATGGGGCACTTTCTACTACTTATAATTTTTTTGCCAACTTCAGCACACAATTAAATATTAAGTTTTTATCAGATTCTTCTCATTTTAGTTTTTTACTCATTGAAATGCACTCTTTCAATCTATATAAAAAAAAAGTTTCCAAAATCTTGCCACTCACACAGGCAATTTATTTTCTGGGGTATGCCACTGTTAAAGGGTTAAGGATATAATAAATAGATGCTATATAATCTGCATTCATAAAGCATTTGTTTACTTTATTGCTAGTTTTAATTGCTGTATAACTTGTATGGGTTTAGTGGTCGGCAGGAGAAAGCCAATGAGTAAAAAAAATAGTAGCTTTCATTCATTTACACTTTCAAAACACTCCTTGTCTTGCTTCATCTTTCTTATTTTGTAAATATACTATAACTTTCTTATTTTGTAACTAGTATTCATTTGGGTAAGTTTCATATCAGATAAATTATTGATGGAAGATTTACAGTTAAATTAATACATAACATTGATCATATCCAGATATGCAGGAATGGCACTGACAAACTTGACATTTGGTGATGGCACGAACAAAGCTCTTTTGTGCTCCTTCCGGTCGTTTATGAGAGCACTTGTATCCCAGCTCCATTCTCCTAGTGAAGATCTTAGACAGGTATGGCATTATTCAGTTTTCCCAGTAAAGGTTATCTTATAGTTTTTATCCCTTTTTTCACCACTTTGTTTCTGGATAATATCTTGAGACTACCTTTTTGCATTGACTTGGGATTTACAACTCATATGTATTTCCGTAACAGAATTCTTCCTCCGTAAGCCATGCGTGTCGTAAGAGGCGACTAAAATGCCGGGAGCAAGGGGCTAGTAACCCCTTCTCCTGTATATATTACTAAATGTAAAAGGAGAAACTTTCGTTTTTCCTTTTGGGCCACCCCGCTTCAGTGGGAAACGGCCGACGTGTTGAAAGAAAGAAGAAAAGAATGTATTTCCGTAATGAAGCAATCTACTGCCAGATATGCCAGTGTCAGTTAAAAATACTTACACAGAAAGTGTCTTATTATGACCAATTTTCTGAAATTTTTAGCTTTCATTACCTTGGCTTAGACCAGTGTTATTTACTGTATAAACTTTCAGCCTTCTGTCAAAATTTTGAAATCTAGTTTAGTTAAATTTAAAGTATTGTAATTACCTGAATCCCATTGTTGTGAAGTTTATGGTTGCCAAGAAATTCATCCATACTAACTTTAGCATTGCTTGTCCTTAATATCTCATTTACAGAATTTTTTGGTCATATCTTGTCCTCGGTACCCTACCCACAGAAACATTGTTCACTGCTTGTCCTTGTTGCCCTACTCATCTTTTCTTCTGTTTTGTCTGTCTCGATGTAAGTTCCAATATTTATGCAGCCTTTGTGTTGGATTCTATGTATAGGTAACTGCCAGTGTGTTGCGCAATCTGTCATGGAGAGCAGATGGAGCAAGCAAAGCGAGTCTGAGAGATGTGGGAGCAGTGGCAATTCTGATGCAGGCTGCCCTCTCTGCACGGAAAGAATCTACACTCAAAGTTATTTTGTCTGCAGTATGGAATCTCTCTGCACACTGTAGCATTAACAAGGTGCGTTATTTGTACTTTGGCAGCCTTGAAAAAAACTGAAATATTGGCTTTTGTACCTGATAAAGAGTAACTTAAGATTGTACATTATTATTTGATAATCATATTTGTTGGTAGACAGCAACCACCCAGGGAGGTATGACTGTTCTGCCAAATGAGTGTAAAATGGAAACCTATAATTGTTTTACATGATGGTAGAATTGTTGGTGTCTTTTTTCTGTCTCATAAACATGCAAGATTTCAGGTATGTCTTGTTACTTCTACTTACACTTAGTTCACACTACACATTCATGTCCAAGCATATACATGTACACACCCCTCTGGTTTTTTTTCTATTGTCTTACTAGTTCTTGTTCTTGTTTCCTCTTATCTCCATGGGGAAGTGGAACAGAATTCTTCCTCCGTAAGCCATGCGTGTTGTAAGAGGCGACTAAAATGCCGGGAGCTAGTAACGCCTTCTCCTGTATATATTACTAAATGTAAAAGGAGAAACTTTCGTTTTTCCTTTTGGGCCACCCTGCCTCGGTGGGAAATGGCCGACGTGTTGAAAGAAAGAAGAAAGAATCATATTTGTTGGTAGACAGCAACCACCCAGGAAGGTATGACTGTTCTGCCAAATGAGTGTAAAATGGAAACCTATAATTGTTTTACATGATGGTAGAATTGTTGGTGTCTTTTTTCTGTCTCATAAACATGCAAGATTTCAGGTATGTCTTGTTACTTCTACTTACACTTACTTCACACTACACATTCATGTACAAGCATATATATATATACACACACACCCCTCTGGGTTTTCTTCTATTTTCTTACTAGTTCTTGTTCTTATTTCCTCTTATCTCCATGGGGAAGTGGAACAGAATTCTTCCTCCGTAAGCCATGCGTGTCGTAAGAGGCGACTGAAATGCCAGGAGCAAGGGGCTAGTAACCCCTTCTCCTATATATATTACTAAATGTAAAAGGAGAAACTTTCGTTTTTCCTTTTGGGCCATCCCATTTCGGTGGGAAACGGCCGACGTGTTGAAAGAAAGAAAAGAAACACACACGATAACAGGTATATCTTGCTACTTTTACTTACACTTATGTCACTACATATGCATGTACAGTGGTACCTCGAGTTACGATATTTTTTCGTTCGAGAATGCTGTTCAAGTGCCATTACCAAACGAATTTATCCCCATAAGGAATAATGTAAAATAGACTAGTCCTTTTACACCCCAAAAATATACTTACAAAAGCATTTAAAAAAATAAACTTACATAAAAGGGCGATTTTGGGGACCATCGTAACTCGAGGTACCACTGTACATGTTTATGTATACACATTCATCTGAGTTTTCTTTGAATTTTTCTTAATAGTTCTTGTTATTATTTCCTTTCATCTCCATGGAGAAGTAGAATAAGTGTCTTACCTCTGTAAGCCAAGTGTGTTGTAAAAGCCAACTAAAATGCCAAGAGCAATGGGATAGTAACCCCTTCTCCTGTATAGATTATTAAAAATAACCGGTTAGCTGGACTTGAGTCCTGGAGGTGGGGAGTACAGTGCCTGCACTCTAAAGGAAGGATTTGTGATATTTGCTGTTTAGAGGGACATCTAAACTGTTGTATCTCTGCGCCCTCTGGCAAGACAGTAATAGTGTGAATGATGGTGAAAGTGTTTCTTTTTTGGGACACCCTTCCTCTGTGGGAGATGGCCAGCATGTTAAAAAAAAAAAATTGTTGTGCCTGGAAGAGAATAAACACGATCATTTATCAATTTTTCAATCACATTCTTTGTACCTGTGAAACTTATTAAATAATAAATATATGAATATTCTTAAAGCAATAAATTTGAACAAAATATTATTATGCTGTTAATGATACAAAATTATACATTTGACAGGTAGGGCCAAATATTATTAAAGTTCTTCAACCACATGTAATAGAAGGAAGGTTTTGCCTTGCAGGCCGAAATATGTGCAGTGGATGGAGCTCTAGCATTTATCTGCAGTACTCTAACCTACAAGTCACAGTCCAAAACTCTAGCCATTGTTGAAAATGGAGGTGGAATACTCAGGAATATTTCTAGTCATATTGCTGTCAGAGAGGATCTTAGGTAAGTAGTAATTTATCATTTTGAGGTGGTATTTATCTATGTAATAAATGCTTTAGCAAAGAATCATATCAGGGATATTAGTAGTATGAGAAAAAAAACCATACCATGGGTGGTGTTAGAACCCGCAATCAGAGAGTCATGGTTTGTTTGCAATTGTGTCATTATGATTTCGTGAGTCAGTACTAGTATGAGAAATGTGATATTTTAGACAGTGGGATGCTTGACACTTGATTTTCACAGTGTGCACCAAGAGCAATCTTCTAGATTATACCAGTATCATAGAGAGAAGAGGATAATTAAATAATGAAACATAGGCAATGGATAATTTATTGTTAATATCAATTTGCAGTTTTTGGTTACAAAACCTATAGGATGAATAATTTTAGGGGACCTGAATAAGATGGTAATTGAAAGTGATTGAAACAGAATGACATCTGTGAACATCATATTCTGTGTATACTATATTTTAAGATAGAAAATATTTACCATTGCATTTTTTTGTTACAGGCAAGTGCTAAGGGAACACAATACATTGAACACATTATTAGGACAGCTACGTTCACCAAGTCTAACAGTGGTGAGCAATGCCTGTGGAACTCTTTGGAACCTCTCGGCAAGATGCAGTCAGGACCAGTGCATGTTGTGGGAACTTGGTGCTGTTCCAATGTTACGATCACTGATTAATTCAAAGCATAAAATGATATCAATGGGATCCAGTGCTGCTCTAAAGAATTTATTGCAAGCACGACCAGAGGGAATGTCTTTGACAGATCCTCGGCATGGCATGGGTTTGCCCTCCTTACAAGCCCGTAAACAGAAAGCTCTAGAACAGGAATTAGACCCATCACTATCTGAGACATGTGATAACATTGAGACTTCCCCACGTTCTTCTCCAACTCTTCCTCAGGGTGGTGATCCTCATTTTTATGGTCAGCCAGGAGATGCTTCCCAGTACTATCCAGGTACCAGACCCATGTTTCACTCTTTGGGAGCACAGTATAATAATGTATTGCGATCTGAGAGTAGGGACTCCATATCCTCAACCCATTCTGATAATTCACATGATCGAATGAGGCAGCTATTAATGAGGCATCATCAGAGTAGTCGTGAAGGCATTGGTGAAAATGGTAGACCTTTAGATTTATCACTTAGATCTATGGCACCTCCATCACATTGTGTTCCAGATATTGCACACATGAGTCAAGAAGAATTGCAGAGACATCTGGAATCAAAAGAATTTAATGGAAGTGCTGATGAGATATTTGCTTCACGTGTTAGAAGCATGAAAGATGTATACAATCGTCAACCTAGTGAATCAGTACCTTTTAGTGATAGTGTAAGTGGTAGTGCCAATATTAGCCGAAATGGATCATTCCAAGCTTCAGGTCCACAACCACCATACAGTCCTCGTAGAAGGTCATCAAATACAAGTGAGGATGAGAGAAGTGGAGCCGGAAGAAGTTTTGCCAGTGGCAAGCAACAGCAGCAGCAACCTCACAATGAAGCTCATTATAGTTACTATAGCAAATATGTGAATTATAGCCGCAACCTAGCAGAGGTAGACATCGAAAATGATGCCCAAGAAGAGCCTCTCAATTACAGCCTCAAGTGTGGTGCAGGAACAACAATGAAAACACCAACTAATGAGTCAATGGCTAACATAACACAGGGTACTGAAAGACCAGTACCTCAGATTGATAACTATGTGGTGGAGAGAAGAGAAACTAGAAAAGCAGAGCCACACCCTGAAGCTGAGAGAGAGCCAGAGAACTTCACTGGTTACACAGAAACAGACCTTGACCAGCCTACTAACTTCAGTCTAAGGTATGTTATCATCTAGGTTTGATAATACACTTTTTTTTTTTTTTTTTTTGCTGTTCAGTAATTTTTCTTTATATTTCTTGCACTCTTGCATACTTTTTTCTTTCTAATATCTTTGCTAATTGAGTCAATATTTTGCCTTTGCACTATTATAATTAATTATATTCAAGAAGCATTGATAATTCATTGATGAAATATTCTATTATGTTTTTAAAAATTACTAGAAAATATATTTAGTGATTTTTGTGTTTATCACCAATCACTTACCGTTGGTCTTGGAACAGTATGCTATTGGGTCAATCTCTGGTACTGGTGGAGTTACCCGAAGCTAATCAGTAGCAGTGCGAGGGACCGGTACAAGGCAGAGAGAGCAACAGATCTCTGGATAATTTTGAGCAAAATGATGACTTTGAGTGGTTTGTAACTACTGTGATCTGCTGATAATCTTAGATTCAGCTTTTTTCTGCCATGGGCTTTGTGCTAGATTGTTTTTACAATGTTTATACCTGTAATGCTGAGTATAGTGTCATGCTAAAAGTATTAGTCTGCTTTTGTCTTGGTTTGTGAGACCCGTTTTAAGGAAATATTTTAGCACAAAAACCACATACTCTTAATACTTGTTTTATTACCAAAAATATGAAAAAAATTAAAACATTACAGACATAATAATACTTTTCAGAGAGAACAAAGAATCAGATAGTGAATATAATTTCTTTACAGTTTATCTGCCTTTCTAAAAAGTTGCTTCTCACTGTTAAACTGAATATTGGCTGTAGAGCTGAGTGAAACACCTGTACACTGTAAAGTCAGACACCAACAATGTCTAAAAGTGTTGCGAGCATTTTGCATATTAATTCATGTTTGTCATATGTGTAAACTAATAACTACTTGCATTCACCATAAAGTATATATTAATGTGGAGAATAAACACAAGAAAAAAATGAATAGTAAAATTTATGGAATGTTGTAAGATTGTACCAATAGCATTTCTGTAGAGAGTAAATTTTTAAACAGGACAAAGCTTTATTCTGTATACTATTGTATTATCATTCAACCACTGTATATCCAAAAGATTTAGTTCAGAAATGGTGTTAGCATGATGGTTTGAAGCTAGTTGTGACTAATGTAAAGTGTTTAACTTTTTACTTAGAAAAGCTGAGCTGTGATATTTAATTGACTTGTTTTAAAACTCTGTACAGGTATTCATATAATCTGAAGAATTATCACCTTATATACTGAGTATGATTGGAAGAAACAACTTTCTATTTTTATTCATAAAGATTTTAGTTTTTCTAACAATAATTAGTCTGTATTTTTTGTTTTTGCTTAATAAATATATTAAATATAAAAACTATTGCTAACTTTATAAGTGTATATTCTTAGGCAGTATTTAGATGTCCAGGTTTCCAGTACCAGCATTCAACAAATTATTAGCAGCGCTATGTTAGTAAATGTTTCTTCGCCCTATTTTTAAAAGTTGCTTAAATTTTGTTTGCCAAATTTAATTACATAATAACAAAAAATACAAGCAAGACAACAGTAAAATTCATATGGTTATTGATTCTATTTTATTTGTAATTAACAACGTATTATTTTAAAATTATAACTGTATACAACAATATAACTGTTTGCATTTTGTCTTTTTGCATTACCTGGCATGATAGTTAACCTTTTCGTACAAAAGGGTCTATTCTTGCAGGTACTCGGAGGAACGAGATAGTGATGAAGCTGCCTTGTACCGGCGCCCTCCTAAGCCTCCACAAGAACCCACTTCTCAGTTCTTTGAACCTTCCTTTCATGATGACTCACTCAAGACGTACTGCACTGAAGGTACTCCATATGAAACTCCTTATAATTTCTCAACGGCTACTTCCATGACAGACCTCCGGGAACCAGCCATCAAAGAGACAGAAAGAGAAGGCTCGCCAGCACCCAGTACAGATGAGGTGAGCTGTTTACAGTGTACATTTGTGTGAGGTTCATCATTATTTATTTCCTAAATGAAGAATAAAAGTCAAACTAAATGTGGCTGGAGCATTTCACAATTAGCCCTTAATCAAAAAAGATTCTTTAGACTATATTTCTGTCTGTCCTGGAAAATTATTGAGTCATTTTCAATTTGATATTGGTACTGGATGGATAAAAACATTTGAGTTAGATGTGAATTCTTAAATGAAATTTGAATCGATATAATTTGTTATAATAAACACCAAATCAAATATAATTTTCTTAATGAAGTGTATGTTTTATTTTATCTAAAGAAAAAGAAGGAAAATGAAAGCAAAGTTGAAAGCCTGAAAAATGTAGAAGATTCTGATGATGCAAAAGACACCCTTGAGCCACTACCATCCCACACTGGTCTCCCAGTTAAGAGTGGTCTGAGCTCTGGCATGATAACACCAGACAAGCCTATTACATACTGTGTTGAAGGAACACCTGTTTGCCTCTCAAGATTCTCATCAGTTTCTTCATTAACAAGTGGAGAAATTAATGCTAATAATAATAGGTAAGATGTTTTGAGGCTTTTGTAAGATTCTAATAGGTACAACATATTTTATATTGGGTATAATATCCTTTGTTTCATTGAGATCTAGGCTAAAGCTCTTTAGATTTCTTAAGGGTAAGTCATTCAGTATTAAAAGTGTAATAAGCTCACAACATGCCCAAATTTTGGAAATGAAAGAAGTCCATCATTGACTATTATCACTTCATAAACGAAAAATGCATCTCAGGTTTTTTTTATATCATCATCCATCTCCTGCCAAGGCACACTAGCTGGATGTTTTTTAGAAGAAAAATAAAAGACCGAGTCGTTTATAACTCCAGTATTATGATTCGATAATCTTCATTACAATTTTTTATGTCATAGGGTTTGTGATAGATAATAATAATAATAATAATAATAACGTAGGTTCACTTTTGTATATTATATGAAATATATTTAATATTATTTATATTAAGATCATTTTTATTATTTTTTACATAAGGTTATTATTTTTTACATAAGGTTATTATTTTTTACATAAGGTTATTATTTTTCCACAGAGATGGTCTTTTGGGAGAGTTGTCAGTAGAAGGAGAGCACAAGCCTCAGGATACAAGCAGTGAGGAAAAGAAAGCCAGACAAGAGGAGTACCAAGGCGAGGAGATAGAGGATGCTCACAGAGATGGAAGTCACACTCCTTCATCCCAACAGTTAGAAAGACCAGAGGGTAAGACTTGCTGGTCTTCATATATTTACTATTCTAGCAGTTAATGTAGGATTGTTCTAAAACTGTAGGACTAATAGACTTCACCCTCCCTGATCTTTGCTTAATGACTGGAATCTCTACCCCACCACTGTCATGGAAACATCTCGCCCATTTCTTCATGGCCCCTTTTTTTACACACCCTCAAAAGCAACAGTTTCACTATTTTTTTTTTTCACTTCCCTTATGTAGTGTTGTTATAGCTACTAGTTTATTACGTGTAATCTGCAGGCCACACACCATTATTGCAAATAATTGGCGAAAAAGAAAACTTAAACACTTCAAAAACTAATAAATCCTGGAGAGTAGATATTCAACAACACCTTCCCACAGAGACTAAATGACAACTGAGGTGCCACTTGGTAATATTTCCCACAGTCATATACTCAGCAGGTAAATTTGGATATGAAGCAGTTTGAGTCAAATATTTGCACATGTACTCATGTGCATTCAAATTTATAATGCCCATTGTAATCATTTTAGAGAAATACATTTGCATGTTGAGAACTTGGCAAAGATTTGAATCAGATTAGAACTAAAAAAGGGAGTAATTATTTAAGAAAGTATATAATAATGAATTAGGTAGTAGGTTGGTAGACAGCAACCATTCGGGGAGGTACTACCGTCCTACCAAATGAGTGTAGAAAGGAAGCCTATATTTATTTTACATGATGGTAGGATTGCTGGTGTCTTTTTTTCTGTCTCGTAAACATGCAAGATTTCAGGTACGTCTTGCTACTTACACTTAGGTCACACTACACATACATGTACACGTTTATGTATACACACTCATCTGAGTTTTTTCTTTGATTTTATCTTAATAGTTCTTGTTCTTATTACTTTTCCTTTCATATCCATGGGTAAGTGGAATAAGAATCTTTCCTCCGTAAGCCATGCGTGTTGTAAAAGTCAACTAAAATGCCGGGAACAATGGGCTAGTAACCCCTTTTCCTGTATAACTTACTAAAAAGAAAAAGAAGAAAACCGTCAAAGTGGGATGTTTGAATGTGTGTGGTTGTTGTGTGAATGATAATAAAATTCTAAACTGTCTTATCTGAGTGCCTCTGCAAAGACAGTGATTATGTATGAGTGAGGTGAAAGTGTTGAATGATGATGAAAGTATTTTCTTTTTGGGGATTTTCTTTCTTTTTGGGTCACCCTGCCTTGGTGGGAGACAGCTGACTTGTTGAAAAAAAAAAATATTACTATAAATTAGCATTTTTGTTTCTTGCAGGAAAGAGTGTGCACTATGAAGAGACGCCTCTCATGTTTTCTCGAGCCACTTCTGTTTCATCACTAAGTAGCTTTGAGGTTCAGTCCATCCATGATGACCGCAGCTCTGTTGTTTCAGACTTCAGGTACAGTATAGAAAATGAATTAATTTATAATTTATGCAGCAGGCATAAAGTAAACAAGGCTGAGAATCATAATTTAAAAAATGGAATACTTAAAGTAATTTGCATAAGGAGAAAGTAGAGGTAAGAAAATTAAAAATATAGAGAGGGAAAAATAGCATGTTATGTTATGCCCCCATGATTTTATAATATACAGTTTATACAGGTTGAGTATCCCTTATCTGAAATTCGAAAAGCTTCGAAATCTGAAGCTTTTTTGAGTGCCGATATGATGCCACGAATGGAAAATTCCATTCATAAGAATAAGAATGGAGGAACACTGCATCAGGCCTACTTACTAGCCCATACATAACACTAGGGAGGTTCCCAAGTGTTACGCCGATCTCTGCGTACCCAGACAGTTGCAATGCATGACCTCACATAACCTGGGTGGGCCTCTGACACACTCTTGGTGCCAGTTTGTTATCATCAGTCATCACTGCCAGATCTACGTGCATTATTCACTGTGAATACCTGTTTTGTGATTATTCTCTGCTCTGTGATGCAAAGATATTGTTAAAAATGTCAAAAAGATCTGCACATATCCCTATGGGTAACAGCGATAAGAAAAAAGCAATGTAATTAAAACAAGACATCGTAGGTGGAGACTGAAAGCCTGCCTTTGATGGTTGTTGTTATTTTTTAACAGGTATTCATCAGATGCTGCTGTGCTGCTTTTGTTAATAAAAATATTGTATAAAACTATTTTCAGCCTATAACCCTGCCTTGGTGGGAGACGGCCGACTTGTTGAAAAAAAAAAAATATATATCTCCATGGGGAAGTGGAACAGAATTCTTCCTCCGTAAGCCATGCGTGTTGTAAGAGGCAACTAAAATGCCGGGAGCAAGGGGCTAGTAACCCCTTCTCCTGTATATATTACTAAATGTAAAAGGAGAAACTTTCGTTTTTCCTTTTGGGTCACCCCGCTTCGGTGGGAAACGGCCGACGTGTTGAAAGAAAGAAAGATGTATATATATGAAATATATAAATGGATTTCATGTTTAGACTTGGGGGTCCTATCCCCAAGCTGTCTCATATTCCAGATTCCAAAAAATTCTGAAATCCGAGACACTTCCAGCCCCAAGCACTTTGGTTATATAAAGGTATAAAGGATACTCAACGTATATACGATTATGCAGTACTGGGTAGGGCATTGCCTGGATTCTGAAGAAGGGGGTGGGGATGTTGCAGTCAGAGGGTAATCTGAATTGTGATACCAGTAGACTTCTGGTAAGGCAGCGATTGAATGGATGATGGTGAATGTGTTAACACTTTTGGGTCACCCTATCTTTGTGGGAAATGGCCATTATGTTAAAAAAAGCTGTCTATAAATAAAAAATATTTTCATTGTTGAATTTACTCACAATAAACTTAAAAGCATAACACGTCTTGTCGTTTAATCTTTGCATTCAAACCTGTATGTAGTGTAAATGTCAGTACATATTACAAGTATGTAATAAAAAACGATGCAGCATTCATGTGTATTTATACATCATGTCACTAATAACAAATATTTTTCTTTTTCCAACAGTCGGTTTACCAGTGGTGCAATATCCCCAAGTGACCTTCCAGATTCCCCAAATCATACAGTTCCACCAAGTCCAAAAAGGTCTCGGCCTCCTTCACAACCCTTTAAACCACCACCAACCCAAGGTTAGCTATAAAAAAATTATATTCTCACCTGTTTTCAGAAAATATAAAATTAGGGATTAATCAGGAAAAATTTTACTTTATTACATATATTAATTAATGTTAGTATTATGTACATTAGTAATACTTATGTGCTTTGAGTATAATGTGATAAACCATACTTCTTTGGAAGCAACCAACTTACAAATTCCTCAAGGGTTTTATTAAGCATAACTTGTAAACACATTTAATTGATGTGTTATAAAGTAAGCTGAGAGAGTTTTGTAGATTTATATTGTTTCCTTATATTCCTTATATTTTTCTTTCTTTTTGGGTCGCCCTGCCTCAGTGGGAAACGGCCGACGTTTAAAAAAAAAATTCAAGTGGTATATTCATAACCCATGCTCATTGTGAAATGAAACAAACATATCTGGTACACACAATCCTGAATATATGCAGTAAACTATGATAGTCATAATACTTGATGGTTTTTACAGTCAGTAAGTGTTAAGGTTTCAGGGAATGTAATAAGTTTTTTCAGAAGGGTCCTGATCAGTTTCATTTAAATAACTGCATTAACTTGTGAGCTGCAAGTAGCAACACTGCCTGATTAAGTATCACCAGGATAGCTTGGCCTCGGGACAAGCTGCAAAGGTTGAATACTTTTCCTAATTGTTTATAAGCTGTTTATAGGATGATGGAATAAGAAAATGGTGCTTCAATGTTAATGTAATGTAAGAAATTAGTCATTGTTAGGTAAAGCAATATACAAATTTCCATGAATGTTCTTGCATATAGGATTGAACCGGTTTACTGCTAGTACGTATTGTAACTGGTATTTAAAATAATATTATTTGTTACCTGTTTAATTGTATGACCCCCAGGACCAAGAACAAGTACAGGAGTGTTTAGTGAGGCTCCAAGAGCATGGGTAGAGGAAGGCACGCCAGTTGAATTCTCCCGAGCCACTTCTTTGTCATCACTCACAGTTGATGATGATCTTCCCATATTAGACGAAGGTGTCCCCAGGGTTAGTTTCTTAACATTATGCAAATCTAGCTAACCTGGATTATACGTATTTCATCTTGCTTTCATTGTGAAATATTCTCTTCTTTGTACAATACTGATCACTCGTTTAATTTTATTAGTTTATCCAATTAGTATTTACTTTTTATTTATTAATTACTTCAGCTAACCATTAATATCACTGAGCTTTTGCTATTTCTCAAAATAATGTATGGGACAGTATAATTTTTTTAGAATTTTACAATAATATTGACTCACTTTTCTGCTGTGAATGTCAGAGGAGATTGCATAATACAGATCAATACAAACCTCATGTCATTTACCTTAACCAAATTTTTTTATATCACAATCAAGTTATCTTGTCTTTTTTTTCCATATCTTGAACCTCTCCAGTATATCCAGTTTTCCTGTACATAAGTAGAGAGAAATTTCATATAGTAGGGCAAGCCATTGATTGTGTCCCTAGCTATAAACTTTCAGTTGTGAATGTAGAATGCTGGCGTGTCAGCCAGGTAACTTTTATGAAAGGATTCAAGGAAACTGATTAACTGATGTACATAAAAAATAACTAAATGTCATCACTCTGCAGTGTCTCATGCTTTAGGTTTTTCTATTCTTTAAATCCCTTCTTGTACTCAGTGTTATTCATTTATGACCTCTCAATTTATTTTTCTTTACCAAGAGAGAACTATGGTTTCACAGTTGTAGAGAACAGTGAATGTGAAACATACAGCAATACAGTAATAGACTATAAATGTAGCAAAAGCTTTAGGAAATGCAGTGCTTGTTATATTACATCTGACATCATATTCTCACCTTGATGACAAGGACCGACTACGAGGTGATGGTAAAGACAGCAGTGACACAACAGGCAGTGAAACTTCCCGTGCTACATCTCGTGAATCCCAGAGAGGAAGGCCTTTAACTTGCTCTAACATTCCAAGACTCCATGGACAGGTAAGGAAAGCATTATGAATTTTACAATGAAATATATAATGTCAATGTGTTTCAATATTTGTCACATTAGTGTTGGTTGTACACAAGGAGAGAGTGGGACATGACCAGTGTATAAAAAAAAAATGTGAAAACATGAACTTTTTTGTGCCTACTGTATTACATGTAGTGTTTTTGAGGTATGTGTATGTGCACTACAACTTTTAGTATCATTAACCCATCACCTTTTACAATTAAACTTAAGTTTGTTGTTGGACAAATAAATATATATCTGTGTGTTTGTATTAATCAAATGAGATTGAGTATAATGAAGTGTTAAGCTCTGAAGAAAGTACAACTAACAGTTTTTGATATAGAATAGTCATTGAGGAGGAAAGCTACTCTAGCATTTCAGATATTTTTTTATTACTCTAGTTTAGATTTTTAAAGGTACAGATGCACATAGTCTTTGAAACCTGGTATTTGTCTAGGACAGTTTGTTATTGCAAGCTTAGGGCAGGTCACTGTATTTGCTTTAAGACCCTAAAGCAAGCCAGTCTTTCTTGTTCAGGATGATGACCTCAGCTGTGGAAATAAAACATGAACAGATATAATTATATGAGAAATTAATTTAGAGTTTAGGAGGCTGGATTAACATGTCACATACCTGCTATATGCTTTCACTGTTTAGTGTTTATTTATGAAAATAATTTGTAAACTATGTTTTTCTTTAAATTCTTTTTAAAGTAGTTAAACTATCACAAAATCAAGTTCAGAATATGTCTGTTTTACCCCTTCAGGAACATGTGGATCTAAATGTGTCAGCTCAGAAAGTAGATCAACTTGATGGTGGAAGAGAGAGTTCTGAAGAGCCAAGACAAGATAGGTCACGTGAACATTCCCAAACCAGGTCAAGTACTCACTCTGACTCTGAGAGCGAAGACCTTTTGGCTGAATGCATCAGCTCTGGAATGCCAGACAATATGTGAGTACATAACTTATTTTAAAACTAGTAAAATTTTTGAAGTGATTCACGGGAAACTAGTTAGCTGGACTTGGGTTGATGCGAGTAGTAGTGCCTGTAATCTTGAGGATGGGTGAGGATGTTGAAATTCCAGGGATCATTTGAATTATAATGTCCATTCATTTCTGGAAATATTGTTCAGTTAGATAATGAGCAATGGTGAATGTGTTTGCTTCTTTGGGTGTTAAAACAAAAGTCAGATTAAATGTCATTAATTTGAAAATTCTTCTTCTTTCAACAAACTGGCCGTATCCCACCGAAGCAGGGTGGCCCAAAAAGAAAAACAAAAGTTTCTCTTTTTAACTTTAGTAATGTATACAGGAGAAGGGGTTACTAGCCCCTTGCTCCCGGCATTTTAGTCGCCTCTTACAACATGCATGGCTTATGGAGGAAGAATTCTGTTCCACTTCCTCATGGAGATTAGAGGAAATAAACAAAAACAAGAACAACTAACAAGAAAATAGAAGAAAACCCAAAGGGGTGTGTATATATATGCTTGTACATGCATGTGTAGTGTGACCTAAGTGTAAGTAGAAGCAGCAAGACATACCTGAAATTTTGCATGTTTACGAGACAGAAAAAAGACACCAGCAATCTTACCATCATGTAAAACAATTACAGGTTTCCGTTTTACACTCGCTTGGCAGGACGGTAGCACCTCCCTGGGTGGTTGCTGTCTACCAACCTACTACCTATAATTTGAAAATTATGGTGTTGAATTAAGTATTAGCAAGCTCATGTTACTGAAAAATCGAGGATCTATCTCTTCTTCTTTCAACAAATCGGCCGCTTCCCACCAAGGCAGGGTGGCCCAAAAAGAAAAACAAAAGTTTCTCTTTTTAACTTTAATAATGTATACAGGAGAAGGGGTTACTAGCCCCTTGCTCCCGGCATTTTAGTCGACTCTTACGACACGCATGGCTTACGGAGGAAGAATTCTGTTCCACTTCCCCATGGAGATAAGAGGAAATAAGAACAAGAACTAGTAAGAAAATAGAAGAAAACCCAGAGGGGTGTGTATATATATGCTTGTACATGAATGTGTAATGTGACCTAAGTGTAAGTAGAAGTAACAAGACATGCCTGAAATCTTGCATGTTTATGAGACAGAAAAAAGACACCAGCAATCCTACCATCATGTAAAACAATTACAGGCTTTCGTTTGACACTCACTTGGCAGGACGGTAGCACCTCCCTGGGTGGTTGCTGTCTACCAACCTACTACCTATAATTTGAAAATTATGGTGTTGAATTAGGTACAGTGGACCCTCGGTTAACGAATACCCCGGAAATCGTGCAATTATGTACGTAAGTATAATTTTGTAAGTTCTTGTGGAAGTGTATTTTTGGGGGTCTGAAATAGACTAACCTACGTGAATTTTTTCCTTAAGGGAGTAAATTCGTTCGGTAATGGCACTTGAGCAGACTTCAGGAGTGAAGTTTTTACGAAACTCGGGGGTCCACTGTATTAGCAAGCTCATGTTACTGAAAAATCGAGGATCTATTTATGATCATTAAAAGAAAAACAACATAGAAATAGCGAAAATCAAAAGAACAACTAAAGGACAATTTTTGTCTGAGTTTGTGGTAACAAAAGCAATATGACCAAAATGAATTTTGCATTAGGTACTGAAGGAAGGAACCACAATCCTTAGCAAATACTTTTCTAAATTGTTAGTTAAATAATGGAGGCAAGCACCTAAACACTTGAAGAACTGTGATCTAAATCCCATTGTTCAAGAGAGGAGACCATCAGGAAACATTAATGTTCAGACAGTATTCCTGGTGAGTATTGGATGTGATTATGAGGTGAGAGAGAAGATAATAAGAAAGAGACAAGTGAAGCACCTTGAGAACATGAGATTCATGTCAAATTAGCATGTCAACAAGAATAAATCCTGGCTTATAAACTAATAAAAATCTACAACTGATTGATGAAGCTTAGGCAGGAAAGAAGAGGGCAAGCAGTCGTATATTCCCTGACTGTAAAGAGGCCTTTGACACAGTATTGTGCAGAAGACTAAAACTTAAATTAGAAAAACATCCTGGAATTACAGAAAAAGTACTAGAATGTACTGTATTAAGAATTATTGCTCTTAACCAAAAACAGGCATAATAAGAAATGGAACTTCTGGATGTATGAATGTAACCAGCCCATTATTGATGGTGTATTAAATTTTTCCGTCAGGATACACAAGATTAATGTAGGGGAAACAGCATGGAGAAAGGGCAAAAGTATGCAGCAAGATTAGTTCCATAACTAAGAGGTATGAGCTATGAGGAAAGGTTAAAGGAATTAAGTCTAAGATTCCTGGAGGACAGAAGGACCAAGGGAGACATGATAACATACAAAATACACAGAGGAATTGATAGGGTAGATAGGGACAGGCTGTTTGGGAGGCAAGAAACAGGTACTTGGGGGCACATCTGGAAGCTAAAGAACAGATGAGTCACAGAGATGTCAGGAAGTATTTCTTCAGCCTGAGGGTGGTCAGGAAGTGGAATGACCTTGATGAAGAAGTGGTGGATGAAGACTCCATACTTAGCTTCAAGAATAGGTACAGTAGGGCCCATAAGGCTAAGAGAGAGTGAATCTGACAAGTGGCAAGTTGAGAGATGGGACCAGGAGCTAAGGCTTGACTCCTTCAATCATATACAGGCGAGTACAAGTGAATAAAAATAAGATTGGAAGGGGACCCATGGAATAAAACAGTAGGGGGACCATTGGCATCATTGATACAAAAAGTCACACAATTTCTGTTTGGACAATCATTCTATTGTAAGCTCTGTGGCTGAGTGGTAACAGCCTTGGACTTGCTGTATGTAAGTACTAGAGTTCTGGTCCCCTCTTCATTCTTCTGGTTATTTACTGAAAGCCATTTTCTATGACTTGGGTGTATGTACATTTATACATCATCATGTTTCAACAAACCGGCCATATCCCACCGAGACAGGGTGGCCCAAATGGAAAAACGAAAGTTTCTCCTTTTAAATTTAGTAATATATACAGGAGAAGAGGTTACTATCCCCTTGCTCCTGGCATTTTAGTCGCCTCTTACGACTCACATGGCTTACAGAGAAAGAATTATGTTCCACTTCCCCATGGAGACATACATATGCACACTTATACATAAGTACACATACAGTGGACACCCGGTTTACGTAATTAATTCGTTCCAGAATGCTGTGCAAGTGCCGTTACCAAACGAATTTGTTCCTATAAGGAATAATGTAAATTAGATTAGTCCTTTTAGACCCCTAAAAATACACTTACAAAAGCACTTACAAAAATACACTTACATAATTGTTCGAGTTTGGAGCAGTACGTAAACCGGGGGTCCACTGTACATGAGATTTAAGGAAGTATTTTCAGTAGAGAAAAGAAGGACTCCAGCAAACTGGGATGGAAGGGTACACCAACAAGTGCTGGACACACTACACACAACTGAGGAGGAGATGAAGAGGCTTCTAAGAAGCTAGATATCTCAAAGGCAGTGGTACCGGACATCTCTCCATGGGTCATGAGAGAGGGAGCAGAGGCGCTGTGTGCCACTAACAACAATTTTTAACTCGTCTATCAAAACAGGGTAACTAGCTGAGGTGCAGAAGACAGCAAATTAGCCCCAATCTTTAAGAAAGGAGACAGACAGGTAGCATTAAACTACAGACCGGTGTCACTGAGATGTATAGTATACAAAGTCATGGAGAAGTTTATCAGGAGAAGACTGGTGGAGCACCTAGAAAGGGATGAGCTTATACATGATAACCAGCACATTTTCAGGGAAGGGAAATCCTGTGTCACAAACCTACTGGAGTTTTACGACAAGGTGACAGAAGTAAGGTAGGGGAGAGAGAGGGGTTGGTACACTGCATTTTCTTGGACTGTAAGAAGGCTTTCAACCCAGTTCTGAACAAGAGATTAGTGCAAAAGCTAGAGGAGCAAACAGGAATAACAGGAAAGGCACTGTAGTGGATCAGAGAACACCTGACAGGAAGGAAACAATGAGTGATGGTAAGTGACAGTGTCAGAGTAAGCACCTCTGACGAGTGGGGTTCCACAAGGGTCAGTCATAGGGTCAGTTCTGTTTCTGGTATATGTGAAATGACATGACGGAAGGGATAAATTCAGAGGTGTCCCTGTTTGCAGACAATGTGAAGCTAATGCAGAGAATTCAAATGGATGACGATCAGGTAGGACTACAAAGGGATGTAGACAGGCCGCAAGCCTGATCCAGTAACTGGCACAGTTTCAGGGAAGGGAAATGACATGACGGAAGGGATAAATTCAGAGGTGTCCCTGTTTGCAGACAATGTGAAGCTAATGCAGAGAATTCAAATGGATGACGATCAGGTAGGACTACAAAGGGATGTAGACAGGCCGCAAGCCTGATCCAGTAACTGGCACAGTTTCAGGGAAGGGAAATCCTGTGTCGCAAACCTACTGGAGTTTTGCGACAAGGTGACAGAAGTAAGGTAGGGGAGAGAGAGGGGTTGGTACACTGCATTTTCTTGGACTGTAAGAAGGCTTTCAACCCAGTTCTGAACAAGAGATTAGTGCAAAAGCTAGAGGAGCAAACAGGAATAACAGGAAAGGCACTGTAGTGGATCAGAGAACACCTGACAGGAAGGAAACAATGAGTGATGGTAAGTGACAGTGTCAGAGTAAGCATCTCTGACGAGTGGGGTTCCACAAGGGTCAGTCATAGGGTCAGTTCTGTTTCTGGTATATGTGAAATGACATGACGGAAGGGATAAATTCAGAGGTGTCCCTGTTTGCAGACAATGTGAAGCTAATGCAGAAAATTCAAATGGATGACGATCAGGTAGGACTACAAAGGGATGTAGACAGGCCGCAAGCCTGATCCAGTAACTGGCTCCTGGAGTTTAACCCCACCAAGTGCAAAGTCATGAAGCTTGGGGAAGGTCAAAGAAGACTGCAGACAGAGTACAGGCTAGGGGGGGGGGCCAAAGACTGCATGCCTCACTCAAGAAAAAGGATCTTGGGGTGAGTATAATACCGAGCACATCTCTTGAGGCGTGCATCACCCAATTAACTGCTGCAGCATATGGGTGCCTGGCAAACCTAAGCATAGCATTAAGAAAGACTCTGTACACTGTACGTCAGGCCCATATTGGAGTATGCAACACCAGTATGGAACCCACACCTGGTCAGACACGTTATGAAATTAAGAGAAAGTGCAAAGGTTTGCAATAAGAGTAGTCCCAGAGCTAAGGGGGCATGTCCTACGAAGAGAGGTTAAGGGAAATCAACCTGATGACACTGGAGGACGGGAGGGATAGGGTGGACATGATAACGACATATAACAGGATCCATACATAGCTTTAAGAGAGATAGGATAAAGCTCGTGGAGCAGGGAGAGAGTTAACCTAGTGGCGACCAGCAAAGATTCGGGACCAGGAGCTGTGAATCGACCACTGCAACCATAAATAGGTGAGTACATATGCTCATGTATATATGCAAACATACGTGTACACGTATACGTATGTAAGTACACACATATATGCTCATTTGTATGGGCATGCACACATACACAAACATATACATATAGTACATACAAGCAAGACTGACTCAGGGCCGGGCTGTGAGTAGGGAAACTCTTGAAACCCATTAAATGTAAAGTAATGGTGAGCAGGAAAGACTACAAATGGATCTGGATAAGCTGCAGGATTGGTCAAAATGGCTATTAGAATTGAACCCCAGGCAGTGCAAAGCTATGAAGATTGGAGAAAGGCAAAGAAAACTGCAAATGGAGTACAGGCTCAGGAAATAAAGGCTACAAACCTCACTTGAGGAGAAGGACCTCAGGGTGAGCATTGTACCGAACATATCACCCGAGGCACAACATCAACCAAATAACTGCTGCTGCAATCATGCGTCTGGCCAACCTAAAATTAGCTTTCAGAAACCTAAGCAAGGAGTCATTCATGACACCTTATACAACATGTGTCAGACCCATGTTGGAATGTGCAGCACTGATCCAGCATGTCAAGAAACTGGATAAAGTGCAGAGTTTAGTACCAGAGCTGAAGGGTATGTGCCATGATGAGAATTAAGGGAGCTAAACATGATAACACTACAGGAAAGAAGGACAAGGGGCAATATAATAATGTACAAAATAACGAAACGAATGATAGGGTGGATAGGGACAGGTTATTCGAGGGACGGGAAACAGGAACACTAGAACACAGCTTGAAGCTGTAAACATAGATGAGTCACAGGAATGTTAGAAAGTATTTCCTTAGCCTTAGAGTAATCAGGAAATGGAACAACCTGGATGCAGGATCCATGCATAGCTTTAAGAAGAGGTACACTAAGGCTTTTGAACCCAGTAGCTTGATCCCTACAACCACATACAGGTGACACGTATCCTATGAGTGAACATAGTATATCCATAAATGCAATATTGGGCAATGCCATTCAGCCTAATTAAACTACATGCATCACTGTCTTGAAGGTAGTATTCGACAGTGATACTCATCCCGTTAGTGTATACATGTCCACAGAGTCAGTATTGGGCAGTGTCGCCACATACTGTCATAGAGACAGTAATCGGGAGTGCCACTCATCCTGTGAGTGAACACCTAAGCAGCATAGCAACTTGTGAAACGGGAGCATCTCTTGCAAGGACATTCATTTTTGCTGGCTATCATTTTAATATAAGGAAAGTTCACAGAGAAACTTTTCCAGTAAACAAACTATACATTAAATACACTATGACAAAGTATTCCAAGACGGACGTGTGTGCATGTGAATATCATAGTAAAGTTTAGCGAAGGGGGGCCCTTTATGCGATAGTACTGTAATTTACAGTGAGCGAAAAATGAGAGGAGAGCGCGACAGTTCGTGCGTCTTTCCGTTTACATCATTTATGAAACTTTTAATAAAGTATACATTGAAAGCAGGAATAAAAGTCATTGCCATGAAACAAAAGTGCCACTAACTGGCTTCAAGTTATTATAAGTATTACGTGTGAGGGTTGATGTGGGTGGGGAAGTGGCAGATCTTATTGATATGTGCGAGGGTGTGTTTTTAACTTGGCACGTGGGGAGAGAGGTGAGCAAGAGGATTGGAGAAACTGAGATGAAGGAGGTCTTCTTTGTTGTAAATTATGTTACTTGCTCTTCGGCAGAAATTAGCTACTAGTAACGAATGTCAGTTCAATACTAGATGAGGGGGAGAGGGATGGGGGAAGGTGCTTGGAACAGGTCTACCAGAGAGAGCTCACACCGACCAGCTGATCTACACCAGCCCTGCTACTCCCGCTAATACTCTCTTCTACGCTGGTGCCGCTACACACTCGCCCACACACCCACCACGCTCACACACGCGTCCGTTCCTCATCACCGGTCGCGCCTCGTTGTTTGCTTCTAGGCTGATCTGGCGCACCTGAGGTGTTAGTCTCTGCTTAGGGCTTATGTTGACATCTTCATTTATTACAGTGCCAGCGGAAATTCTAAGAATTTTTTGTTTCCTTCTGGTTGTCGCAAGAAGCGTGTGAGGAATATAGGTACATGCGGAGTGCCATTACTAGCCTTTGATTTTCTTGTTGTATATATACAACAAACAGCGAAAGTTTTGATGTGCGAGGTTTGAAGGAGAGAGTGAGGTGTGAGGGAGAGTGCGAGCGGAAGTAACAAAGGGTGATAGGATAACGTGTGAGTAGAGTAGCTTGGTTAGTGTAGTGAGCCAACACCACCGTCTTGTGGGCTGTCTCCAAGGAGAGGGCAGCGGGGCAGGGTGGGGCGTTCACTGGCCTGTCATCGCCACTACCTTAGTTCACCTTGACCTTGAAGACATTGGCTAACCCAGAACCAGGTAATGTATTTGCAGTAATACTTTTCATGTACTAACTTTTCATCTTGTTACTGTATTAGACTTTTGGTGTAAATTGTATTTACCATTTGTCTTGTTTCTCTAATATCTGTTACGCACAGATAATTTAATCACCTTATCTTTCATCTTCAGGTAGTGATATCCGTTCTAATAAAAGTAACTTTGACATCGCATATCACACATTGAAAGAAGCGACACACTAAGGTTGTGAAAATAATTTAGGTCCTATTTACTAGTTTGGTGAAAGCTTCAATAGGAAAAAAAAAAAAACTTTCTTTAGCTAAAAGGTGGAATCGTAGAAAAAAAAGTTGCTTAGAGAGTAACATGGTTGTCTAAAAATGTGTGTTAATAGGTCGGTGAAAGTGTTTTGATAAGAGGCAAAGTGGTCAGGCAAGGTAAGGGACCCAAGCTGCCTCATGGATGCTGAGAGGCTGCAGCTCTACCCATTTTCTATCTGTTGTCCTCCCTCGTACCTTTCTTTCCTCATTATTCCCATCTTCATCCTCTCTCCATGTTTTCTTCTTTTTTTTTCCTTCCGTCATATTCCTTCCCTCTTTTGTTGTACCCTTTCATTTACATTCTTTTTCTTCACCACATAAAAAGATATAATTTACCCCCCCCCCCTCCCGCCACCATAACATTCGTCACCACCTGGCGAGGTTCAGGAACGAGATAGACTGAGGGTACAAGAAATCATATTTGGAATCTAAAGACAAGTTTTCCTAAAGTTTGAGGGTTATTTAGGAAAGTGAGATAAGATTTTTCAGAAAAACCTCAGATTAGTTAAGAAGCTTTATTTAGGAAATACACTATTTCGCGAAGAGTTTACCTGGAGAGAATTCCAGGGGTCAACGCCCCTGCGGCCCGGTCTGTACAATGATTCTGATGGCACATGTTTTAGGCTACATCAGTGGTAGATTATGTAGATTTTGGAGTTAAATGATAAGCACAATACAGTTACGATAGGCTTAAGGAAACTATAAATATATAAGACCGGTCGCAAGTAATTGAGTGGCAGGGTCAGGACTATCCACACAATACAAGTAGAGAAATGTAACCGAGAACACGCGCGCTAGCGCACAGTCTCAGGTCAGGGAGAGTGGGCTCTCACAGGTCTTAAAATTATATCTTTGCTTAGCTATATTATTGTGTAAGGGCTGAGGAAGTTGTTGGTGGTGATCGTATAGGCAGTGATGACTATGGTACTGGTGATGCAGTAGTAGTAATAACTACTGTGGTAGTAGTGTTGAGGAGCAGCAGTAGTAGCACCCTGATCCAGACCTCACCACACTCATTCCAATCCACACATTCCTCACTTTTTTTTCTGCACATTCACTCTACCTTCATATGTCTCACCTCTAGACTCCTCAACTCAATACAATCGATCTACCCTCTTAGCGCCAACTCTTTGTTTACTATAGAATATAAGTAGGTTTCTCTACATAGCTATTATAGGTAGTTGAGGGTCAAATAACCCAATTTAAGCAGTTATAACATACACTAAAACCATTATATACGATAATGCATAACTGCAAGATTAGATTTTGATGTGCTAACAAAACGGGAATTAACCAAAAGACTAAAGCAATTATACCGGAAAGCCAACGTTTACATTACAGCGACAACGTTGATTTTTCAACTGTCACGAGTTGTAGAAATGCATACGCTTGCTTAGAAGGATTCGGTGCTACATTACACCCTCTTAGTACGCTCGTATTTGCACTTAGTAAGTTCATATTTACGTAGAGGTGTATTGATGGTCACACTGACCTTCCAACACCACCTCCCCTCCCTTCCCAGCACATGCATTGACCCTAGCAATTTCACACCCGGAGCCTCTGGCTCTTTAAAGGACTTCCACTCTGCTCCTTGTCTATCTGTTCAGCTTACTCTTTTGTACGTCACATCGTGGAACGGTCCCCACTTGTCTCGTCCTTTAAAATGCTGATGCATGTCTTTACATAGCATTATCTTCCCACAGCATTATCTTCCCACTTGTATATCCATGTGTAGTCTCACGCGTATTAAGGTCATCTTCACCAATGTGTGTGTGTCCCATCTGGAAATGCCCCGCGTGTCCAGATGCTGCATTTAGTCCTAGCCCATGCTTCCCGTTTCCAAAAGAATGCTGTATATACTTGTATAAACCATGTCTGCGTGTCCAAAGGAATGTTTCATGTAGTTGAACTCGCCCGACTCTCCACGCCCCTTTGCCCTTGCCCCTTAGGGACAGTCCATGCCCTTGCATGTTCCCTTGGTGCATTAGGTTGTCTCGTGCATGTCCTGACTTCCGGGTCCCTCACTTCTCATTCCCCTGCTTTTAGGTACATCTCTGAATGTATACACTAGCCTTCAGGTCTTCTCAGTGTATTCACTTCCCTCCCTTCTGCATATAGATTCTAAACTCTACCTTGCATGTGTTTTTCTTACAGCATGTAAGTATTTCCTTTCTCGAGTGCCAAGAACCACTTCCTGGTGCTGTTTGGTACTTGTCCCCTTCCCGTACCTCCTTTGCTGTGGTAACCCAGAAGAAACCCATCCTCAGTGTGGTATTGTGACTGCCTCCCCTGCTGTGGTAACCCAGGGGAAAGCCATCCACATTGTGGTATTGTGACTGCCTCCCCTGCTGTGGTAACCCAGGGGAAAGCCATCCACATTGTTGTATTGTAATTGCTTCCCCTGCTGTGGTAACCCCGGATAAAGCCATCCCCAGTGTTGTATTGTAATTGCTTTCCCTGCTGTGGTAACCCAGGGGAAAGCCATCCACATTGTGGTATTGTGACTGCCTCCCCTGCTGTGGTAACCCAGGGGAAAGCCATCCACATTGTTGTATTGTAATTGCTTCCCCTGCTGTGGTAACCCCTGGATAAAGCCATCCACAGTGTTGTATTGTAATTGCTTTCCCTGCTGTGGTAACCCAGGGAAAGCCATCCACATTGTGGTATTGTGACTGCCTCCCCTGCTGTGGTAACCCAGGGGAAAGCCATCCACATTGTTGTATTGTAATTGCTTCCCCTGCTGTGGTAACCCCGGATAAAGCCATCCCCAGTGTTGTATTGTAATTGCTTTCCCTGCTGTGGTAACCCAGGGGAAAAGCTCAGTTCTGTGTTTGACCGTGTCTGCCTGTTCTTATGCGGTAACCCAGATTAAAGCCTTCCTCTGTGTGGTACCACGACTGTACATTCCTGTGGTTTTTGGCGATGATTGTGCTCGTTGATGCCTTTGTTTACATAAAAAATGAGGGTACACCCGCAGTGTGATGTTACTGTATTCATAATATGGTTGCGTTGAGAAAAAACTAGCTTGTGTGTCCCCCGTCATATTACATCAAAAAAGAAGATGGGTTACATATACGAAATAATAAAATGTGTTCCTGTTATATTAAATCATTCATTGTGCAGGGCCTGGTTCCAAATCTGCACACTGCCATAACAACATACTGAGGAAAGAGAGATGGGAGGAAGTGTAAAACAAACCCAGTGAAAAGCAGGGATGCAGTGGTCACAATAAGGGAACATTGTATCAACATTCGTGGCCCCAGAGTATTCAACCTCTTACCAGAAGATATCAGAAACACTGCTGGAAAAAGTGTAGAAGTCGCCAAGAGAAAACTGGACAAGTATCTTCACCAGATGCCAGATCAGCCAGGCTGTGATGGATATGTGGAGCAGCGGGCCTCCAGCAGCAACAGCCTGGTTGACCAGGCTAACACCAGACGAGCCTTGTCCTTGGCCGGTCTCCGAGAGTAGTAAGGCTCTCGAAACTCGTCAAGGGTTTATCAAAGGTGATGGTAATCTAGGTAAAGGGGGCGACTGAGAAGATTGGTTACGTTGTATAGAGAGCAAGTGTGGTAGTGGGGAGTAGGGAAAGCTTGGATTAGTAGGTGGAAAGGAGGGAAAAGGTGAAGAAAGGGAGAAGGGGATATGCTAAGTTTTTTGGAGTTAATTGGTGTGGAAGAGTGGGGATGGGAAGGCAGGAAGTAGGGAATGCTGAGACTAACCAAAAATTATAATACAACTATTGCTTCATAATTCTTAAGCTAGTCATAAGTTTGCTTAAGACACTCCAATATAGAAACGGTATTATGCCAATACATCACCTTTATCATTAATATATAAACTAATTGGGTAATTCTTAAACTAATTGTTAAATTCTTAAACTAATTGTTAAATTCTTAAATGTTAGAATTTCAGTACCTCAATTTTGTAAACCTAGTTAATCACTACAATTACCTAACCTTACTATCAGTATAATCATTGTGTCACTATTGAGTAAGACCTATCATAAGACTGCCTGAAAAGCCTAGGCATATTATTGGCCATCTTGTAATATCTACTTCATAAAATGTATAATATAAGTACACCCCACTTTGTATATTACTAGAAATAAAGAATTTGAATTTGAAAGAGATAAGGTAGGGAGGAAGAACCAGGGTTTTATTTCGTGTGATTGATGTCGCCGTGGAAGGGGGTTGAAGACTGGAGATAGACTCATCGTGATAGTAATTATTAATGAGGGTAATAATGAGTTTGTTGACGTTTGAGTAAACAGAAACCGATTAAAGACAATGAATAGCAAGCACAAGTTGGAAGTCAAACAGAAGCATTAAAACATGCAAGAAGGTAAACAGAAACAGAAGAGTAAACAAATTCGACACAAGAGTACACAGAACTGGAGGAGCAAACCAAAGTAATGACAGATGTTGCAGTGACTAATATACAGTAGGAGAGCAAGAAGTGCAAGAGTAGCACGAACTGCCTGTACTTTAAATATATTTCCTTCCGTGGTGCGACGCGTCTGACACAGCTTGGCACCAGGAAGACCAGAAGATAGAAACACTGCTGGGACAAGTGTGAAGGTCGTCAAGAGGAAACTTTACAAGTATCTACTAAGTTCCAGATCAACTTGGTTCTGATGACTATATGGGCCACCAGTAGCAACAGCCTGGCTGACCAGACAAGCCCGGTCCAGGAGCGGGCTCCGTGAGTAGAAAAACTTTATATTCACCAAAGATATATCAAAAGGTGGTTAATTACGTATAGACAGGGAAGGAGAATGTTGTTCGTGGTTAATTGTATAAAAATAAGAAAGGAGGGGTGTTGTGGGTGGCTCACAGTTTATAGTCAGGGAAGAGGGGTTGTGAGTGGTTCATTGTGTATACAAAGGGAGGGAAGAGGTTGTAGGTGGCTCACTGTGTATAGGCAGGGAGGTTGTTCGGTGATTCACAATATACACGGGAAAGGTGTCGTAGTTTACACATTACACAGAGGAAGGCTGATGTGGGTGGTCACAATGTGTTGGGCGAGGAGTAGGGGAAAAGGGGGATGGGGTTGTTGGTGTGGCTCATTGTGTACGTACAGAGAAAATGCTGAGGGTGGGGGGTTAAGGAGGGTAGATAAATATAGCATTGGTCATTCCGAGACGGGGCATACATACTAGCCTAGCTAGCCCAGGGGTCATGGCCGCTATTTCGGCTAGTGGTTTGGCGGCATCCTGTGATATGGAGTGCCGTAGTGAAGGAGATTTGTACTAGGTCTGACAGGTTTCCTCATAAATCTGAAGGCGAGATATAATAGGGGCGCAGAAGATGGAGGCACATCAAGGGGAAAAATAAAAATAAATTAAATACACATTGTGCGGACATCGTTCCTCAACACTTGTATTACTTCCAGCAGCACTGGAATTGTCTTACATATTTGCATATAATTTTCCCCAAGATGCGACCCACAACGGTTAAATAAGTTACCTATTTTTATTA
The DNA here is from genome assembly GCA_009830355.1 of Cherax destructor. Lineage (NCBI taxonomy): Eukaryota > Metazoa > Arthropoda > Malacostraca > Decapoda > Parastacidae > Cherax > Cherax destructor. The sequence goes on from WNWK01002228.1 coordinate 125,352, forward strand.
CTAGCCAGTATTTGTTGCTGGGTCCGAGAATCAAACCCGGGACATTTCAGTTACAAACGTGTCACCTCAGATTTTTTTTATTAAGTTAGTACACCCCTCAGCGTGTGGCTCTGTTAGGTTACATTGTGGGAACAAAAGCTGTGTGTTTCCTGGAAAAGAATGGAAAGATGGGTTAGGCATAGAAGGAAGGGATAGAAAGGAGGGGATGTTTGTTGAGGAAAGCATTGTGAGGGTAGGCGTGGTAATGAGAACAAGCGAACACAAGGGGACAAGAAGGAAGAGACTAGGAAACAAGACGAGACATTTTGCGCGCGGTGAAGTATTGTGTGCTACGTTGTGTTGCGTGCGGTGGCTGCCGTGTATTGCGTGCGTTGGAATTCCCCAGCATGACTCGCTGTTTCGTTTTGGTTGTTTTGGGATAGCGGGGAAAAACTTGTTGGATTTGCGTCAAGGTTGAGTATGGTGCCGCGAGAGTGCAGGATGGTCGACTGTAGCGACGTGTGTCGGTGACTGTTATGCCACGAGCGGCGACGGCAATACACCACCAGTGTGGGCCCTCTGACTCACCAAGTTTTCTCCGTCACTGCTGCTCTCCTTCCCTCAACTCTCCCTATTCACTTCTCTCATTCCTTCACTTCTTCATTCACCTTCCCTCCTTCCACCTAGCCCCACTACCTAAATCTTCTAGGAGTGTCGAATGTTGTGACATATCTTTGTGTTTAACCTGCGAAACTCAAGCTCTGCGGACTGACAGGACAGATATAAAGTTTCTTTCTAGGTTTGTCATATCGGACGGAAAAGGAAGGGGCTGAATGTGCTAAAGCTTCTTTACCCCAGATAGAGAACTTTCCACCACATGAACTCCACTTGACCATATAAATCAATATCAGGTACATGTTACTGGTGGAAATTAACAAATATATAAGGAAATGCGTACATTCATTACTACGGGAATGTACAATAACTAGGTTACTTGGAGAATAATAGTTTAACACTACTTGGGATATTAGTGTTGTAATAAAGCTAAGAAATGGGAATACAAAATATACTAAGTATTACTTACAATGAAGTGTAAATAATTTTCGTAGCCACTTAACAGTTTCAATAGGACAGTAGCCTCATCTCCCTTGCCTCAAACCTCATTTCTAAGGCCGAGTCTAGTCTTCGCTAGCTAGTTCGCGTACCCCCTTTCAATAAACAAAGCACTCACTTAAATAAGCAATTCTTAATAGTTGAAGCTGCAACTTCGTCTCTTCACCAAAAAGAAAATATGATTTTCCTCAAGTCTTTGTGATTTTTATCCCCAGCATTTATTCTGCAAATCCATAAACATACAGTAGCCTGATTACAGTATTGGTACAAGTTCTTTACCACACAAAAATTAGTTTTCAGTTTCTTATAATTAAAGTTCCTCCCATTGTACCTCGGAGGCTTTATCATATTCGAGCTATACCTCTCAACACTTTTTTTTTTTTTTTTCCTAGATCCGTTATCATTCACTTTCCCCGGGTTGAATTCCCGGTCAGTTTCAGTACTCCTTGGAATAGAACTCGATTACTCGAGGAGCAAAATACTTCCTCTTGGTTCTACCGGACCTCAAAAATAAGCCACCCCACAGGTTAGGGAGACTAGGCTCACTCAGACCTCCCCGGGTCTGCCTTGGTGCCTGGAAACACGCACATTACCTATTATTCCGAAACGATCCTTCACCTTCAGTAACCAACTACATTACTTGCAGTTAAACACATTATTATCAGTATACTACAAAATTTTACAGTGCATTTTAATGTACGTCTTACAGTGAACTAAACCAAAATACTTAAAAATATAAGAAAAAAATAAGCAGAACAGAGAAGTGAACCATCAAGTGAGATAACTCACTCGGTCACATTAGTGTATCAACAAAGTAACTCATGGGCAACAGAGATGCAGCACACTGTAAGTGTACCCATAATGCTACTAACGTATTGAGCAGGGTAGCTGCGTACTGCTGGTATATCCAATTGTGTTAAAAAAAACATCCAGAAGTGTAGCAGCGAGTTGTGTGGGGGTCGCTGCATCTCCGAGAAGCAAGCCTCTACACCTCCCTCATTAATTGCATAACTCGTCACCGATTCCCAGAAGTTATGAACTAGTCGTGATGTGGGCG
>WNWK01002228.1:132500-157500 GCA_009830355.1 Cherax destructor
GTGGGGGGAGGGGGTTGGTGGAAAGAGATGGAGGTAGACGAGGAAAAACTAAGTTGGCAAAAGTCTAGTTAGTTTGTGTTTCAGAACGTGGCAATTACTGTATCTCCAGGAGCTTACATCTTGAACTTGCTTCTTGTTGGGTCAGAAAGGTAAGCTTTATATACTGAAAGTGTCGCTGCTGGGGTGGTGATGGGGGTGGTAATGTGGTGCTGGGGGTGGTAATGTGGTGCTGGGGGTGGTAATGTGGTGCTGGGGGCGGTAATGTGGCGCTGGGGGTGGTAATGTGCCATTCATGACAATGTGGTGGCACTGGTATAGAAGAACAGTATACTGGGAAGATGGGAGAGAGAGAGAGAGAGAGAGAGAGAGAGAGAGAGAGAGAGAGAGAGAGAGAGAGAGAGAGAGAGAGAGAGAGAGAGAGAGATGGGGAGGTAGGGAGAGGAAAATAGAAGAATAGAGAGAAGGGCAGAAGGAAGGAAGATGGGATGGAGGTCCATGTTCTGTTGACACCCAAACCATCAAGGTCATGGAGGAGTAGGGCAAAGATCATGCGGGGGATTAAGAAACTGTAAACGTTGCCATCAGTACTGTTGAGAGCAGCACCACCAGACAGTAACACCATATAGGAGAACCGGACATATCAACATCCTGAGACACTGTAGTGCTTTTCTGTGTCGCAGCCGGTGTGCTGGCCACCCCTAGTTCAAAGTTGAGAGGTGGCGTACTAGGAAAACGAGAAAGTGAGAGGAAACAAGGGCAGAAAGATGGATGTGTATTGTAGTGCACGATGTAGTATACTGCTAAACACTGGGCGAACAGTGGGAAGATAAGCTGGACTAATCGACATTAGTTAAGTAGTGGTGGCTGACTTTTGTTCTTCAAGCAGTATATCTCTTGACATGGGTCTTAGCTAAATGATAACTCGCTCAGTCATCAAGCAACCGCTGGCGTTCCGGTGCTGGGCATCAGTGACTAAGCATCGTCCAATCTTCCTTCCTCAGCAACTCTTCCTCTTTTTTTGTTAACAGTTACCTGAGCAAGTTTGTTATTCAACAGCCGAGGGTTTGACCGGTGGTTAACTGCTCTTAAGCAACAGAGGCACAGGTGCCTCGAAATAAAAGCTATTTTTGCAAGTAGTAACGAGGAGAGGAAGAAAACGGAAGTCATTAGCTGCGTTATAACTTGTTTTCTGGGAGCCTGAAGCGAAGAGTTGAGGAAGAACTAGATACAGACGATAATAAACGAACGGCTCCGGGAGGGAAGGTATTGTGGCCAGGAACACGAAATTTTATATATATATATATATATATATATATATATATATATATATATATTATATATATTGTGTGTGTGTGTGTGAGAGAGAGGCTAAGAAATGAGATGGAGATCAGAGAGGAAGAAGATGGCAGCTAAGAATTAGGATGCAAGGAAGGCACCAGAACGAGAGGAGGCAGCACTAAAGGGGAAGGTATACATAAAACGGGAGGAGTCAGAAATAAAGATGGGGGGGGAGGGTAGCAATAAACGTGGAGGCAACACTGAAGGAAAGAGTGCGGCGGCGAGAGTGGATAACATAGGGAATGAGCAATCAACGATGAAGGTAAGGATGAAGAGATAGGAAATGCGTCAGTAGACAGTTTTATTCTCGGTAGGATTTGTCATGTTGAAGAATGACATGTGAAGCATCTACTTCAGCGGGAATGGTTACTGAAACGATGGAAGATGGCATCCTAACCCATGGAAATGACCACCCAACATTTTTGAACTATCTTAGAAGTTTTATTTTTTAAATATGGATTTTATTTCTTGAGGTTTGAAGAGATGGTTTTAATAAAGATATTTTGATAATTGTAATTGATGATGATTATTAAATTTCATATAACATTAATTTTTAACATAGTTTGCATTTTAATGTCTAAAAGTACTGCAGGACCTCAGAGTTCAAGCATTTGGATTATGTTTACGTATCAGTCACTCAGAGAGAAACTATGGAGCTGACAACTGTCCAGCAGTATTATACACACTTGAGGTGAAGACTGAGTAGTAATACCCTGCCAGAGAGAGAGAGAAGGGGGGGGGAGACAAAAGGAGAGTGCGTTCACAACGTAAGAGTAATATGATGATGTTAAATAGACCCGGGAACTATAGTAAGGGAGGCGGTGTGTTGGTGGGGCTGTGGGTGGGAGAGTGAGTGGGGAACCTGGGAAAAAGTATGATGGTGGCGTTTTAAAGTGAATAATATTGTTGTGATGCTTCCCGCTGGGCTACTTGAAACACTTCCGCCATAATCACTGTGTTTTAGTTTTTAGTTGAGTGTACTCACCTACTTGGGATTGCAGGGGTCGAGTCTCAGGTTCTGGCTGTGTGAGTGAGAGAGAGAGAGAGACAGACAGACAGACAGACAGACAGACAGACAGACAGACAGACAACCTACTTCCATAAAGCAGATTCCTCAAGGAAGCTTCCTTGAAGGGTTTTGAAAATAAAAATTGAACGCGAAAGAAAACAGAAAAAAATAACATTGGATCCTAGGTCAAGGGTCACAGTAAATAGGCCACAAGTAAAAGTGCACATCACATTTGCTCACTTGCCATGTGTACGACGGTCAAGACATATATTAAAGGAAACGTTTCACCATCAGTTGCTTCATCAGTCTACGTGTGTGGACATGACTATACAAACAGCTCGTTGAACTGTTTTCTCAGTTTTACCTCAATATTTTTTTTCATCTTTATTTACTCAAAGGAAAAAAAAAGTGACAGACATCGTGTAGATAACCTCATTAACTATCCCAGATAAAACACCACCGAAGATACATATTACTCCCTAACAACTCCTAGTGTCAAGCATGTCTGTCTCCAATACTCTCCAACACCAAATTCCAAAACGGTGGCGGAGACCAGCATAGCCTCCAACACGAGCAAGGACATCACTAATGAGAGAGACCACCAACAAAAAGCCACAATTCTCTACAATTCCCCACAATTCCCTACAACAACTGCGATAAAATATACGTAGGTAATACATCTAGGGAACTCCAGGAACGCATTTCCGAGCACCAATATGCTAACAGGACTGCTGACTTGGATAACACACCTGTTCACATCGAAATTCCCACAACCATTTGATTAATTACAAGGGTGCACTAATCATTATTAAGGAAGACACCCAGGGACGCAGAATCCTAGAATTAGCTCTCATCAGCATTTCCAGTAATTTCACCCAGAACAACGATTGGCTTCAAAAGCTGATCTTTCTGCGAAAAAAATTCTAGATTATCTTCCCACACAGCAACAGCTCAGAGAAGTGTAATGACACGCCGACCTCGCACCACTGCAATGGCCTGCACACCATGTATTTCGCCTCACGGTACTCTCCTATAGTCACTGTTCCTAGCCAGGTTTATCTGTAACTTCATAAAACTCACTGTGTGGGCGAATCGTCGACAATAAAGATTATCATTATACTGCATTCGTGTGTGCCTTTTACGTGTCTTACGTGTATCGAAATGTTGGGACTAGTCACAAGTGGTATTTTACGGGGGTTAGTGTTGGACCTCTTGTTCGAAATCTACATTAACGAACAAAATGAAGGAATAAATAGCGACATAAGTTCGCTGACGACATAAAATAAAAAAAAATCGACAAATAAACTATGAAGAGGACGCAAAGGAACTTCAGGATGATTTTGATAAATTTATGTTGTGGTCTGAAAACTGGCAGATATACCAAGTTTTCCAATGGGCAGCGGAAAACAATACGATTGTATTTTACTAGCTAAGAGCTGATATCCTGCCTCAGCCTTTCACTAGTAATATCTTTACTGTAAATAAATTATAAGTTGTGCAAAATATATCACTAAGAAATATACATATTTAGAACACGATAAAGTTAGAACCAGCTGTGGGTCATTTTTCATTTGGTGAAACTCACGTCGTTTGAGGAACAGAATGGTCGCTGATGGAGTGGATGGCCTTGAAATTGGTACAACAGGAGTAAGAATGCTGATGGCTGCCCGTCGTATGGGATAACAACTGTCTTCCCGCTGTCCGCTAAGTTGAATCATGTGTGATACACTGAGAACATCGGCTTTTATGCATAATATTAGAGGAGCCAGCATATCTACGGTGTTTAAATCTCTGTTGAAATGACATACATCTAGGCCAGGTCGAGGTGTTAGATAAGTCGCCTTACACGGCCCTCTACCTTCTCCAGTAATTGGAAACGAGATGAAAGGGGTAAGGGGTAGGTAATCGAAGAAAGTGGCGCATACTCGTGGTGAGGGCGAACTTGTGCCTAGCATAGGGTTTTACAGTTCCAGCTGTCTAGAATGTACAAGATACACCTTAGCGCTGCAATCTTCTTGGCTGCCGTGTTTGCAAGTGTGTGTCTCTTCCTTCCTCCCCTTCTCCTCTCATTTTTCCTCTTCTCTTTCCCTCCCTCTCCCCTTTAATACTCAGGTGGGCGTCCCTGGACCCTGTGACTCACCCAAGTGTGGAGGGGTATGGGTAGGGAGGGAAGCAGTAGGGCGGAAGAGGACTAGGTGGTTGGGTGGGGCCGCCAGGGAGGGGAAGATGTTGGGGGGGGAGTCACGTCCTCTTGTGTAGGACACCTGCATCACCACATCAATGACGTCTCCGCTGCCCCAAGGACTCCCTCGGAACACCTGTGTCCGGAGTGTCCTCCTATTTACTGCTGTTGGAGTGTCCCACTGTTGCTGGTGTGTTGTGGTGTCTTGTTGGCGGTGTTGTGTGTTATCCCCCACCTGTTTTTGCTTACTCAAACACTACACTAAGCTGTAGTGAATACTTTATACATGTTTCTTACTGTAGAAAAATTCTCGTTGCATTCCACGACGTTATTCAGAAATAAGTGTTTTTCTTCGCACTTTTTATGGTTGTTTTAGAGTCCTTGCAGTTGCAGCTTCAGCTATCTTATTTCACATTCGTAATAAATAGCGAAGAGGTGGGGCCAGGAGCTATGACTCGACCCTTGCAACCACAATTAGGCGAGTACACACACACACACAATTATATATACGTATATATATATATATATATATATATATATATATATATATATATATATATATATATATATATATATATATATATATATATATATATATATATATATAGATAGTCATAGCTCCTGGCCCCGCCTCTTTGCTGGTCGCTACTAGGCCCACTCTCTCCCTGTTCCATGAGCTTTATCGTACCTCTTTTTAAAGCTATGTATGGATCCTGCCTCTACTACATCACTCTCCAGACTGTCCCACTTCCTGACAACATCCCTGTGACTCACCTGAATTTTCAACTTCCAGTTGTGACCCCTTGTTGCTGTGTCACATTTCTGAAACATTCTGTCCCTATTCACCTTGTCAATTCCTCTCAGTATTTTATATGTCGTTATTATGTCTCCCATATCCCTCTTTTCCTCCAGTGGTGTCAGGTTGAGTTCCTTAACCTAGGACAAAACCCCTCAGCTCCAGAACTAGTCTTGTCGCAAACCTTTGCACTTTCTCTAATTTCTTGACGTGTTTGACTAGATGTGGGTTCCATACTGGTGCTGCATACTTCAATATGGGCCTGACGTACACAGTGTACAGTGTCGTGAATGACGCCTTTGAAGTCGAAATGCTATTCTTATGTTTGCCAGGCGCCCATATTTTGCAGCAGTTACTTGGTTGATGTGCGTCTCAGGAGATATGCTCGGTATGATGCTCACCCCAAGATCCTTTTCCTTGAGCGAGTTTTGTACTCTTTGACCTCTTATCTGTACTCCGTCTGTGGTATTCTTTGTCCTCTCCCAAGCTTCCTAACTTTGCACTTGCTGGGGTTAAACTCCAGGAGCCATTTGTCGGACCAGGCTTGCAGCCAGTCCAGATCCTCTTGTAGGCTTACCTGATCCTCGTCTGCTTGTATTCTCATTAGCTTCACATCGTCTGCGAACAGGGACACCTCTGAGTCTATCCCTTCCGTCATGTCATTCACATATAAAAGAAACAGCACCGAACCTAGGATTGACCCTTGTGGAAACCCACCCGACACATGCATCCACTCTGACATCTCGTCTCGTACCAACACACGTTGTTTCCTTCCTGTCACCTATTCCCTGATCCATTGCAGTACTTTCCCTGCTATTCCTGCCTGTTCCTCTAGCTTTTCAACCAGTCTCTTGTGTGGTACTGTGTCGAAAGCCTTCTTACAATCCAAGAGGATACAGTCTACCCATCCCCCCCTCTCTCTCTCTCTCTCTCTCCTGTCTATTTCTGTTACCTTGTCGTAGAACAATGTGACAGAAATAAGACAGGAGAGAGGTTGTGACGCAAGATTTCCCTTCATTGAAGCTATGCTGGTTGTCATGTATGAACCAGTTCCTGTGTGTGTGTGGGGGGGGGGGGTTACCTTGGTGTGTATGAAGATGAACTGATGTTTTCATGAAATGGTCTAGTGTTAGTGGAGACCTTGTGTTGGTAATTACATGTTGCGTGAAGCTGGTATCATGTATGAAGTTGGACCTCTGCTCACCTATATGTGGTTGCAGGTGACGATTCGCAGCTCCTGGCCTTACATACATACGTGTATGTGTGTGTGGACCTTGAAAGGTTGGTCTAGGATGAGAACTTGTTGGTGTGGGCGGTGGAAGAGATGCATACGTACCATATGATCGAAATCAACGGCAGCACCATCATCAAGAGCAGCACAAAGAACATATGCCTCAGTAGTAGGAACAATAGCAGCAGTAGGAACTACGATAACAACCTCTGAAGCATGAGCAGCAACAAAAGAAACAGCAGTAGCATTAATAAAGAACAGAAGCTGAATTAACAAACAACAGCTCCATTAGTATTATCAGCAGTAAGAACAGCAGCAGCAAAAACAGCAGCATCAGGAGAAACAGCAGTAAGAGCAAGACCAGCAGCAGCAGGAGGAGGAGGAGGAGGAGGAGGAGGAGGAGGAGGAGGAGGGGAGGAGGAGGCGGAGGAGGAGGAGGCGGAGGAGGAGGCGGAGGAGGAGGAGGAGGCGGAGGCGGAGGCGGAGGCGGCGGCGGAGGCGGAGGCGGCGACGGCGGCGGCGGCGGCCAAGTTGGTGTATCGTTCTCCACCACTACCAGTGTCGTAGCTGGCTGCACCATCGTCAGGCACGCCCCCACCATACAGCTGGGGTAGAGAGAAGTTGGGGGCGGGGGAACATGCCTTGGCGACGGGGTGACATCCAGCAGACAAGACGGATCTCTCTTACCCCAGGTGCCCTCCTGTTTGCCCTCACCCCCGACCTAGCCTTGAGTAGGGCTAGTGTAAGCTGGGTGGCGGGTAATGTGTGTGGTGCTTGTGACGGCGTGTTGCGATGCTTGCAGGCAGGGCCCAGCTAGCCCGCTGCCGCCACACCCCACACACACACAAGCACGACTCGGAGGTCCCATTTGCCTGCTCTCCAGTGCAGGGACGTCTCCATATGTTTGTGTTTTAACTTTGGCATTGTGATGACTCGCCATCAATCAACATGCTGGCCATCCTCAACTTTATTCGTGGGTGAGTGAATGAATGTGATGCTCCCTTCATTGTGGGCTTGCGTCGTGTAGTGTAATCCACCAGCATCTCCACTAACAAGCACGATGAGTTACTTCATGGTATGTTGCTGCTGCTGCCGCCATCCTTAGTCCCTACTTTTGACCAGTACAAATTGCGAGACGAAACTTGTGGTTTAGTAGTGTGAGAGGTTATATTCACCTACAAAACATGGAATTATCGGTGCTGGCAAAGTTAAAATGAAATTTGGCGCCGATTGTTTAAAAAAATATTATTAAGTGTTTACGTTCTTGAAGTCACAATAAACTTAATAACCATCGGTGGTGATGTTACAGTAATACAAACAACTAAGAATTTACTAAACGCAAACCAATGAATTTAAGTTTGTCATCAATATGTTTCAGTGGAGAGGCTTGCAATTTGTTCTCGCTCAGCAAAAAAAAATACAAAACATGACTTTATAAAAAGGTGATGTGTAATTTATTCTCGTTTTGAAGTAGTGGAGAAGGAAATATATTTGAAACTGATTGATAAGGAAAAGTAGACACATGGTATTGGAGGGGACTTCCTTCCAGATACCAGCAATTTTCTTAGAGGTTTCTTCTCTCGATGATTGCATAAACTCAAATTGGATAATTGCATGATTATTCCATGGAGATAAAAGATATAAAATACCGACACGATGGAATGAACACAAATGTGATCCTTTATTGATTGTTTCGCACACGTAGTGGGCTTTATCAATTCACGAACAGATTTATCTGGGTAGGTTAGGTTAGGTAACTTGGGTAAGACTACATGAGTATATATAAGGTGGAGAGTCAGATGGAGAATGCTGGGTAGGTTGGATTTGGGACGGGTCTTGCAGGTCTGTCTCAAATCCAACCTATCCAGCATTTTCCACCTAACTCCACACTATACGTATATACTCACGTACTCACAGTAGATCTGTTTGTGACTTGATAAATCCCACTGCGTGGGCGAAACGTAGTCAAAGGATCACGTTATACTGCACTTATGTTTTTCCATGGTGGGCCTCACTGCCTGTATAAAATGCAAGTAGCTGTAAATTAAGGGCGTCATCCTTCCCATAGTCTCGTCTCAAACTGTGAGGAACGCCAGATTTGGTCAAAGATTAATGATATGTCATAATTCGTTTTCCAAACTATTTGAGACTTGGTCTCCTGTTTAATCATTTGCTCAATTAGCCTGTTGGTGCAACTGAAAAATATACTGTCCACCGTAATACAGATTAATGGGATGAATGAATTTGTTTGCTGCACATAGCCATCAGTGTTTGAATGAATGAATGACGTAGCAACATGTTGAGTATTTTGCAGGAAGTAAACTTCAATGAGTGTATGAAAATTGAAGAGTTGAGAGAGTTAGTCAATTGATGGACAGTGGTAACCAGAAAGAAAATGATTACTGAAAAAGGGTGAACAATAGTAGGGATCACAATACTGTTGGATGCATGTGCTGAAATGATTCTCGGGAACTCATCTTAGATAATATGGACAGGACACACTGTAGTAGAGCTAGAAAGAGGAGAGTGTGGGTGTTTTCCTAGGGACTAGGATGAATGTCAGCCATCAGGCTGGATTACATCATGACATGTAATCCCGAGAAATTTCATTACCTGCCTCAGTGCTGTAGGCAGTGATTTTTGAGAAGTGTAAGAGTTGTTTGGCATCCACCAACACCTTGACTGGTCAGAAACCGGGACGCCATTTGCGGACGGAGGATTCAGCCTCCATTAATTAGGGCTAAATCTCTCACACTCTAATTTTTCACGAAATACAATGCAATACAGTATGAATTGCTTGCCATGTATAGGGAAGTTATGGAGTTCAACAGGACAATGAAAGGGCTTTTGATGTTGTGCAGTATTTGGCTAAGAAAAGGAACGAACAGTACATGGATGTCCAGGCCTGAGCAACTGATATGAATTGATAGCTGGAGAAGTACTACAATGAAAAAAATAATACCATTCACTGACTGTTGCGGCAAATTCTGTGACCCCCGCGGCCTGGTCACAGACCGGGCCGAGGGGGCGTTGACCCCCGGAACTCTCTCCAGGTAAACTCTCCAGTTATCTCTTTACTTTAAAACTGAAAGATGATACGGGTATGGGTGTGTATGAAAAAAAGAATAAGAATTATGACAAAATAAAAAAAATGGTTTAGACAGAGGGCAAACAACTTTAAAATACAAGTACGTATAGTCTAATCCAGGAAAGTAGTGTCTGCACTTTGAAGGAGTGTTGCGGGTCTGTTGATCACCTGAATGTTTGTCTGTCAAATTTCATCATGTAGGATGTAGTAATAAAGGATCAAGCTATCGTAGGAGTGACATTACGCTGTTGTAAATAGGACCAAGTGGAGTGGATCTTATATTGTCCGTGTCTTTGCCCTATGGTGAAGAATGACTTGATCTGACGCACTAGGTTCACGTATAATAAATTAATAAATAAATAATAGAAACACGTCCAATTCATGACAATACACATCTGCTTGTTACTTAATGCAACGCATCTATCAAGGGGTTATATTTATATATGGAAAATTCACATTTAGACATCCCAACAAGGTAATCCATCAAATCTATTGTGATTGATGGATTCTTTCCTTTCTCCAAGGTTTTTGTTTATAGTCTCAGAACACCTCATCCGATTGGCTTAAAAAAAATCAATGTTGGTGTACAGTATGTATGGAAAGATTTATGGTATTATGTGTCCCTTGGTCAATTTTACAGACCAAACTGACTTCAGTTTCTGTGTGATAACTTGAGATCGGCTTCATAGTTTCGACATAGAAGGTTTTAATTTTCACTGGAGTGTGTAAAGGCTACACTCAAATATGGAAAGAATGAAGCATTCTAGAGGGGCACTGCATACTAAACACAGGATTATCGCCCCATAGTACAAAAGGAACATGTAAAAAAATAATTGAGTATTAATGTCAGCTGCTGGTCTCAATTCTACACATTTCAATAAAGTACTGAAGTGAAAGATGGTAAGCCTAGGACACAATAAGAGAGCACCATGTCAACATCTGTGGCCCTTGGCTGCTCTGGTTGCTACCAGCAGGTATCAGAAATGTTCCTGGAAGAATCATAGAAGTTTTCTAGAGGAAACTGGATCACTAGTTCCATGGAATGCCAGATTAACCAGGCTGAGATGGATATGTGGGCAAGAGGGACACCAAATGCAAGCCAGATTGACCAGGAAATTGGGAGTGTGACAGTAGGAAAACTCTTAAAAGCAGTCACAGGTAAAAAAAAAAAAAATAGGGGGTTTACCTGAGTGACGACCCATGTGATAAGGGCATTATGACCACGAGCTGGGACACTCCATGCAACTGTTATTTTTTTTTATTTTTTTTTTATTTTAAATAATTTGAGCATAGAATCAGAGTTACTCAGCCTCCTGCATCTTGAACTGTCACAGAGACGATGCCTCTCCAAGCTGTATTTCGATGGATGGTTGGCGTGCTGGCTAATGAAAATAGCTGTCTCAGCAGGTGCGGTCTTCTTTACACACCCTGGCTTTTTTTTCAATGCTGGTGCAGTTATTCTATCGCTGCCACCAACAGTCAGCTTGGTTACTATCGCAAGTGAGATGGAAGACAGACACACTATGGGCATACAGTAGGATTTATTGTGGGCTTGTAGAACGTGTGGAAATACGTGTAAGCCTTACTTGTTCCCTAGGCTGACGAGAGGACTGGACCTTGTTTTCTGTCCCAGGTCTGGCGAGTGAGCGAACTATATCCACTAGAGGGCACCAGTGTCCATGGCAGCTAGACACCAAAACACAAATGCCTACCTGCCGTAGTTAATTCATGCCATAGCACATTGTGTTGGGATGCCATTACTTTAGTATGCTTTTTTTTTATTTTCATAAATTGTATGTCAAAAGTTAAATATTCTTGTTATGGCTTTCATATGCTTGTCATGAATACTGTATCATGATTATTGTGTGCCATAACTGACATGGCTGTGTTTTCATGGGTTTGAAACAGTCCCAAAATTCTGACTTCTTTTTATTTTATTTTTAACCAGAATAACTCATCATTCTTGTATATCATAACTACCCTTCATGTTTTCCACCACAGGAACTATTTATGCTGGTTCAAAGGGTGCACATGCAGTGGACCCCCGGATTTCGTCAATAATTCTTTCCAGAAGGCTGTTCAAGTGCCGTTACCGAACGAATTTGTTCCCATAAGAACGAATGTAAATTAGATTAGTCCGTTTCAGACCCCCAAAAATACACTTACAAAAGCACTTACAAAAATACACTTACATAATTGTTCAAGTTGGGAGCAGTACGAAATCCAGGGGTCCACTGTACATTGCATAGATGTACACACATAATGATGCAGCTGCATGGTTTTAATTGTACCTTCATGTATCTGCTATATAGTAATCAACACATTGTTTTTCAGACGGCGAAAGAAGCAGCAGTACAGCAGTCGAGGGACCTCTCATATTGCCCAGCCTAGTAGTCGCATACGAGGCTCTGGTATCCCAGTTGTCAAGGCCTCCAACCTGCCTACTCAGATACCCAGTGGCCCCGCCCACAGCCATGCCCAGCAGGTATGTACATCTTACTCTACTGTATGCACTCAAGTGCATTATAGGTGCCCTTTCAATCTAGATGGGTAGACTTGCACACTGGCTTTCAATAAGTCCTGCACAAGAGGTAAGTGATTACCTTACATCCCTGCATGGTCATTCAAAGTATTTATACATCTAGCAAATATGTATATGTATATTTGCAAAAAACTGTACTGAAGATATGTGGCCAAGTGAGCTTTGCACAAGTCTTACCATGCTCAGTGTGTATGCAGGTAAAGTACATAAATTAAGCTTTGCTTTTCTTTTCATAATTTATTGACTGCATGTACTGTAATATATGCCAGTTTAAATTCATATGAGATGTTTTACATACAAGCATTTCTCAAATGCTTCCTTATTTATTGTAATGCGACATTTTACTCATTGTAAATTTTGATGCATTGTATTTCATGTCATAAGATGATGGACTGCCCTGCACTAACCTTTAATACTTGGTACAATATGTGCATTACTCTATTCCCAAATAGCATTGGGCAGAGTCAGTAAATATTTGTTTTTATAACGTTTTATGTTATAGCTCAGAATCTTATTTTGTTTGGTCTCATTTAACTGAATTTTTGATCTTATTGAAATAATTCATGCAAATATTTAATTTTCAGCATTTTTATATTTTCACTTTATTTGTGTATGTAAATGTTCTTATTTACATTGTGCATAATAAGGCTTTTTGTATGAGACCTCTTCCATCCTGATAATGGAGACTCCAAGTTGAGTAATGTAAAATTGCTTATACCACCCTGTATAATGTACTGATGGGAGTTACATAACCATACAAAGCCAGGAAGGTGTTACTGTAAAATTCAATGGAATTTTTTTTTTAATTAAAAATGGCCTGTACTGTGACTTATTTAATAAAATAAAAGGTAGATAATGAAGAATTTTTTTTAAAGGAAAATGTCAAAAGAAGTTTAATACAGATATGGTAGGAGGAACTTCAGAAAAACATTATTAGGCCAGTTCGTGAAAAACTGGAAGACTTGGAGACTCTTCAACAGTGGTGAAAATGTCCAATACAAAAGCTGATCCAGTAGTGCTGCTTCCACAGGGTGTTGGTGGCGGGGTTTGGGGGGGAGACACCCTTCGCACTTACTGCACAGAAGATACACCTGCCAGCATCTCTCATGCTGCCTCCATATCTGATCTCTCTCAACTCTCCATCCCTGGAGAGGAGCCTACCAAAGAACGACATCCCTCAGGCCTGCGACCTAGTCTTAATGACTCAGGTGATAACTCATCAGATAATGACAATCTTTTGGAACAGTGCATTCAGTCTGGGATGCCCAAGGTAAGGTGCTGCAGCAGATATAGAGCTAGAAATCTCTCTTGTTAGAAATATGGTTTTGAGTTCAAACTTTAAAGGATTATACCCTAAATGCAAAGAATATGTGGTACAGTCTGACCTTGCTGAAAAATTAATTTAAAGAAATTTAAAAAAATATTCCAATTTAAATTTCCAAAGCTGTTTCTTCTCAAAAAGTAAAACCTTTCCATATGGTTTGATTTAAACTCTGCACTTGTTTATCCATGCCTTGGTTATATTTTCAACTTGTCCTTATATTGTATTGTGTACTGCACACAATGGTATTGCATACTTTTTCCAGTAACATAAGTGTTAAGTTTTTGAAGACTGGTGGTAGCTTCCTGTCTTAGTTCATATGGGAGTGTAATCTTAGCATTTTGTCTGGAGCACAGTGTACCACTACCTATACAATAGTATAGTCTACATGGTACATGAGCCTAAGGAATTTTCTTAAATTAACAAATCAACCTCAGCTTGTCTTATTACAGGTGTTCCTAGCTTACTGATGGGCACTGTAATATGACACCTTTGGATTTGATATATGGTATAATGCCTTAAGGCTGAAGTGGCTTGTAGCTACAAGTGACAACACCACAAGTATTCATGCTTATTTCAATCATTCTACTATATTTAAATTAGTGTGTATGTCATGCCAACAGATTTGAAAATTAAAAGATATTTTTTAGTTTTCTACAAAAACTGTATATAATGAAAAAAAAATGAAATTAAGTTTCTACATGTGATATACCTTTAAAAAAAATGCATTTAAAATTTGTATATAATTCATTTTTTGTTTTGAGTTCTAGGAATTTCTTCAGATACTTGGGTAGCTTTTTCTCTTTCTAATGTGGCAATAGCCATAAAGAATACTGTAATGTGTTACAAATACTGCAACTTTATTGTAACCTTAAAATTACATGTAGTTTTTTTTTACCTCATCATCTCCCAGCAAGGCAGGGTAACTAAAAATGATACACATACACACCATCATTCATTTGGTAACTGGCTTGCCAGAAGTGTACTGATATCACAATTCAGATGACCCTCTGACTGAAATATCTTATTGTAATGTTAATTTTTTCAGGTGCGTCCAGGTGTTAAAGTGAAGGAAGTGAAGCTGGGTGTGAAACGTCATGGATCGGGCCACTTGTGTTCTCATGGGCCACCAACTGTATCAGTTCCTCCCCTGGCCTCACCTCGACATTCTCCTCATCATCGCCCTGTTCCAGTGGCCAGGGTCACTCCTGCTGTCAAAGTGGGAGGAGCTCGAATTTCACCACATCCTCCACCCGCCCTGGATGATACACCTGGTGATCAAGTGTGCATGTGGGCCACAGAAGGTACTCCAGCAACATTCTCCCGTACTGATTCACTCTCATCACTTAGTTGTGATGATGATGCCAACAGAACCAGTAGAGATCCAAGTCCAAGGACACCTGTATCCCCACGTTCCCGTACCCCACAGTCCCCACAGCCACAAGCACAGTCTCCACGTGCACGAACACCACAGTCTCCACGTTTGCGAAGGTCTAGAAAGTCTCAGATCCAGCGCAGGGGACAGGATGTAGATGGGGAAAATGAGGTACCTCGGCAGTTTGCCGTTGAAGGTACTCCTGGCGTAATATCTCGACACTCATCTCTTAGTTCAATTGAAGGTGGAGATGAAAGTGCTGTTATTCAGGCACCTCATGCACCACAGGCAGGAGGTGTTCGAAACTATGGAGTAGAGGACACCCCAGTATGCTTTTCAAGAAATTCATCATTAAGTTCTCTCTCTGTTGATTCTTTTGGGGAAGAGACAACACCAACAGAACAAGCATTACTGCAGCAGTGCATTAGTCAAGGTATGCCTAAGAGTAAGTCAGATCTAGAAAGTCGACGCCGACGTCGAGGTGGCTCTCGAATTCCTGCTCCATCATCTCGATCGCCTGCTCGTCTTGTGCCAGGTGTTCCCATGCAGAGGCTTACACTGTGTAGAGATGAACATGCTACTCAGTCAAAAAACGTGGGTGCGATGGCGGCAGCTGTAGACGATGTGGACACAGACGCCGTCATGCCCATGCCAGATGCAGAGAGCTCCAAGCTACACACAGATTCAGAACAGAACGAGAAGAATGAACGTGTAACTAAACATGAAGAGAGCGAAGTTGAATATAAGGAGGAGGAGGAGGAGGAGGAGGAAGAAGAGGAAGAGGAAGATGAAAGTGCCACTGAACATTCAGAGGCACCAACTACTGCAGAAATTGGTCATCCTAGAAGTGAAGTAACTAGTGAAGGGAGTGGTGCAACAGTTGTTACTCGACCAGTGTCAAAGGAGGAAAAATCACCTGAAGAGGAGCCACGTGTCAGTGATGGATCAGCAGAGGGTCCTGGATCATCTCCTGAAGAAAAGCATTCTTGGGTAGAACACAGAAATTCTGCAGATAAATCTTCTCCTCTGAAGGCCGAGGTTCAGATACATCAGTTACTGCTTCAATGTCAGAATCAGGATTATTAGCTATAGAAGCAATGAAGGTTGCTAGGCTGTTGCAAGTGAAGCTAAGCTTCTCAGTAGTGATGAAACATCTCATATGTCACAGAGTGTAGCCAGTGTTGCTTCAGATGCATACCTTGACAATATAAAACCTCCATCAGCAATGGGAAGTTTAGCATCGATGTCCAATAGCCTGACAAACAGTGCAGAGGAACAGAGAGGTGCTCGCTCAAATAACCGTCGCCTGGAATGCCGTCACACACGTAGAGTGCCAGAAATGGTTCGACGTGCTCTTGGTGAACAAGATTATGGGTCAACTGAGAATATGGCTAGCATGGCCAGCTCTTGTCACTCAAATGTAGATAATATCCCTCCTCCTTCTATGTTAGATGATGATATGGAAAATTCCATGATAAGTGTTGCATCTATTACATCTGAAGTTGCAGAACAGCGAGAATCTCCACCTTCACCTCCAGCAGATCATACTGCACAAGTAGCTGCTCCAGCACGTCAGCTAGCAGCCATTTTCCAGAGGGAAGCCATGAATGCTGCTTCAACACTCATCTAACTGGTGGTGATGAAGCTTCTACTACCAAGAAATCACAGATATAACAGAACATGAAGAAACTGTTGACCTGCCAGTGATACAGAGATGGCTGCTGATGATTACCATCTGACATTCCTGATTTGCCCAAGATGGGTTTTCATCTCCTCTTTGTGCATCTGCCCATGCTTCACCTAATAGACAAGGTACACCACGGTCTCGCAGACAACTAGCGAAAGATCGATTCCGCACTTACACCCGAGGTGATGGGAAGTATTTTCTGATGCTACTCCTTCTCAGGACACAGATCCAACTTTAGTTGAAGTTCTTCCCTCATCACCATTGGGGGGTCGCACTCCTAAGCAGCGCAGGCAAGATGATGCTGAACGCCAGAACCAGGACTATATCCTCAGAGGGAACTGGGCAAGAGAATATTTCTATCAGTACAGCCCCTCCCAAGGATGAAACTAAAGTTAGTCCACGAAAATCCCCAAAGATGCGTCGCCAGCAAGACCCCAGTCGTTTCCAAACACACACCATCAGCGAGGTGCAAGTTTTTCAGAAGTAGAACAAGAAAGCATGTTCAAAAAGCTGAAAATGGTGAAATATCACCCTCTTCACCACAAAAGATGCAGGGCAGACAGTCATTTAGGCAGCGACGGCAAGAAGATAGAGAGCGATATCAGACCCGTACCATAGATGTACCACTGGCAGATATTACACCTGAATCAGCAACTGAAGATGAAGGCAAGAAGGAAGAAGATGGTACATTAGTTGATTTTCAGGACAGTAACGAAATGCTTGATTTAACAGCTGAACAGCTTGAAGCTTTACAGCAAGATGCTAATATTGTCATCTGTACTCTGAATGAAACACGGAAGCTATGACTATGAATCTTCCGATCTTCTTAGTGAAGAAATATATTAGATATTGAAACTCTTAGCCTAATTTCAAATGAAGATGAATCAGAGATGAGAAATTTTCTTAGGGACTTTGATGATGACCCGCCAGATAAAGGAAGTAGTGAGGAGGAGGAGGAGGAGGCAGAAAGGCAAGTTATACGACGCCCACGGATTGTAAAGCCCGGTGAGGAGACTGCACGCTACAAGAGGAGGAGGAACCTTCATGTAAAGCCATTAGAGGCCGTAGAAAGCCACTTTATTATAGCAAAAACCTAATGCAATACCTACTAAAGCTACTTCAAATTCCACTGCAAGCCCAGCTAGAACAATTCCTGAAGACCAACTCCTGCCCGCCCAAGTTCTGTATCCCCAGCAAAACCATCTTCCCTAAACTACCTCGTGCAACAAGAGCTTCTGCATTACGCCAGACTTCCAATCTACAAAAAGGGGTAGCAGTGGAGAGGACAGTCCTACAGGAAGAGCAACAGGATCCTCAGCTGGTAGCAGTGCAGGGTCCAGCCTCGCTGGGCCCCGGATCCTGCCAAACATTAGACCAGCTCGATCAAATCTCTAGCAAGATCTGGGCCTGAACCTCTTAAACCTTTGCATCGTCAAAATACATTTACAAAAGATGACAGTGATACACCACTAAGTCCAGAACACAATAGTCCAGCTGAAACCAAAAGATCTATCCCTACAACTAAAGGACTTTCCAAATCAAGGTTAAGGCGAGATATTGTACAGCCTAGTCCACCAGTCACACAACTAAGCTTGGGAGTAAGAGCTGGTATACCAAAGAGTGGCAGTCAAGATTTAAGTCCTACTAAAGGCAGACCACCACAGCACAAGTCAACTAGTTTGACACGTGATGCTCGACCTCCTACTTCCTCTGATATGGCTGAATGGCGCCATGATGTTCCTAAAAAGACAACTGTGAAAAGGAAGTTACCAGTCGAATGCCAATTTGTGGAAGAAGGTGGAACGTGACAAGCTAAACCAAAAGATAAAGAAAAGGATTGGGGTGAGTATAACACCAGGCACATCTCCAGAGGCGCACATCAACCAAATAACAGCTGCAGCATACGGGCGCTTAGCAAACCTAAGAAAAGCATTCCGACATCTTAATAAGGAATCGTTCAGGACACTGTACACTGTGTACGTTAGGCCCATATTGGAGTATGCAGCACCAGTTTGGAACCCACACCTAGCCAAGCACGTAAAGAAACTAGAGAAAGTGCAAAAGCTTGCAACAAGACTAGTCCCGGAGCTAAGGGGTATGTCCTACGAGGAGAGGTTAAGGGAAATCGACCTGACGACACTGGAGGACAGGAGAGATAGGGGGTACATGATAAAGACATAGAATACTGAGAGGAATTGACAAGGTGGACAGAGACAGAATGTTCCAGAGATGGAACACAGCAACAAGGGGACACAGTTGGAAGTTGAAGACTCCGATAAATCACAGTGATGTTAGGAAGTATTTCTTCAGTCACAGAGTGGTCGGGAAGTGGAATAGTTTGGGAAGTGATGTAGTGGAGACAGGATCCATTCATAGCTTTAAGAAGAGGTATGATAAAGCTCATGGCGAAGGGAGAGTGACCCAGTAGCGACCAGTGAAGAGGCGGGGCCAGGAGCTATGAATCGACCCCTGCAACCACAATTAGGTGAGTACACACACAGTAGCGACCAGTGAAGAGGGGGGGGCCAGGAGCTATGAATCGACCCCTGCAACCACAACTAGGTGAACAATTCAACTTTACCATAATACATTCCACAAATATATTTTTTTCCTGACTGACCGATAAATTGATCTACAAAAACTTTGTGTTTTTCAAGAAATGTTTGTGTGTACGATGAGGGAGATTACTGCAAACATAACTTTAATATGTTTCTTAACACAGAGTAAAATACACTCCGTTTAAGTCTTGTTCTCTGTTTTTAACAGTGCTTCTCTTCTGTTTCTATCATCTGTTTCTCCCCTCACTTTCCCTGTTGTTTCTTCCCTCACTTTCCTGTTGTTTCTTCCCTCACTTTCCCTCTCCCTCTCTCTTCCTACCCTTCCATCTGTCCTTTTCTCTCCCTCTCTTCCTTGCTTCCCGCTCTCCCTCACCTTCTCTCCCCCACCCTGAAGCTTCTCCCTCACCTTCCCTCCCTCACCCTGCAGCTTCTCCCTCACTCAGTCTTAACAGGATTACCAAATACACGCGACAACTCACTTCAACTTTGACTTCTACCTTCACAAAGTTTTCCTCGCCAAGAAAAGGAGGCGAACGAGCAGCTCTGGTGGGTGATGGTGGGCTCTGGTGGGTGATGGTGGGCTCTGGTGGGTGATGGTGGGCTCTGGTGGGTGGAAGTGGGCTTTGGTGGGCTCTGGTGGGCTCTAGTGGGCATGTAAGCTGCACGCCCTCGTGAATATCATATATATATATATATATATATATATATATATATATATATATTTCTTTCTTTCAACACGTCGGCCGTTTCCCACCGAAGCGGGGTGGCCCAAAAGGAAAAACGAAAGTTTCTCCTTTTACACTTAGTAATATATACAGGAGAAGGGGTTACTAGCCCCTTGCTCCCGGCATTTTAGTCGCCTCTTACGACACGCATGGCTTACGGAGGAAGAATTCTATTCCACTTCCCCATGGAGAATATATATATATATATATATATATATATATATATATATATATATATATATATATATATATATATATATATAAACAATACTGCGACTAGCCGGGGATCGAACTCCCGATATTTTAGCCGGCCCCCGAGAAGCCGGCATTGATGGCTTCGTGGAAGGCGTCTCGGAATTTTGGGCTTCTCAGAGGATACCTTTCCTGCGAGGGATACCTCGAGGTATTCCTCACAACTGGTAATATTTACAGGCTTCCCATCTCTGGCATTTCAAAAAAAAATCACGGTGTATGGGGAAATCTTGGCCTATGTCCGGTTCTGACGATCCATTCAGGTTCTTGATTGTCTTATTCGTCAAGGACAGTAGTCCCAACCTTTTAGCATGAAAGGGCCAATTGAAAAGCCAAATTTAAAGTAGGGCTGCAATTTGTAATTTCTAATAAATAATAACAATAATATTTTGTAACTGTTGACACTGTGCAGTGTGGAACCTACATAAAAGTGAATTCATAATGCTGCCTCAGCAGGTGAGGGACCCCCAGTCCCGACCATAGATACGACAACACTGTCGAAGAAACACTACAACTCTCTAATAATTACATCACACTACAACTCTCTAATAATTACATCACACTACAACTCTCTAATAATTACATCACACTACAACTCTCTAAGTACATTTTAGTGGCCGAATTCGTAGCAGCTTCTGTGTAGGTCCCTCCCATGGTAGGCGGGATTAGAGATTTTTTTTCCTATTCGTTGGAGTCAAAAGTTTTAGGTACTTAGCAAAGGTTTCACTGCGCAGTTGTGAGCTAACCTGTTGTTCGGGTTTGATCCACACATTAAGGCTCCAATAGGTACTTGTCTGGCAAGCTAGAAGCCAACGTCAGAGACTGCTGCTGCAACTTCTTGCAATGACACGTACTAGGCAAGAAAACTTCATTGTAACTTTTTTTTCCGTCCTTGTATCGTTCAAGCTGTATGTACTTATGTACGCATGGAAGCCGACACAGTTGTTCCGAACACGATGTTCATTGTCCATGAAGTGATGTTCGCTACAACCTCGTGTTCACTGTTCGTGTCAATTGCACTGCAATTGATAACCATCCCAGCCAAAGTTCCTTAGTAACGTACGATGTACAAGTCCGCTGGGAACACGTTGTTGTTGTTGTACGAATCCTTGACTTTAGTTACAGTCAGGATACATATTTCCATACCATGATTAATGTGTAATAATAACTGATAATCTCTATCTTCTATTATCTTCTATGAACTTCCAAGTTCCGTCTACAAATTATTTTTGTGAGATGACGAAGAATCTATTTTCTTGTTTACAAAATGACATTATAAACAACGCATTGAAGATCCTGTTGGGTCTGATTTAGCGTATAATACATGCATTATTATGTATGCTGCGGGAGACTGAGAGGTAATCATGCTGTGGAATACTGAGAGGTAAATCAGGCTGCGGAAGCCCTGAGAGGTAATCAGCATGTGCTCCTGCAAGCATACCATCACACCAAACTGCCTTACCTTGCCTGCCTTGAAGAGGTTCTCAGTGCATTCCTAATTTCTGCCTGCGTCATGCATTTAAGGTCATGAAGGCATACTAAGTTTAAAAGGATGACAGAAGTTGCAATACCACTGCTGGAACAAGTCACAAGTAACCCACAATTCCGAAAGGAAGCCTCTGAAGAGTTTCGCTCCGTCCTAATCAAGTTTGAAACCGTTATAATGAACAGACTAAAACGTTAGCTAAAGTTTTATCTCCAAGCTGAGGGTCATTATACTACACTTAGTGTCTGAACCACTGATACAGCTCAGTCCACTGAGTGTGCACTCAGCTGCTGGTCATGCACCTCGCCACAACTGAGACAACTTTATCTGGCTCTTGTCTTCCTTAGGTGTCCTGCCTAGGGTGACGCTTTGAGGACAACGACAATAAGCTGTAAGACAAGCTTTAATTGAGACAAAAGCTCCTCTCTGTGTACTGCTTTATCAAGTTTCAATAAAAAAAAGCCTGTCGTGGAGCGTGTCTTTTCGTTATCACGCTTGTCAGCAAATCATCAGTGAATCCAGGGCTGCAGCTCCTGGGCCACCATGACTGTACTATATTAAAGCAATTAGCATTTTTGTTTCAAGGTTAAGTGTATATATGTATAGAGAAATACACACATCTCGATGTATATACCCAGTGTGTAAGCACAGCTTCATGTGGAATTAACTCGAGCCATTAAAAAGTCAATAAATTAGTTAACGAATAAAAACATGACTAACAACAATAAGCATTAATAAAACGATATGTTGGGGGTATTAACAAAAGAGAGAGAGAGAGAGAGAGAGAGAGAGAGAGAGAGAGAGAGAGAGAGAGAGAGAGAGAGAGAGAGAGAGAGAGAGAGAGAGAGAGAGAGAGAGAGAGAGAGAGAGAGAGAGAGAGAGAGAGAGAGAGAGAGAGATCGACCCCTAACACGCTCCCCTTCACTCAGCAAATACAAGCAGAGCCTTTGACTTCAACCTGCCAGGCTTCTTGGTAATTAATCAGGCGAGGTGGGCAGGTAACTCACTTGGCTTCCCCCCTCCGCACACCTGACTCAGCTGGCTTTGTTTACATCATACGTCACAATCAGCTGACTCGTGTTGATCAAACATGGCGGCTCTTTTAAACCGTGTTAAAAGCCGCTCTGATACTTTTTTCCTAGACTGTATATTTTTTCCCCGGTCATTAATAAAGATCTTTGTTCTTTAAACAAAGCATCGCTGATGAGCCATATTAAATAGTTATGAAAGTTGTGGGTAATTAACTTTTTCAGGAGGTAATTAGCGATAAAATATAAAGAGCTTTGTTTTGCTCCCAGACAGTTCCTTACCGCTTGCAAAGTATATTATTTTTTTAAATATTTACACAGGAGGGGATATTGTTGAACTTTGGATGGTAAATGACGAATGATATTATTTTTTTTCTGTTTATTTATTTGCTTAGAAATAAAATTAGAGTTGTGCGATGGATTCATGGCGAGTCGCATTCTTTTACGATATTATTTTTTCACAATGTTCGCCATAGCAGAGACGTCATTGTTTAAGTTCCCTTCACGAGGGGGATTGTGGGAGCCTCTGAAGCTGGTGAAGGGGCACGTGATCCAGGTTCCCTTCACGAGGTTGTGTGGGAGGTCCTGAAGCTGGTGAAGGGGCACGTGATCGAGGTTCCCTTCACGAGGTGGTGGGGGTGTGGGAGGTCCTGAAGCTGGTGAAGGGGCACGTGATCCAGGTTCCCTTCACGAGGGGTGGGGGAGTGGGAAGCCTGAAGCTGGGGAAGGGGAAGTTATCTTCAGTTTCACTATGTTTCATCAATTATTCCCAGTTTCCCTGTTTCATCAGTTATTCCGATAGTTTCACTATGTTTCAGGATACGTATATAGGGAATAAAAGGTATATACAAACAATATATATGCCATGCACACAGAAGGCATGCTATGAATATACAAGCAAAACCATGTACATGTATACACAAGGTATTGCATGCATATGCAAGGCATGCCATGTATACACATGCCACGTATATACAAAGTCATGCATTTATACACAGAAGTAAAGATCAACAATTCAAGACAAAGGTAAAAACCATAAAAAATATATATAAAAATTTGTCCGTTTTATATTCTCAAGAAAAAAAATGTACTGAAAACAGTCATGTAATATATATGTCGTGCCGAATAGGTAAAACTTGCGATTTTGGCTTAAATAGCAACGCTCTTCTTGCCGTATAAGGCAAACGAAAATTTGTGAATGCAATAATTTCACAAAAATCATTCTGAACCTAACGAAAAAAATATATTTCATTGTGTTCGTTTATTATTAAATTATTGTAAACTTATCTAAAACATATTTAGTTGGATTAGGCTAAATTAAATTACGCTTCTTATAATAAGGTTAGGTAAGGTTCCTAAGGTTCCTTTGGTACAAAATTATTAATTTTTACATCAACATGAATAAAAAATATATCTTTAAACTTATAAGATAATTTTTTAGAAAGGACTTAATTTTAAATGATTCTTTCTAACTGACCAATTTTACCTATTCGGCTATATATATATATATATATATATATATATATATATATATATATATATATATATATATATATATATATATATATATATATATAAGTTTTGGAATGAGATTAATAAGTTGAGGAAGCCTAGAGAACAAATGGATTTGACAGTTAAAAATAGGAGAGGAGAGTTATTAAATGGAGAGTTAGAGGTATCGGGAAGATGGAGAGAATATTTTGAGGATTTGTTAAATGTTGATGAAGACAGGGAAGCTGTGATTTCGTGTGTAGGGCAAGGAGGAATAACATCTTGTAGGAGTGTGGAAGAGCCAGTTGTGGGTGTAGGGAAGTTCGTGAGGCAGTGGGTAGAATGAAAGGGGTAAGGCAGCTGGGATTGATGGGATAAAGATAGAAATGTTAAAAGCAGGTGGGGATATAATTTTGGAGTGGTTGGTGCTATTATTTAATAAATGTATGGAAGAGGGTAAGGTACCTAGGGATTGGCAGAGAGCGTGTATTGTTCCTTTGTATAAAGGCAAAGGGGACAAAAGAGAGTGCAAAAATTATAGGGGAATAAGTCTGTTGAGTGTACCTGGTAAAGTGTATGGTAGAGTTATTATTGAAAGAATTAAGAGTAAAACAGAAAGCAGGATAGCAGATGAACAAGGGGCTTTAGGAAAGGTAGGGGTGTGTAGACCAAGTGTTTACAGTGAAACATATAGGTGAACAGTATTTGGATAAGGGTAAAGATGTTTTTGTGGCATTTATGGATTTGGAAAAGGCGTATGATAGGGTAGATAGGGGCAATGTGGCAGATGTTGCAGGTGTATGGAATAGGAGGAAGGTTACTGAAAGCAGTGAAGAGTTTTTATGAGGATAGTGAGGCTCAGGTTAGAGTGTGTAGGAGGGAAGGGGACTA
>WNWK01002228.1:162500-220463 GCA_009830355.1 Cherax destructor
ATCTAAATTTAATTTAACCTAACTGCAAAAAAAAAGCCAGGATTGATTTGTAAGTGTGTACAGGGAAAGCTAATAAACCGACGCTGGTAATCTCGTAAGAAAACTAACATCTTAAAATAAAGAGAAGATGCGATAAGAGGATCAGGGAGGTTATAAAGGGTCGGAGTCAGTCCTCAGGGGTGTCCACTTGCACACTTGAGGGGTCGAGTGCCACTCGTTGTCAGTGGGATGGCATCTGAACGGATGTTGTGCTCCGATACCATCTAAACAAAATCGAATCTGATACCACCCAGTTCAACACTGCCGAGGCTAATGCATTTTTGTTTATAGAGTCTAACCAGATTAAATAAATAATTGATTTTTAGAGGTGATAATTTTTTTTAGCGGATTGATGTATAATGGAAAAGAAAATCAAATAACAGATAGATCAGGGGAGGGGGGGGGGAGTAGTTGAACCCATGGCGGGTGAGTCCTAAAACCCACAGGCCAGTGCGTTAACCACTTGGCCAGCTGGCTCTAATAAGGTTCATCCAAGTAGATATATTTCTGTGCTTAAGACAGTCGAAGAGAGATGTAAAGACGATGTAATCAGTTCATCACCTTTGAAGACGTAGTTTTGAGGGGGTCAGTCCCTCAGCCTGGAGAAGAGTGTTTCGCCTACTGTGTAGGAGAAACGTTTTCGAATAAACTTACCTAACTGTTGCAGGTGTGTCCTATCAACTTGTCGCAACTGTATATATATACAATTACCGTATTCATATTCCTATACACCATAGACAGGTTAGCATGGGCCACCACTGTGACCACAAATGCAGGTTTTATAGACGAATCCCACACCAGCGTGACTTTGGCGTGCTCTAGCTCAAGTCCCTTCAAAGCCGCCATCATAACTCACGAAATCGTGACAGAACAAGCTGGCCGAGTGGTTAGCGCTCTGGCCTGTGAGTTTTAAGATTCACTCGCCACGGTTTCAAGCACCTCCCGTTCCGTGGTTTGTTTACAATCGTGTAATTACGATTTCGTGACTTGTGTACAATGAAGTTTGAGGACGTAAGAGTTAATCTTCGTTGACATAAAAAATCATTAGACTCGGTGGTGTGTAACTGGATAGACCCAGACAGCTCGTTTATTCGACATCCACTATATACTCGCAGCAAGGTATATACACCGAGATATGTATCTTTCAGGGTATATACGCGGAGAGGTCTGTATATATCTTAGGGTATATACGCCAACAGGTGTCTGTCAGGAAAAACAGACATTTCGGTTTATATATCTCAGTGAATTTACCTTAATCCAGACTGCATGATTTATCGTATATACTTGACTGGCAGGGTACAGACTACAAGCAGTCTTAATTTAAGACCCCCCGTGCAGCCGACACCCGTGCCCCTGACACCCGTGCAGCCGACACCCGTGCCCCTGACACCCGTGCAGCCGACACCCGTGCCCCTGACACCCGTGCAGCCGACACCCAGTGCAGCAGACACCAGTGCAGCCGACGCCCGTGCCGCCGACACCCGTGCAGCCGACACCCGTGCCCCCGACACCCGTGCAGCAGACACCCATGCAGCCGACGCCCGTGCAGCAGACACCCGTGTAATCGACACCCGTGCAGCCGACATCCGTGCAGCCGACACCCGTGCAGCCAACACCGTGCAGGCGACAACCGTGCAGGCGACACCCGTGCAGCCGACACCCGTGCAGCCGACACCCGTGCAGCCGACACCCGTGCAGCCGACACCCATGCAGCCGACACCCGTGCAGCCGACACCCGTGCAGCCGACTCCCGTGCAGCCGACTCCCGTGCAGCCGACGCCCGTGCAGCAGACACCCGTGCAGCCGACACCCGTGCAGCCGACACCCGTGCAGCCGACACCCGTGCCGCCGACACCCGTGCAGCCGACTCCCGTGCAGCCGACGCCCGTGCAGCAGACACCCGTGTAGTCGACACCCGTGCAGCCGACACCCGTGCAGCCGACACCCGTACACCCAACAACCGTGCAGCCGACACCCGTGCACCCAACAACCGTGCAGCCGACACCCGTGCCGCCGACACCCGTGCAGCCGACACCCGTGCACCCAACAACCGTGCAGCCGACACCCGTGCAGCTGACACCCGTGCACCCAACAACCGTGCAGCCGACACCCGTGCACCCAACAACCGTGCAGGCGACAACCGTGCACCCAACAACCATGCAGGCGACAACCGTGCACCCAACAACCGTGCAGGCGACAACCGTGCACCCAACAACCGTGCAGGCGACAACCGTGCACCCAACAACCGTGCAGGCGACAACCGTGCAGGCGACAACCGTGCAGGCGACCACCGTGCAGGCGACAACCGTGCAGGCGACAACCGTGCAGGCAACAACCGTGCAGGCGACAACCGTGCAGGCGACAACCGTGCAGGCAACAACCGTGCAGGCGACAACCGTGCAGGCAACAACCGTGCAGGCGACAACCGTGCAGGCAACAACCGTGCAGGCGACAACCGTGCAGGCAACAACCGTGCAGGCGAC
Source organism: Cherax destructor (assembly GCA_009830355.1). NCBI lineage: Eukaryota > Metazoa > Arthropoda > Malacostraca > Decapoda > Parastacidae > Cherax > Cherax destructor. The sequence continues at coordinate 165,023 of WNWK01002228.1, forward strand.
AATCGTGCAGGCGACAACCGTGCAGGCGACAACCGTGCAGGCGACAACCGTGCAGGCGACAACCGTGCAGGCAACAACCGTGCAGGCGACAACCGTGCAGGCGACAACCGTGCAGGCAACAACCGTGCAAGCAACAACCGTGCAGGCAACAACCGTGCAGGCGACAACCGTGAAGGCAACAACCGTGCAGGCGACAACCGTGCAGGCGACAACCGTGCAGGCAACAACCGTGCAGGCGACAACCGTGCAGGCAACAACCGTGCAGGCGACAACCGTGCAGGCAAGAACCGTGCAAGCGACAACCGTGCAGGCGACAACCGTGCAGGCGACAGACACACTAGCGAACTTACGTCGCTACCTTATTTACACACTCACTACCTTATACACTCAAGGGGAGAGAAATAAACCCACGGTTGTCGCCTGCACGGTTGTCGCCTGCACCCAGTGAGGAGCAGGGGTGCGGTGGGGACAATACGGGAGCACTGTATTAACATCCGGGGTCCCAGACTATTCAACATCTTACCAGAAGATATCCGAAACATCGCTGGAACCAGTGTAGAAGCCTTCAAGAGGAAACTGGACAAATATCTTCACCAGGTGCCAGATCAACCAGGCTGTGATGGATATGTGGGGCAGCGGGCCTCCAGCAGCAACAGCCTGGTTGACCAGGCAAGCACCAGACGAGCCTGGCCCATGGCCGGGCTCAGAGAGTAGATACTCTCGAAACTCTTCAAAGGTATATCAAAGGTAAAGGTAGGGAAGGATGGGGTTGAGGAGGGGGGAGGGAGCTCCAATTCCTTGGATCAAGAGCCCTGCACCAGAGGTCACACACCCTCCCCGCTGTTCAGCCTCTCACCTGCAATGTTCCTGAGGCAGAATTTTGCCAAATTCAATTAATTTCCGCAAAATGGGAATTTCATCGGAGTTCACCCATTTTTTTTACCCATCGTTAATGAGTGCTGATTGGAATTCAGATTTTTTTTTTCAAAACTCCAAGCGCTAAGTTGGTGCTTGCCCGGGTAATGGAATTTAAAACTGCTTTTCTCTCTTGTGTGTTTTATGGAGTGTTTGTAAGTTTGGTGTGTGTATAAATATACACGGTGTGTATAAATATACACGGTGTGTGTATAAATATACACGGTGTGTATAAATATACACGGTGTGTGTATAAATATACACGGTGTGTATAAATATACACGGTGTGTATAAATATACACGGTGTGTGTATAAATATACACGGTGTGTGTATAAATATACACGGTGTGTATAAATATACACGGTGTGTATAAATATACACGGTGTGTATAAATATACACGGTGTATAAATATACACGGTGTGTATAAATATACATGGTGTGTGTATAAATATACACGGTGTATAAATATACACGGTGTATAAATATACACGGTGTGCATAAATATACATGGTGTGTGTATAAATATACATAGTGTGTGTATAAATATACATGGTGTGAGTATAAATATACACGGTGTATGTATAAATATACACAGTGTGTATAAATATACATGGTGTGTGTATAAATATACACTGTGTATAAATATACACGATGTGTGTATAAATATACACTGTGTGTGTATAAATATACACGGTGTGTGTATAAATATACACGGTGTGTGTATAAATATACACGCTGTGTATAAATATACATGGTGTGTGTATAAATATACACGGTGTGTGTATAAATATACATGGTGTGTATAAATATACACTGTGTGTATAAATATACACGGTGTGTGTATAAATATATACTGTGTGTATAAATATACACGGTGTGTGTATAAATATACATGGTGTGTGTATAAATATACATGGTGTATGTCTTTATATTCATAGTGTGTGGTATTAATATCCATGATGTATTAATACCCACGGTGCATCAATATCCATGCTGTGTGTATTAATATCCATGGTGTGTGTATTAATATACATGGTGTGTGTATTAATATTCATGGTGTGTGTATTAATATACATGGTGTGTGTATTAATATCCATGGTGTGTGTATTAATATTCATGGTGTGTGTATTAATATACATGGTGTGTGTATTAATATACATGGTGTGTGTATTAATATCCATGGTGCGTGGTATTAATATTCATGGTGTGTGTATTAATACCCACGGTGTCTTAATATCCATGGTGTGTGCATTAATATCCATGGTGTATTAATATCAATAGTGTTTGTATTAATATCCATGGTGTATTAATATCCATGGTGTATTAATATCTATGGTGTGTGTATTAATATACATGTATTAATATCTATGGTGTGCGTGTATTAATATCCATGGTGTGTGTAGTAATATCCATGGTGTATTAATATCCATGGTGTATTAATATCTATAGTGTATTAATATCTATGGTGTATTAATATCTATGGTGTATTAATATCCAAAATCACCAAACACATTGTTAAAGTCAAAGATGGTAAACTATAGTATTCTTGTAAACCAACTTAATAAATGTTCAGTTTTCATATGTAAATTTTAAGGGTATTTGAAATACTCTACATAACCAGATGCTTTCTATTAGGTATGTTAATGTTAACTAATTCTATATCAATTGTATATTGTATTTTTAAGAAATAAAGGTTATTAGTATTATTATTATTAATATTATTAGCTATATTCAGTCTCCAATGAACTCCTAAACTTTATCCTGACCCTTGGCATCCCATCATCTCCTTACCCTCGCTGCCCACCTGATGCTCCGCGTCTCCTGGGTGTATAATTTCATGTGTCGTGTGTAATGGCTAGCGTGAGCTGACCACACGATGGGTAACTCTGGTATCGGGCAGGGAAGACCCTGGTTATATTTAGCACACTGGTAAGTATGTTCTAAGGGACCCAAAAAAGTGACAATCGGCTCCATCCGTGTACACGTCTTGTGTTTTCTCTATTTTTGATTATATATATATCTGAGGGACAACACAATAAGTGTCAGGGGCCCAAGATTGTTCAACTGCCTCCCAGCATACATAAGGGGGATTACCAACAAACCCCTGGCTGTCTTCAAGCAGGCACTGGACAGGCACCTAAAGTCGGTACCTGACCAGCCAGGCTGTGGTTCGTACGTTGGACTGCGTGCGGCCAGCAGTAACAGCCTGGTTGATCAGGCTCTGATCCAACATGAGGCCTGGTCACAGACCGGGCCGCGGGGGCGTTGACCCCTTGAGTTATCTCCAGGTAAACTCCAGGTAGAAGACGGGGTCAGCGATTGCACCACCATGCATGGAATCGGCTATCCTGAGAAATGGTATTGCCCACATAAAAGTGACCATGAAAGGTGTCACGATTACAGAAGCTATAGTGGACTGCATGACGATATCCTCATTACCCTTTTATAAAGTCTCCCAGCAGAGACTGACACCTCGCATGACTTCCCGCATGAACCCGTCCTATGTGGTAAAGTATGACAGTGAAACAGACAGCTTCTGTTTCACACAGTAAGTCCCCTTGTGTCTGGTCCTTCAGTTGCAAACAATCTATCATAACAGCTACAGTATGTCCCCTAGTATCTTGTCCTTCAGTTGCAAACAATCTATCATAACAGCTACAGTATGTTCCCTAGTATCTTGTCCTTCAGTTGCAAACAATCTATCATAACAGCTACAGTATGTCCCCTAGTATTTTGTCCTTCAGTTGCAAACAATCCATCATAACAGCTACAGTATGTCCCCTAGTATCTTGTCCTTCAGTTGCAAACAATCTATCATAACAGCTACAGTATGTCCCCTAGTATCTTGTCCTTCAGCTGCAAATAATCTATCATAACAGATACAGTATGTCCCCTAGTATCTTGTGTTTCAGTTGCAAACAATCTATCATAACAGCTACAGTATGTCCCCTAGTATCTTGTCCTTCAGCTGCAAATAATCTATCATAACAGCTACAGTATGTTCCCTAGTATCTGGCCCTTCAGCTGCAAACACTCTCCCAAGATATCTGTCTCCTTGTGCCCGCTAGCCTTCGCATTGCAAACAATCTCTCGCGTGAGACACACACACACACATACTGCCGCGAGCACTTGTGATTGCTTGAGTGTACACACACAAGCACTTGAGTGTACACACACAAGCACGCATACTAATAGCCACAACAGGGAACTTTCTGTAGCTTCCTCTTCCCTTATCTCCCCTTCCCACGGCCAGCCGCGAGACAGCTAGCTTTTGTTCCCACACTGTAGCTGTCTTGGAAAGTAGGGTAGCAGCACACTGCGGGTGTTCACAACAATGTGCCTACAACAATGACCCCTTCAACCCACCCAACATCAGCAGTAAACGCTGTGGAGTTATGCTCGTTGAGTTCAGTGCTCGTTGAGCCCAGTGCTCGTTGAGTTCAGTGCTCGTTGAGCTCAGTGCTCGAGTTCAGTGCTCGTTGAGTTCAGTGCTCGTTGAGCTCAGTGCTCGTTGAGCTCAGTGCTCGTTGAGTTCAGTGCTCGTTGAGCTCAGTGCTCGTTGAGTTCAGTGCTCGTTGAGCTCAGTGCTCGTTGAGTTCAGTGCTCGTTGAGTTCAGTGCTCGTTGAGCTCAGTGCTCGTTGAGTTCAGTGCTCGTTGAGCTCAGTGCTCGTTGAGTTCAGTGCTCGTTGAGCTCAGCGCTCGTTGAGCTCAGTGCTCGTTGAGTTCAGTGCTCATTGAGCTCAGTGCTCGTTGAGTTCAGTGCTCGTTGAGTTCAGTGCTCGTTGAGCTCAGTGCTCGTTGAGCTCAGTGCTCGTTGAGTTCAGTGCTCGTTGAGCTCAGTACTCGTTGAGTTCAGTGCTCGTTGAGTTCAGTGCTCGTTGAGCTCAGTGCTCGTTGAGCTCAGTGCTCGTTGAGTTCAGTGCTCGTTGAGTTCAGTGCTCGTTGAGCTCAGTGCTCGTTGAGTTCAGTGCTCGTTGAGCTCAGTGCTCGTTGAGCTCAGTGCTCGTTGAGTTCAGTGCTCGTTGAGTTCAGTGCTCGTTGAGCTCAGTGCTCGTTGAGTTCAGTGCTCGTTGAGTTCAGTGCTCGTTGATCCTAATTAAAATTCGCCGAGCAATAAATAAATCTCGTCGATCGGCATCTCGATCTTTGTGACTGCACACGTGTGTGTGTGTGTGTGTGTGTGTATGTATGTGTTTGTGTATGTGTGTGTGTGTGTGTATGTGTATGTGTGTGTGTGTGTGTGTGTGTGTGTGTAACGAAACACTTCGAAATGTTTCGGCCCCGCCGGGAATTGAACCCGGGCCCTCCGTGCGTGAAGCAAGAGCGTTAGCCACCATGCCATCGGTGTGTGTGTGTGTGTGTGTGTGTGTGTTTTGAGTTTGTGTACGTGTGATCATTAAAATCTATGTCCTAAGGTTGAGGCTTGGCTCCTGGTCCCGCCATACAACATACAACACTACATCATACAACACACAACGCTACAATACACAACACTACACCATACAACACTACAACACAACACTACACCATACATCACTACAACACAACACTACTCCATACAACACACACCACACAACACTACGCCATATAACACTACAACACACAACACTACACCATACAACACAACACAACACTACACCAAACAACACTACAACACACAACACTACACCATACAACACAACACTACAACATACAACAAAACATATAACACTACAACATACAACACTACAACATACAACACTACACCATACAACACAACAACATATAACACTACAACACTACAACATACAACACTACAACACAACACTACAACATACAACAACATACAACACTACACTATACAACACACAACACTACAACATACACCACTACAACATACAACACTACAACACACAACACTACAACACAACACTACATACAACACTACAACATACAACACTACACCATACAACACAACATACAACACTACAACATACAGCAAAACAACATATAACACTACAACATACAACACAACAACACACAACACTACAACATACACCACTACAACATACAACACTACAACACAACATACAACACAACAACACACAACACTACACCATACAACACAACACACAACACTACAACATACAACACTACAACATACAACACTACAACATACAACACTACAACATACAATACAACATATAATACAACACTACAATATACAACACTACACCATACAACACAACACCATACAACACAACACTACACCATACAACACAACACTACACCATACAACACAACATACAACACTACAACATACAACACAACACCATACAACACAACATCATACAACACTACAACATACAACACTACACCATACAACACAACACCATACAACATACAGCACTACAACATACAACACTACAACATACAACACTACACCATACAACACACAACACAACACCATACAACACAACATACAACACTACACCATACACTACACCATACAACACAACATACAACACACTTCACCACCCAGTTCCTCATTATTATTCACCCTAAAATTCGCATGACCATGCACACTACTAAATAGTTCATCACATACACCTAACAAAAGTAAGTCTCATATATAACAATAGCAGAAGGCTCTCTTTAAAGTTTAATAAATCCCATTGTGCATATATAATCTATTGTTTTTGTCAAATACGATTTTTTAAGCTGCTAAAAAATATATATCTGTGTTTTCATATGAAATAATATCTTTAAGTTTCCATTTGTAAGGTTTCACCTCACAGAGGAAATATTTAATCTGTAATCACATCAATTCATTAGTTGTGACATTCGGTCAACTGACTTTAAAATACTGAGTGCACTCTAATACTGCAAACACTTGGGTGCACTCGCGCACTCTGAGATTATATAATATACGTCATTTGTGTAAGCATAAAAATAAATGAAGGTTAAATTAGATAAGATTCATCAGGAAACAGGACAAGAGTTTCCTGACGTGGGTTTCAGTCATCTGATGACTCGCCACTGTAACTTTTGGTCATCTGACCGAGGCCTTCCGCTGGCTTACCCGTCCACCCATTTAAAATTTAAGATTATAATTATAACCACAGTATTATAAATGCAAATAAATAAATGCAGGAACTAACTCGATAAAACACTGAATAAAGTGAAACCCGAACAATAAGAAAATACGTATAATAATAATAATAATAATAATAATAATAATAATAGTAATAATAATAATAATAATGTAAAGAAGTGTCCATTTAGATAGTTTGTAGATTATCACCACATCATTTACAGTTAAATGCCAGACGCCTGAGTTTCTTCCACTCTCTCCCAATACTCTCAGACTTAACCAATGATGTCTAATGTTAATAGAATTATCATTTTATGAAATACTGCACTGCACTTCCCTCAATTTTCATAAATTTCCCATGAAAGTTAAGCTGTACAGCAGAGTGGCTGACTCCTTGATTACACTGCACTTACTAACGAGGTAAGGATTTATCCTTACCTCTTTTAAGTTAATCCCTCAGGCGAGCCTCTCAACATAATGCTGGCAACACTCCGGACACTTGCGATCCACTTTTAAAGTGTCGTTTGACACGTAGAGTATTGCTCTTAAGTGAAAGGTTTTCTCGTTTTTTTTGTATCAGAGTATGTAAACAGAGGTGGGTGGGTGTGAGTTGGACCTGACTACCTGGAGTTTCATGGAGAGGGTTAACTGCAGGTGGTTGGGTCTAAGCCGGGAAGTGATGGACCTGCCTCACATGGGTCAGTAGGCCTGCTGCAGTGTTCCTTTTTTCTTATGTTCTTATGTGAATGTACTTTTTTTGTATGTACATTGAGAGGTGTATATAAAGTATGTATACACCGAGAGATGTATAAACTGTATATATGCAACGTGAGGTGTATTTATACACAGAAGTCAATATACTATTTGTGTATATTTAGCAAGACAAACTGAGCGAAATGGTTAAGAATTAATCACTTAAGACAGGCGAGGCACCTTTACTGAAGACGTTTAGATCCTCGGAGCTTGTACTTCGAGTGATCAAGTCCCAAGAACAGAAACATTTTCAATAAAGGTGTCCCAAGTAAATGTAGCCATGTCCATTCCCCCCTCCTCGTATACACATACCAAGAAGTGTATATATATATATATATATATATATATATATATATATATATATATATATATATATATAGAAGTGGATAAAAGGCTTCAAGGAAGAATATTTGGATTTCTTCCTGATGCCATTTGAATATTCCACTTCTCCTACCACCCCATCTTTTAATTTTTTTTTTTACCAATAGGTATGTTTTATTACATAATATATATATATATGCACCTTACACCCCTAGCTACTACTTACTTCATGAATGTGTTTATAGGGCATGCATAAATAAAGGAAGAGGTAGGAGCTGCCTGTTGAACACCACACTGGGGTACAAACTTCAACACTGATAGACACTGGAAAACACAAGGTGGAGACGCTGTGTACGTGAGAACAAACCTGCACCGCTGGAGAATGGGACACACACATAATTTGGATGTACGTAGTTCCTTGACAGACACGAAGCGCTGACATTATTTGTCGTATACAGTCCCTCAAATTTAGAAACAATAAATTTCTTTGTAGACACGATAATGCAGCTGAAAATTGGAGCTTTTTTTTTAAACAATCTCTGACAGGAAATCTAGAAGTTTCTTGCAACTTCCTAAGAGGTACTTTAAAGAGGAATTGTGTTTTATAACTTCCTTAGAGGTACTTTAAAGAGGCATTGTGTTTTATAACTTCCTAAGAGGTACTTTAAAGAGGCATTGTGTTTTATAACTTCCTAAGAGGTACTTTAAAGAGGCATTGTGTTTTATAACTTCCTAAGAGGTACTTTAAAGAGGCATTGTGTTTTATAACTTCCTTAGAGGTACTTTAAAGAGGCATTGTGTTTTATAACTTCCTAAGAGGTACTTTAAAGAGGCACTGTGTTTTATACCTCTCCTTGACAGATGCAGCTGGACTAAGTAATCTGCTGGACCTGGTTCTGGCAAACAAGAAAACAACGAAGAATATCACTGAAACCATCGAGTGGCTTTTAAAAGTGACGACAAATTCATCTTCGTTAATGCCTCCTTGAAATACGACGACGACAACAAAATTAAGTGTTCTAGAATTTTGCTTAGCAGACTAGATTAAGGAGCCACCTAGCTAGTGTTGGGCAATCTGACTAGAGGCCACTTACCTAGTGTTCAATGGGATATTGTGACTAGGGATTAAACGGAAATAATCCTGATTAATACGAAGAGGATTATCAGCATTGCATTTAGAGAGCTGCAAAAGCTGCCTAAGAGATTAAAATACATCAGCGAGAAATTAGATGAAACGAAAATCATCCTTATGAATAGCGGGTCAAAAGAGAGACAAATATTCGAGCATTCAAGAAAATGTCCTTTACTGACCAATATGTTCAGTCCAACAACGAGGTCAACACAGGAAAAGAAATCCAAACGAGATGATGATATTAGTGTTTCTGGTAAATAACGTAGTAAAGTATACGGACAATATACAAATAAAGACATACAATACGATTATGGCCTTTTATTGTGAAGACGTTTCTTCACCGGAGGCTTCACAAATTAGATTCAGGAACTTACAAAAATTTTATGGATTGATTAAGCTCTTGGTGGGCGAAACGTTTCCACGTTGTATGACGCACTGTACGTCTTACGTCTAAAGCTTCTCCTTGGAATACGTAACTGATAGTCCGGAAAATACAGACGGGTTTAATTAAAATATTACAGTTATATGCAAAGGGAAGCGCTAAGCACGTAGGGCGTAACATTGCACCTGCTGATTGTGAGGCAATCAGGTATAAATTAGAGAAGGTGGTTCCATTTCGCTGCATCAAGATCTCTTCATTAGCGTAAATTCACCTTAAAAAAAAAAAACTCACTCAAGTTTGCTTGGTCAACTTCACGTATGTCCGGTCAACCTCACCTGTGTCTGGTCAAACCTCACTCATATATGGTCAACCTTACTCATGTTTGGTCAACCTCACTCATATTTCGTCAACCTCACTCATATTTTGGTCAACCTCACTTATGTTTGGTCAACCTCACTCGTATCTGGTCAACCTTTATAATAATAATAATAACAACATAATTATTTCTACAAGTACATGTAGCAGGTATACAGGTCTAGCTGACATCAATGACATACTACTATATAGAAAGCCGCTTGTTATGCACAGCATATCGGGCAAATTAGGTCAATTTTGCCCCAGGATGCGACCCACAACAGTCGACCAACACCCAGGTGCGCATTTTACTGATGGGTGAACATGGACGGCAGGTGTCGTATAGAAACACGTCCTAATGTTTTCCAGCCGTACCGGGGATTCGATCCCCGAACCTCAGTGTGTGAACGGAGTTCCCAGTAATTAGAGAGGGCAAAACAAGGATATTTTCTCCACAAACTACCATCTTTTGCTTCTCCATCTTCCCTCTGCAAGCAAATTTCAAATTCCCTCACTGTTACATCAGTCTTCATAAAATGAATAAGTCTTTATTTATGCTATGAGTACAAACTCTGTAATGTAAAAATGTTACAATATTTTTCAAGGCACACGCATCACTGGCATAAAAATGCACATTATGTATAGTTAGCATAGAATAACTCAATAAAGACACACACACTGTGACTTATTTCCACTGGGGTATTAACACAAATAGTTAGGTATATATAACCGAAGGTGCTCTGCCAGGTACTGCAACAGTGACTGCAGTGTACTGCCAGGTACTGCAACAGTGACTGCAGTGTACTGCCAGGTACTGCAACAGTGACTGCAGTGTACTACCAGGTACTGCAACAGTGACTGCAGTGTACTGCCAGGTACTGCAACAGTGACTGCAGTGTACTGCCAGGTTCTGCAACAGTGACTGCAGTGTACTGCCAGGTTCTGCAACAGTGACTGCAGTGTACTGCCAGGTACTGCAACAGTGACTGCAGTGTACTGCCAGGTACTGCAACAGTGACTGCAGTGTACTGCCAGGTACTGCAACAGTGACTGCAGTGTACTGCCAGGTACTGCAACAGTGACTGTAGTGTACTGCCAGGTACTGCAACAGTGACTGCAGTGTACTGCCAGGTACTGTAACAGTGACTGCAGTGTACTGCCAGGTACTGCAACAGTGACTGCAGTGTACTGCCAGGTACTGCAACAGTGACTGCAGTGTACTGCCAGGTTCTGCAACAGTGACTGCAGTGTACTGCCAGGTACTGCAACAGTGACTGCAGTGTACTGCCAGGTACTGCAACAGTGACTGTAGTGTACTGCCAGGTACTGCAACAGTGACTGTAGTGTACTGCCAGGTACTGCAACAGTGACTGCAGTGTACTGCCAGGTACTGCAACAGTGACTGCAGTGTACTGCCAGGTACTGCAACAGTGACTGTAGTGTACTGCCAGGTACTGCAACAGTGACTGTAGTGTACTGCCAGGTACTGCAACAGTGACTGCAGTGTACTGCCAGGTACTGTAACAGTGACTGCAGTGTACTGCCAGGTACTGCAACAGTGACTGCAGTGTACTGCCAGGTACTGCAACAGTGACTGCAGTGTACTGCCAGGTACTGCAACAGTGACTGCAGTGTACTGCCAGGTACTGCAACAGTGACTGCAGTGTACTCCCAGGTTCTGTAACAGTGACTGCAGTGTACTGCCAGGTACTGCAACAGTGATGTAGATCGGCTTCTATTTCTGTAATCCAGTGTGTCCCACAAGGTTCTATTTTGCTTCTTATATTCTAAATATTATTCATTTATGACTTCGACATCGGTTTCCCTGCGATCCACCGTGATACTGAACTATGGCATTTGTTCTGTGTGAACTGACGTGGTAGCTAGATAAACCACGTCAGGTGGTAGCCAGCTGGACCACGTCAGATGGTGGTCAGTAAAACTATATTTCTGTGATTCATCTTCACAGAATTATTGAATATGACGTCTTAGCTACCTAGAATGCTCTCTACTTCCCTTTAAATATTTACTTAAATTGCTTCCCACAATTATCCACTTTGCACATTACTTATTCACGTTTCACTATAGACCTTTTTCCTTGTTATCTATCATTCAATTCCTTTAACTTATTTTATTTTTAAAATGTATCATGGTAGACAATGTGGATGTCATCCGCCAGTCAGTGACATACGTGGCTGTTAAGAAATCTCAAGACTGACTCTGCTGTCATTATGAAGCCTGACTCTGACAGCAACAGTAATGGCTCCTTCTTATAACCTTACTGCTTCTTAGAACAATTCCTGCTTTTAAAATGGCATCTGCAACAATCACTGTAGAAAATATAATTACTCGGGGGGATGTCACTCGTAATCGATAATAAAAAAAAACTGCAAAATTTAACAATGAAAAAAAGAAAACCCAACTATACTTGGGCATGACCTGGGGATTTTGAAGACACCAGATGCCAGCCCCAGTGTCAAGTCATGGCTCTTCCTAGTTAATAATCATATCAAGATTTATATTCGTCTGCATTTCTCAATTTACAACGCGGTAATAACAAAATTCATTAAATCTTGTTTGGAAAAAAACGTGAAATTAGCTTTTAAAAGAAGACAAAAATATTTTTTGATTAGTGAATAAGATATCGAAGGTTTCATAGCAGTTAGAGGAGCGACTCAAGCAACAAACAGTTAGTAAATGAGAAGATACTGTAATTATCTTTGTCTAAAGACCATAACAGTTTGGTGAGTCAACACTGGAGAGGTGAGTAAGGAACTGCTTCTAACTACACATGCCAAAAAAAATATTGTATTAACTGAGATGTGGTTTGATTTCATGATTTTTAGACTTGACTGTTGAGTAAATTAGATACATGTGCAACACTTGGGTATCTTAGTGTAGAAACGTTTCGCCACACAGTAGCTTCATCAGTTCAATACAAAGAAGAAGAGTGAAGATCAGAAGCAGATTGAGGTAATCAGTCCCTCAGCCTGGAGTCGATGTAATCAGTCCTTCAATCTTGAAAAGAATTCTTTTTACGATTCATGGACTGATTACCTCAATCTCCTTTTGGTCTTCACTATTCTTCTTTGTACTGGACTGATGAAGCCACTGCATGGCGAAACGTTTCCACAATACAGATACCCAAGTGTTGCACATGTGTTTAATTTATCAACCTGTCAGGTTCTCTGCACCATTTACCAACATGACTGTCGAAGACCACATACAAGGTTATCAACATTTTCACCCTTAGTGACGCAATAGGTAAGTAGAGTGGTTCTGAATGTTAAAAAACTAAATTTCTGCAATAAAGTTGTCGAATTTTTTATTAAACATTGAATAATGAAGATTATTCAAACATTTGAAGGAAAAAAAAGCACAAAATACTGAGTGTATTACGATAATAGAGAAAACAGAGTAATTATGGAAACCGCCAGACAAAGCAGATAAATTTATTAATTAAAGATATAATTATTCTTACACAAAGGTAATCATATTTACATAAAATAATTATTCTTACACAGATATAATTATAGTTAAAGGAGTCAAGAGCGGAGAGGTGATAAACAAATTACACAGCATCAAGACAAAGCATAACGTTGAGAACAAATACAACGTTACATTATATGCTAAAACGTCCTTCTAAGTTTACGTCGCTGTTTTACTGTGACTGAAGACCGTCGATAAAGCGACTGAGATATTAAAAAAAAAAAAAAAAGGCTGAGGTTTTACCTCAAGAGCAGTAATAGCCTGGTTTATCAGGCCCTGATCCTCCAGGTAGGTAGAATGAGGAGGATGTCATACAATAGTGTATAGAGAGTGTATACACAAACAGGCTACCACGTTTAGACGGACTGCCACAACCACCACAGTCATACACCCTCCCTTCCGCTACCAATCAACTCTTCCATTATACAAGAATAAACAACCTCCTTGTCGCTTTAAAATATAAATGAGTATAAATTTCAGTTTCACCAAGAATCCACACTTAGGGAAGGAGCCTTACGACGGCCATTGTCAAGTCACAGCTGGGGTGAGATAAGCAGAGAAGATCTGGAGACAATACGGTAGGGGGCGTGGGAAGCAGAGTGGTGGTGGTGGTATTATTACTATTATTATTATTATTATTAATAGTAGTAGTAGTAGTGGTACTAGTAGTACTAGTACTAGTAGTAGTAACAGCAGCAGCAGCAGTAGTAGCTGCAGTAGTGTTAATGTTGGTGATGGCGGTGGTGGTGATGGTAGTGGCGATGGTGATGATGGTGACGGAGATGCTTGTGGTGGTGGTGATAGGAGCGGTGGCGGCTGACGTATAATTAAAGACAGCAGCAACAGCAGCAAGCAACAGTCGTAGTTGCTTCCCCTCCTAAAAGCGGAGTTTCTCGCACTATTCCAGCCACGATGTTGTGAGTGTAAAGTTCACCATGCTCCCCAGACACGCCAACACACTGGGCACCAATATCACAACAACCGTGAACCTTGCGACGAAGAACCCGGTGCAAGACGTGTAAATATGGGAGCCCAGGAGACACACTGGGCCGGCCAGAATTAGCATACAATTCCGAACCAGTCTTGAAACACTGCGGGAGCGATGGACGACTAAGTATTCTTAAAGGGGAGCATTTTCCTCCCCTACCCCGACCCTTTACAGCCCTTTTCCTTGGCCTATCACCTTCACGACCCTTTACCACCCCTAGACGACCCCTACGTTGCTTAACACCCCCACCCTCTTCCTCTTTACTATCCCCACTTTAATTCTTTCACGACTTCCTTCTTTCACCTCCACGACCTTCTTCCTTCACCTCCACGATCTCCTTCCTTCACCTTCACGACCTTCCTTCATAACCGTCTTCCTTCACGACCTCCTTCCTTCACTTCATTCGCACTTCCTTCAAAACTTTTTATTATATCTTAGTGTTCATTATTCTGTATTATTCCTATTGTTTCAGAATATAACATTCAAGTGGAAACACTAAACCCGTAAGGGTCGTACAGCGCCTGGGATATGGAAGACAATGGAGTGTGATCCAAGGTATGGGAGTACAACTTTGGTTTCTTAGATCGAGAACACTTCAAGCATAAAATGAGTTCTCTCTCCCATCTCTCTTCTTCTTTCGCATCCTTCTTCCTCCTCATCTCTTCTCATTCCCATCTTTCCTCTTTCCATTTCTCAGCCTCTTTTCCATCTCTCCTTCCCAACTTTCCTCTTCCCCATCTCTCCTTCCCAACTTTTCTCTTCCCCATCTCTCCTTCCCATCTTTCCTCTTCATTTCTTTTTCTCTTTTCTTCTCTTCCCCTTCACCTCAAAGTTTTCCCTCCACTTGTCTCTCCTCCTACTCCCCAAATCTCTTCCTCTTTTATCTATCTCCTCTTCATCCATTTCTCCTTTTTTTTTTAACTTCTCACTCTCTCTCCTTCCCTCCTGCTTCTCCTTCCCTCCTGTTTCTCCTTCCCTCCCGCTTCTTCCCTTCTGTTTCTCCCCTCTTGCGTGTGCCGTGTTCGTCATATATTCATCTCTTCCACACAAGACTTGTAGTCACCTTTGCCAGCCGTGAGCAAAGGCACCCAGAGGCATCTAGTGGCGGCATGCAGATCTAGATCGTCTGGGGGACTATAAGAAGTGCTGTGCTATACTGACTTCCCCTCGAGGGAGGTTCCTTGATGCTGGTGAGGGGCTCTTGATCTAGGAAATTGGATCTGTGCTCTCCCTGAATTAAGCATGAATGCCTTGCAGTCTCCCTCCCCCCACAGGCGCTGTATAATCCTTACGGATTTATCGCTCCCCATAATAATAATAATAATAATAATAATAATAATAATAATAATAATAATAATAATAGAATACTGACTTGTCAAGGGAAAGATGGAGGACTGGCTTGATTACCTCGTCTGTGGTAATCGTTTCAGCCAACCAGCCTCTCCCAGGGCGTCAAATGGCAAATGTTTTTGTTCATAGTGTATCTCTAATTTGGTTTGGAATCCTTGTACACTTGTAAAAATGATATACACACACCTACACCCACACATACACACACAGATTCAGTGTAATCCACAGAAACAAGCAGAATTATACACAAAAACACATAGCAACCAGTCAGGATTCGAATCCAGACACCTCAACTTCCCTCGAGTGTGGGGAGTGATCTAGGGCACCATAGCATCACTCCCTACAGTTTTGGAGAAATAAAGTGTCTGGGTTCGAATCCTGGCTGGTTGCGATGGTTCTTTGTGTGTGGGGGAAGGATGATGAGTGAATATATATATATATATATATATATATATATATATATATATATATATATATATATATATATATATATATATATATGATGGGTCCACCTCTGGTGTAAATTGTGGGACCCATAGCCTCGGAGAAGTGGATAAAAAGGCTTCAAGGAAGAATATTTAGATTTCTTTCTGAAGCCATTTGAATATTCCACTTCCCCTACCACCCCATCTTTTAAATGTGTATAAACTTTATTTCAAGACAAAATACATTGACAAGAATACAATAGGGAGTAGAACAACATAGATAACAACTCAGAGCTACATGTCAAATACTTCGTCCAGCTCCCCGGCAGTGGGCCGCGTGACCAGAATGCTGCAGGCATTTCCCTTCTGGATCGCAACACTGAGTCTCTGAAAGAGGAAGCTGGTCGCCCTGTGGTCCTTGGTTTCTATGATGAGTTTTTCACCCAGCTCTTTGAGAAACTTTAGAGCACACTTGCCCCATGCTCCAAGGGTCTCCAACCCTATTGGGATGAAGTTATAGCAAGGGGGAAGGTCTTCATATTTGCGAGTCTTCTGGGTATCCCTGTGGCTGGCAGCTCCACCCCCTTCGGCTACGGAGTATGGCAAGTAGGTGTCTGCCATTGTGGCAGCACAGGTGCTAAACCCTTGTGAGTCATTCACTGCAAGGAGAGGTGAGCTTCAATCGTCTATCTCTTGATAGTGAGACAAACACTGTTCTCGCATACTTTTCCCTCGTTCACGTCTTGAGAATGAACAAATAAGATTCACTGCCGCATCTATCGAGGCACTATTGGAAACGACTGAAACCTCTCAGACTTTACTTCCTAAAATGCAGGCGAGAAAGAAGAGCCATAATTTACACCTTGAAAATATTGGAAATGCCGGTTACAAATCTGCACACTGAAAAAAAACTTTACAAATATTAGGCATGGCAGATGGTACAAAATGAGAGGCATGAGAGTACAAAATGGGATGCATGGCAGATAGTACAAAATAGCCCCAATGAAAGACCCTGCAAAATAAACAGACAGAGATAACTTAATAAGGTTGCAAGAACCACGACTGTTCAACAGACCACAAATAATTTACAAGAAGCAACTTGACAAGATCCAATCGTTATACGTAGTAATTACGTCTGCCTGCATGTTACACCAACAGTTTGGCTAATCAAGCCAACCTCTTCAACTTCCAGTACCCCCATTATTACCTCATAACCCCCTCCCCTCACTTCTTATCAAGATCTCTTACCCCGAATCTTCTATTTCTAAATGATTACTTCCATTATTTCTCCTCGTTATTTTTTCCCTCCTCCTTCTCTTCTTTCTCTTCCTCCTCCTCCTCTTCCTTCTCCTGGTCCTCCTCGTCTTTCTCCCGCTCCTCGACTAAACAAACTGGGGCTGGGTTGCTGGGGATCCTGTTGCATTTACCCAGTGTTTGCAATAACTTGAACAAATTTACCGGGGAAACTTTTACATTAAGGCAGCCTTGTAGGACCGCTTCGTATGCAAACACAGAGCCCCGGGCCCTCCACCACCACCCTCTCTCTCTCCCACACACACACATACACACTTTCTCTCCACATCTTTCTCTGTTTCTCTCTCTCTCTCCTGTGACCTATTTCGAGAGCCACCCTACCAGCCCAGCCTCTGGCCACGATTCCTGTTCAACCAGGCCGTTGCTGTTAACCTATGGAACAAAATATTTTTTACTGGTTCCGACACCAGCTGAATGATGTGCCAGGAACCACCAATATTTTCTTTTTTATTTCAGTCCGAAACCTAATATATAAAAAGAATATTTAGCAATCTGTAAGTCTCTCAGATCATTAAGCTCACCTTGAGTAAATAGTTGAGGTCTGTGTTGTAGGTATACTCTGGAACACTGCCTCATCACTCACTACTTTCTCGTTCAGAGCCTAGAAGAGGATTTTCAAGGTTTCCAGATGGTGGTGGCACTAGTCCTACTGACTCACATACCCTCACAGCTTGGTTGATCTGGAACTTACTTACCTACTTACTTGGAGCTTGGCAAAAGTAGTGATCTGGGTTTTCCTGCTGTATTTACATTTTATTCAAAGAATATTTCTGATATCTGCTGATATCAGGTTGATGATTATCGGACCACGGATGTTGACACGGTGTTCTCTTATTGTGCTCACAGTGCCCCTGCTTTTCAATAGGATTATTTTATACTTCCTACCATATCTCTCGCTCTAATTAGTTATGGTGTATATTACCGTATCTCTTCTTCGCTTTAGCGAGTACATTTGAAATGTTTTCAAGAGTTCCCAATAGTTGAAATGTTTTATTGACACTATGCAGGAAGTAAGCGATCTCTGTACATTTTCCAGCTCTCATATCTTTCCTTCTCTGAACAGAGCTGTGAGTGCAGATCATTATTCTCGAGGTGAGAGAACGAGTGACTTGAAGAGTGCCATCACACACTCGTGTGATGGCTGAGTGTCAATGACACACAGTGTCATTTGTTCACAAATATACTAGTTGCTTTTTCTTACACTGTTTAGCTGTATATTCAATTTCCTCACAGTAAAACGACTGCAAATACTTGCAGTTTACAAAGGATCTAACAAGCAAACTTATGAGTATATTACTTATTGAATGATAATTATGTTGGATACAACGCGGTATGAGCTGCTGTCTTCCAGAGTTTTACATTTACTCTGTTTATTAAACGCATTCAACAACAGTTCACAGTGAGATCATCTCCCAGATACAAATGACTCGAAGAATGAACGATTTACTGATGAAGTGATATTCTTGACACAGCAACAGAGAGAAACTAGTGATTGCTTCCCGTCTTGAGGTATAATAGCCGTCTTTTGGATTTCCATTAAACTGGCTTTGCTGGGAAACCTTGAGAATATTGACAATGTACACAAAATACGTATTATTAAAAATTCATGATACAGAAATCTCCTTTTTGAACGCTCATCTGAAATGACAGGAAGGGCCAGGTTGAGTCGAGGCTACCCTGCTTAGAAATCGGAGATATGATAGCGAAGAGGTCATCCAAGAGAGTGGTGCATACTCGAGGTGTGAGAAAACTTGTGCTTACTATGCAGTTTTGCGGCAACATCTGTTAATCAATGTGTGTGTAGTAGTTACTAGTTGTCAAAGGCACTTGTGTATGTGTGTGTGTGTGATTGATCTGCTGGTCACTCTTCTCACTGTTGAAGTCAGAGAACAGCCTGTGCCACGACTCTCTCTTCTCTCTCTCTGACACACACACACACGCGCGCGCGCGCGCATTCAAGAGTACTGAAATGAAATCATTTCAGTTCTGCAAAAATTCGAATTAATTAATTGAGAACAGTGACCGACCTAAGGTAAGCTCCTGGTATAATTTTACAGTGACAGACCTAAGGTAAGCTCCTGGTATAATTTTACAGTGACAGACCTAAGGTAAGCTCCTGGTATAATTTTACAGTGACAGACCTAAGGTAAGCTCCTGGTATAATTTTACAGTGACAGACCTAAGGTAAGCTCCTGGTATAATATGTATAAAGTAACTAGAAGAAAATCAGTAAGTGAACCAGAGGTAATTCTGTACCAGTTTGTTCTGTTAAGTTTACCCTCACTACAAGCAACAGTAATTGCACTCACTATACTGAGTAACAAAGTCACAACAACTGCAGGTAATACATAAGTAACAAAGTCACAACAACTGCAGGTAATACATAAGTAACAAAGTCACAACAACTACATGTAATACATAAGTAACAAAGTCACAACAACTGCAGGTAATACATAAGTAACAAAGTCACAACAACTGCAGGTAATACATAAGTAACAAAGTCACAACAACTACATGTAATACATAAGTAACAAAGTCACAACAACTGCAGGTAATACATAAGTAACAAAGTCATAACAACTACAGGTAATACATAAGTAACAGTCACAACAACTGCAGGTAATACATAAGTAACAAAGTCATAACAACTACAGGTAATACATAAGTAACAGTCACAACAACTGCAGGTAATACATAAGTAACAAAGTCATAACAACTACAGGTAATACATAAGTAACAGTCACAACAACTGCAGGTAATACATAAGTAACAGTCATAACAACTACAGGTAATACATAAGTAACAAAGTCACAACAACTTCAGGTAATACATAAGTAACAAAGTCATAATAACTGCAGGTAATACATAAGTAACAAAGTCACAATAACTGCAGGTAATACATAAGTAACAAAGTCATAACAACTACAGGTAATACATAAGTAACAAAGTCACAACAACTGCAGGTAATACATAAGTAACAAAGTCACAATAACTGCAGGTAATACATAAGTAACAAAGTCACAATAACTGCAGGTAATACATAAGTAACAAAGTCATAACAACTACAGGTAATACATAAGTAACAGTCACAACAACTGCAGGTAATACATAAGTAACAAAGTCACAATAACTGCAGGTAATACATAAGTAACAAAGTCATAACAACTACAGGTAATACATAAGTAACAAAGTCACAACAATTGCAGGTAATACATAAGTAACAAAGTCACAACAACTGCAGGTAATACATAAGTAACAGTCACAACAACTGCAGGTAATACATAAGTAACAAAGTCACAACAACTGCAGGTAATACATAAGTAACAGTCATAACAACTACAAGTAATACATAAGTAACAAAGTCACAATAACTGCAGATAATACATAAGTAACAAAGTCATAAAAACTACAGGTAATACATAAGTAACAAAGTCACAACAATTGCAGGTAATACATAACAAAGTCACAACAACTGCAGGTAATACATAAGTAACAAAGTCACAACAATTGCAGGTAATACATAACAAAGTCACAACAACTACAGGTAATACATAAGTAACAAAGTCACAACAACTGCAGGTAATACATAAGTAACAAAGTCATAACAACTACAGGTAATACATAAGTAACAAAGTCACAACAACTACAGGTAATACATAAGTAACAAAGTCACAACAACTACAGGTAATACATAAGTAACAAAGTCATAACAACTACAGGTAATACATAAGTAACAAAGTCACAACAACTGCAGGTAATACATAAGTAACAAAGTCACAACAACTACAGGTAATACATAAGTAACAAAGTCACAACAACTGCAGGTAATACATAAGTAACAAAGTCACAATAACTACAGGTAATACATAAGTAACAAAGTCATAACAACTGCAGGTAATACATAAGTAACAAAGTCACAACAACTGCAGGTAACACATAAGTAACAAAGTCACAACAACTGCAGGTAATACATAAGTAACAAAGTCACAACAACTGCACTCATCGTATGAGCGTGGCCGTTTACCCTTTTTTTTACAATGCATAATTTTTTTTTACATTTTTTTCAGAGTCCCTCAGCACCACTTGTGTCTGGATGAGTGAGTGTTTCGCCTCCCTCAACTACCCTTGGGGAGATATGATAATGACATGTAATATACCTAGAGGCATCGGCGGATTGGACAAGAAGAGACTGCAGGAATGCAAGATTATTATTATTATTATTATTATTATTATTATTATTATTATTATTATTAGCAGGGGAAGCGCTAAATTTGTAAGGGTCATACAACGCCTGGAAAATGGATGGCAACCGAATTTGATCAGAGGAAAGGAAGGGTGGCTCCAGTTCCTGGTATCAAGAGCTCTTGCACCAGAATCAATATTCTTACCAAGTATCAAAAGCAGGTATGGCAGGGGCCCCAAGAGGCTTGCAGCCAGCATAGTCTGGTAATTGTAGGTCCGGGAGCTGAGGTTCAACCTCCGTATCACTCTGCGTGTACGTCGATGAGCGTAAAGGCAGAAAGAGAGATTTCATGCACAAATACGCAAAAAAAATAAGCACACAGAAGACAGGCTTAACGAACCAACAGGAAAAGAAGAAGACAAAAGGAAAGACTTAAGAAACAGCGTCTTACTGATGACAGAAACCAAGAGTAGACACATGATCAGAAGAAGCTTTGATTGTGAGGACGTTTCGCTCTGTCTAGAGCGAAAAGGCTGTCACAACAACAGCTGCACGTGTCTTTTCTTCATCAGTAAGTCAGCGACCAACAGCCAAACACAAACAGACAAGCAGAAAGACAGCGACAGACCCAACCCCTGCTGGTACCAGACAGGAGTTGCTGTCTGAGATGTGAAACGAAGAGGAAAAACTCAAGAGGAATAATGTTGTGAGAATGAGGCAAATGCACTAGTCTTCCTGCCTCAGGTGAAGCAGTGGGAGCCTCAGGTGAAGCAGTGGTAGCCTCAGGTGAAGCAGTGGGAGCCTCAGGTGAAGCAGTGGGAGCCTCAGGTGAAGCAGTGGGAGCCTCAGGTGAAGCAGTGGGAGCCTCAGGTGAAGCAGTGGGAGCCTCAGATGAAGCAGTGGGAGCCTCAGGTGAAGCAGTGGGAGCCTCAGGTGAAGCAGTGGGAGCCTCAGGTGAAGCAGTGGGAGCCTCAGGTGAAGCAGTGGGAAATGGAAGATGAGAAGGAAGAGGTGAAGCAAGGCGAGACATGAGAGAAGGTGTGAAGAGAGGAAAGAAGAAAGTGTGCGAAAGAACGAGAGAATAAGAAAGTATGAGAGGAAGGAAGAGAGGGGAGAAGAAAGTGTGTGAGAGGAAGAGAGGGAATAAGAAAGTGTGTGAGATGAAGAGAATGAATAAGGAAGTGTGAGAGATGAAGAGAGGGAAGATGAAAGTATGTGTGAGAGAGGAACTGAAGAATAAAGTGTGTGAGACAAAGGGAAAGCAAGAGAGTGAAAGATAAAGGGAGAGCAAAGGGAAAGTAACAAAGAGATTGAAATCACATAGCAGTGACTAGGAGACAAAAGAGAAGGTTACGTCAGGTAAGGTTTGTCAGGAAACAGGGCAAGTGTTTCCTGACTTACAGCTGGAGTTTTCTGTCATCTGACCGAGGCCTTCCGCTGGCTTACCCGTCCACCCCTTTAAAAATTATGGTTATGATTGTAACTGTTAGATTTAATATTCACTTAAGAGAAGAAGACCTCAGGACATGAGGAGGTTGTGTGGCACACTGCCATATATTGCTGCCATCTCCACCTCACACTGCCGGGAGGGACAAAGATAGTGAAATATTGAGAGATGTGCATGGAGATTTAACCACAAAGGAAAACCATGAAGGAAATTGTATCAATAATACTATTTCTACTACAAGTTCTGACTATCCAAACTATCTGCCGATAGTATTTCGGCCTCCAGGCAGTCTATCAGCGATGTATCGAGAGCACAAAGGGACAAATCTGCTACCACTCCTATGTACAGTAGTTCGTAATTTTCAGCCTCGCCAGCCAGAATTACTGCCATTCACCTCTCCTGTCACTCTTACCACTGCTGGTACTGCTGTTGCTGCTGCTGGTACTGCTGTTGCTGTTGCTGGTACTGCTGCTGGTACTGCTGTTGCTGCTGCTGATACTGCTGATGTTGTTGCTGCTGCTGCTGGTACTGTTGTTGCTGCAGGTATTGCCTCTGTTGTTGCTGTTGTTGGTACTGCCTCTGCTGCTACTGTTGGTACTGTCTCTGTTACTGCTGTTGGAACTTCCTCTGTTGCTGCTGTTGGTACTGTCTCTGTTGCTGTTGCTACTCATGATGATTATGATAATGATAATTCTTATGATGCTAATGCTACTGTTGTCACTATTACTACAACTACTACCACCACTACCACAACTACCACCACAGACGGTGGAGTGGGTAAACTTTCTCGCTAGTAAACAAGATTCACTTGCACACTGCTTGTAGTGGCAGCTGAGACAGTTGCCCACATACGACTTAACAGTGCCAGTATCTCTTCTAAATGTGGCTGCCACATATTTGTTACAAGTTCTACTAGTTCTGGCACCTGTGTCTACCCTCTCAGTCCTTACCTCTTTACACTTGCATGACACAAACTTAGTTACCTGAGCACTCTTGATATTCATGATCTATTTTAATTATAAATATTTCGAAACTACAAGTCTTCATTAACTGCTAATATAAATTTTGATTAAAATAACCTGCCATTTTAAGAATGATTTTTGAAATTTAAGGTTATTATTGGTTTTACATTTGAAAGAACTCTTACATAATTTTTAAAAAATGCACCATTTAAGAAGGAAAATTAATTTTCAATGAATCTGAGGAAATAAATATTTATTTTGAGTCTGAATAAATTTTTAAAATTGTTTTTGAACTTTTCAATATAAAAAAAATCTGTTTGAAACAACGTCGTTAGAAATTATTTATCTGAATAATGAAAAAAAAAATATGCAGAAGTTTAAATTCAAATTGAAAATGTAAAACATTTTTTTTTTTTTTGGTAAAATGTAGAGAAAAGTATATTTGTGGAGTTAGACGGATATGTTATGGTTATGGAAATGGGTTTCAGAATTTGACGTGCTGTTGGAGTGCGAGCAAGGAATTTTTTTTAATGTATTTAGAAAAACCGGCTAGCCGGACCTGAGTCCTGAGGTGGGAAGTACAATGCCTGCACTCTGAAGGTGGGGTGGGATAGTTGCAGTCCTGGAGGTGGGAAGTACAGTGCCTGCACTCTGAAGGTGGGGAGGGAATGTTGCAGTCCTGGAGGTGGGAAGTACAGTGCCTGCACTCTGAAGGTGGGGTGGGAATGTTGCAGTCCTGGAGGTGGGAAGTACAGTGTCTGCACTCAGAAGGTGGGGTGGGGATGTTGCAGTCCTGGAGGTGGGAAGTACAGTGCCTGCACTCTGAAGGTGGGGTGGGGATGTTGTAGTCTTGGAGGTGGAAAGTACAGTGCCTGCACTCTGAAGGTAGGGTGGGGATGTTGCAGTCCTGGAGGTGGGAAGTACAGTGCCTGCACTCTGAAGGTGTGGTGAGGATGTTGCAGTCCTGGAGGTGGGAAGTACAGTGCCTGCACTCTGAAGGTGGGGTGGGAATGTTGCAATCCTGGAGGTGGGAAGTACAGTGCCTGCACTCTGAAGGTGGGGTGGGAATGTTGCAGTCCTGGAGGTGGGAAGTACAGTGCCTGCACTCTGAAGGTGGGGTGGGAATGTTGCAGTCCTGGAGGTGGGAAGTACAGTGCCTGCACTCTGAAGGTGGGGTGGGAATGTTGCAGTCCTGGAGGTGGGAAGTACAGTGCCTGCACTCTGAAGGTGGGGTGGGAATGTTGCAGTCCTGGAGGTGGGAAGTACAGTGCCTGCACTCTGAAGGTGGGGTGGGAATGTTGCAGTCCTGGAGGTGGGAAGTACAGTGCCTGCACCTCTCTCTCTCTCTCTCTCTCTCTCTCTCTCTCTCTCTCTCTCTCTCTCTCTCTCTCTCTCTCTATGTGAGGATGAATATGTAGCAGGAGATGAAATTTACATTCTGGATGGAAGAAGCAAGGTGGCGGTGTTGGAGAAGCCTAGTGCACGACGCTCAGCTGCTGTCACCACCCACCCGGGCTTTATACCCAGCAGCAGCACCAGTAAGAAAAGTAACAGCAGCAGTAGTAACAGGAGCAGCAGCAGTAGTATCAATAACAGGAGCAGCTGCAACAAATTGAACAGCAACAATAACAGTCGCAGTAACAGGGGTAGCAGCGTCAGCAGTAACTGAAACAGCAATAACAAAAGTAGCCGTTACAGGAGCAACAGCAGCAAATGGAACAACAACAGCAGCAAATGGAACAGAAACAGTAAGAGCAACACCACTAACAAACGAAGGGGAATAGCAACAGTAGTAGCAGCAGCAGCAGCATCAGTACCAGGGGCAGCATCGGTATAAGCAACTAGTATAACAGCAGCAACAGTAATAGGCGCAGCAGCACCAGCACCAGCAACTGAAGCAGTAGCAGAACCAGAAACAGCAGTAACAGCAATGGAAGTAACCAAAACAGAAACAAAACAATAGCAGCAACCGCAACAATAGCAGCAGCTGTAACCATAACAGCAACATTAGCGTAAACAACAGCAACAGGAACCATTAGAGCAACAGCAGCAGCCGAAGCAGCAGCAAAAAGTGCCTCGTAAATACAGGCAGCAGCAACATCAACAAAAGTAGCAGAAACAGCAGCAACAGGACAGGGGAAAAAAAGCAGAAAAAGTAGCAACAAATGCAGAAACAACAACAGCTGGAACACCAACAACGGGAGAATAAGAGGAGGAAGTAGGAGAAGCAACAGCAACAACAATGATATCAACAATGTCAACAACAACAAACAACAGTAACAATAATAGCAGCATAAAACAGATACCAACAACAGTAATAGCAAAAACAACTGAAACAATAGAAGCAATGCCAATATCAACAATAGCTAAGTCAACAGCAACCTCTGCTAAAATAATAGCAACAACAACCACAACAAAGATGTTGAGATGAGGCAGATGATCTCCGGAAAACTCCTAAGACAAGAATTACTGCAAGAGCAGAATTTGTCTAAAATGAGAAGTAGGAAGAGTCAGCGAGGAGGAGGAGGAAGATGATGCTTGAGAAGATAGGGAGGGAGGAGAAGAAAGAACTGCAATGTGGAGACAGCGATGCGACTACCTGGAGGGCATTCCGGGGATCGACGTCCCCGCGGCCCGGTCTATCACCAGACTCAGTACAATGTTCATGAATGTTGAGCTGATACATACATACACACACACACACACACACACACACGCATACGCACGCACACACCACACACACACACACACACACACACACACACACACATATATATATATATATATATATATATATATATATATATATATATATATATATATATATATATATATATATATATATATATATATATATATATGTCATTGTTGTCAGAGTTAGGTTAGGTTGATCTATTTAAGCTTATTAAAAGTTGTATTCAATCATAAAAGTTCATTGTTAAACTGGTCTGGCAACAAGGTGGCCGAGGAAAGATTTTAACGTTGTAATATGAACGTTTATATCTCTTGGTCCGTGAATGGTCAGCCCCTCGCTCATGTTTGGTTCCTCTCTTTCTCCCTCGCCCCCTACCACACTCATTTCCACCCACTCCACTACCCTCATCCCACTCCTCCTTGCCTGCCCCCCGATCCTTCATCCCTCTATCAACTCCTCATTATCACGTGTTCTTCCTTAATAACATTATTACTTATTCTTAACCCTGATTATATTTCCTTGTCCCACTTCTATTTTTTTATTCTCTCTCTCTCTCTCTCTCTCCATGTCTTTCGTCTCATAAGGTTGATTTCAATATCTTTTACAATCACACTCACCCACACCCTCAACACCCCCTCTCATATTTCCCCCCTCCCTTCAACCCTCCCCACCCTCCTCCCGCCCACAACCATGGTGAGGTAAGTCAACCATTGTTACAGGCACAATGCCTCTCCTCCTTAATTATCAAACCCATGAGATACCCAACCCAAAATTTTCCATTTTTTTTGGAGGGGTGGAAAAAAAAAGAACGGGGAAGAGGAGTAGATAATGAGAAGAAGGATGAAAAGGTGTGGAAGTCAACACTTTTTCTTATTTAAAAAAGATGGATACATCGGTAGTGTGCTGCTACCTTATTCTATATGAGTTACACAGCAGTGGGAACCAGAGCTTGGTATGTTTCACTGTCATATGCCATCACGCAGGATGGTGCTCATACAAGGTGTTGAAATATGTCAGCCTGAGCTGGGAGACTTCAGCAGTAACAGCCTGAGCTGGGAGACTTCAGTAGTGTCAGCCTGAGCTGGGAGACTTCAGTGGTGTCAGCCTGAGCTGCGAGACTTCATTAGCGTCAGCCTGAGCTGGGAGACTTCAGTAGTGTCAGCCTGAGCTGGGAGACTTCAGTAGTGTCAGCCTGAGCTGGGAGACTTCAGTGGTGTCAGCCTGAGCTGCGAGACTTCATTAGCGTCAGCCTGAGCTGGGAGACTTCAGTAGTGTCAGCCTGAGCTGGGAGACTTCAGTAGTGTTAGCCTGAGCTGGGAGACTTCAGTAGTGTCAGCATGAGCTGGGAGACTTCAGTAAGACAATGCAAGGGTTCATCAGCTACGGCAGCATCAAAGGTTTGCTTGCAGCATAGTTGAACTTACTATCACCTGGGAACTACCAACTCTCAGGACAGTCAATCCCATACACAAGAGAAATGGAACTTTAATGAAGATATCTCCATCATCCCAGAGCGAGGACAATAGAAATTATACACAGGAGACAGAAAAAAGGGTTGGAGGAAGAAAAGAAATAGATGGATATCAAAAGACATGCAACCACATATATGTACTTATATATGCAATAAGATCACAGTAAACAGGTGATATCACAATATGCAGAACAACCACTGTGAAAAAATAAGTGAAATTCCAAGCACTTTCGTGATTTCTCACATCATCAAGGAACTATAAAAATAAAAGGTTAACAGGAAGGCATATAAGGACGAGACTACACCTCGCTGCCACCCTCAGCATCACCTGCGGGTGCCAGTTTTACCTGTTCGGCACTACACACACACACACACACACACACACACACACACACACACACACGTCAACACACTGTCACTAAACTCGTTAAGACATTTCAAGAATAAAGTCTGTCATCATTATCACAAAATTAGCTTCGTTTGCGTGTACCACCAGACAGCTACAACTTATTCTTCCCCCCCTCAAGCCGAATTAATGTCATGTGGATTAAATCCTTAATTATTCTTGCCCCATCATTGTGGGCCTCCCTCAAGCAAGATAATTGTGGCCAACCTCACTACACACCATGTACATTATGACTTGAATTAATAATGGAATTATTTGGTAAACAGAATATATATAATAATATTAAAAACGTTGTAAATAAAGAGAGACAGTTTATAAAGATATAGTTTATAAAGAGAGTTTATATTGACGCAGTTTATAAAGCCGCAGTTTATAAGACAGTTTACAATGAGACAGTTTATATAGACAGTTTATAAACACATGTAAGCGAGGTCCCAGGACCGAAACCTTTCCTAATAAACGTGTTCCAGTGTCCCAGGTTTATACCAGACACACAGATGCACAGCTCAAGACAATTACTAAGGAGAGCTCTGCACATGTGTCATTAAACACTCTCAGTATCAACATTCCTCCCCAGTTATTCTATACACTCTCAGTATCAACATTCCTCCCCAGTTACTCTACACACACTCAGTATCAACATTCCACCCCAGTTACTCTACACACTCTCAGTATCAACATTCCTCCCCAGCTACTCTACACACTCTCAGTATCAACATTCCTCCCCAGCTACTCTACACACTCTCAGTATCAACATTCCTCCCCAACTACTCTACACACTCTCAGTATCAACATTCCTTCCCAGCTACTCTACACACTCTCAGTATCAACATTCCTCCCCAGCTACTCTACACACTCTCAGTATCAACATTCCTCCCCAACTATTAAAAACATTACAGAACTAGTTGAGGAGAATAATACTTCTCTGGGTATTACCCACCATTATGCTGGCTAAAAACGGTACCATTTTTTAACCTCCCTACACCGACTGGTCAGCTATAAGTCCATATATTGTACAGTGTTGCACCAAGGTAACTATCAATTGAAAAAAAAATTGTAGAACTGACTGAGAAATATATTAGTAAGTTACCATGGATGTGCGGGAAATACTCGCAAATTCTCACGAGGTATACTTAAACTATCAGAGGTGTACTTCCAATAATAGTTTGTTATACCCGGAGTATAACGGATTAAAATACAATCGTTCTAATAAGAATTTGTTATCAATACTGAGTAACAAGTAACAATCGTACACAAATAACCCGCACTCAGGAGCATGAAACTTATGACATTGTTCCAGTCACGGTATTGTGCCTTTTTTTCACGTGTAACACTATGAGAAAACACAATAAGTGTCCGGGGCCCAAGACTGTTCAACAGCCTCCCACCTGCATAAGGGAAATTACCAATAAACCCCTGACTGCCTTCAAGAGGGAGCTGGACAGATACCTAAAGTCAGTGCCGGATCAGCCGGGCTGTGGTTCGTATGTTGGAATACATGCGGCCAGCAGTAACAGCCTGGGTGATCAAGCCCTGATCCACAGCGAGGTCTGGTCAAGGACTGGGTCCAGGGGGCGTTGACCCCCCCGGAACACCCTCCAGGTAGGTAGAGTCCAGGTTACAATAACACACCTCATACTATTCCACCACCCACCCACGTCGCTTACGCGACGGTCTAGAGTTTTGAGACTCTCTGACCGCGGGTTCGAACCCCACCCGTGGTATGGTTTCACACTCGTGAATATCTCACTAGGGTTAACTCAATTACCACAACTTTCATCCGTCTTAGGGTCATCGCCATGACAAACTAGAGCATTATGTTAAGCTGTTTGTCATACACCAGAAAAATATAACAAGATTTTTATCGTTAATAAAAAAAATCGGTATTTGATTAGAATTTAAGATTACCCATGAGCTCAGTTATACTGTAGTTATGTTAGTCACACTGTAACTGTGTTGGTCACACTGTAACTGTGTTGGTCACATTGTAACTGTGTTGGTCACACTGTAACTGTGTTGGTCACATTGTAACTGTGTTGGTCACACTGTAACTGTGTTGGTCACATTGTAACTGTGTTGGTCACACTGTAACTGTGTTGGTCACATTGTAACTGTGTTGGTCACTGTAACTGTGTTGGTCACATTGTAACTGTGTTGGTCACACTGTAACTGTGTTGGTCACACTGTAACGATGTTGATCACACTGTAACTGTGTTGGTCACATTGTAACTGTGTTGGTCACACTGTAACTGTGTTGGTCACACTGTAACGGTGTTGATCACACTGTAACTGTGTTGGTCACATTGTAACTGTGTTGGTCACATTGTAACTATGTTGGTCACATTGTAATAATATTGCTCAAACTGTAGTTATGCTGGTCAAGCTTTAGTTATGCTGGCAAGACTGTAGTTACGTCGGTCACACTGTAGTTATGCCGCCAGGACCGGCGGGACGGTAGTTACAGCTCAAGAGGCAAAGCATGTGTGCTAAAAACTGTTCATAATAATCAGAAACAGTAAGTTTCACTGTGAACTAACTCAAAGTTTCGAATCGATCTGAAGATACATTCTCGAGGTATCACAAGAGCCATAAAAACAACAACAACATATATTTGCGCTTGCATGGTTGCCAAATTCAACTAGATTTATTTTTGACCCACTAGAGCAAGGTATCCCTGGTCCCCAACAGAGCAAGGTATTCCTGGTTCTCAACAGAGCAAGGTATCCCTGGTCCCCAATAGAGCAAGGTATCTCTGGTCCCCAATAGAGCAAGGTATCCCTGGTTCCCAACAGTGCAAGGTATCCCTGGTTCCCAACAGTGCAAGGTATCCCTGGTTCCCAATAAATTCTGTACCCCGATATCCCATCATCAAAGCACTCACTAGTTAAGCTGAGTTAAGCTGAACATCAAGTCATCAATGAGTGTCATATTACAGCTACAACACTATAAATGTGTTTTATAGTATTTACCACAGTGGGTAAAATGATATAGAGTTATCACGTGGCTGCAGATGGTAATTACCCTGGTGACAACCACTCTCAAACCCAGCCAACCGTCTTCCAACACACACCTCTTCCTCACACACTCCTCCAACTCCCTCTCACACTCATCCAACTCCCTCCCACACCCCTATAATGGAGTAGTTTCATTCCAACACTCCTACAGTTCACTCCCACCGTCCCACACCCCTCTGACTCAAACTCCCACCGTCCCACACCCATATAACTCACACTTCCACCATCCCACACCCCTATAACTCACACTTCCGCCATCCCACACCCCTCTAACTCACATTTCCACCATCCCAAAAACCTATAACTCACACTTCCACCATCCCACACCCCTCTAACTCACACTTCCACCATCCCACACCCCTCTAACTCACACTTCCACCATCCCACACCCCTCTAACTCACACTTCCACCATCCCACACCCCTCTAACTCACACTTCCGCCATCCCACACCCCTCTAACTCACACTTTCACCATCCCACACCCCTCTAACTCACACTTCCACCATCCCACACCCTTATAACTCACACTTCCACCATCCCACACCCCTCTAACTCACACTTCCACCATCCCACACCCCTCTAACTCACACTTCCACCATCCCACACCCTTATAACTCACACTTCCACCATCCCACACCCCTCTAACTCACACTTCCACCATCCCACACCCTTATAACTCACACTTCCACCCTGCTCACACACACATTCATCCATCTTCCACACCTTTACAACTCACCGCCAATGTTACACTTACAAAACCTACCAACAACTCACAAACACTCACAACTAACATCCTCACTGGTGTTACTCACAATCTTTCTCTTATCCATATCATTCTGACACTGAAGATACATTTACCCCCACACCCACACACATCTTCAACATTCGCCCACACTGCAGAAGGCGCACTTTGTCAATGCGGGGATTCGGAAGGTTAAAAAAAATTGTTTGAAGACAAACAATTTGATTTAAGTCTGGGTACATGTTTGCAGGTGTGGGATGGTTGCAGTAATTCACACTGTTGTTGGTTTTGTTTTGGCGTTGCTGCTCTGTTGGTTTTGTTTTGGCGTTGCTGCTGCTCTGTTGTTGAAGTTGTTGTTGTTGCTGCTACTGCTGTTGTTTCTGCTGCTGCTACTGTTGTTTTTGATGTTACTGATGTTGATGCTACTGTTGCTGCTGCTACTACTGTTACTGCTGCTGCTATTGCTGTTTTTGTTGTTCCTGATGTTGCTACCCCTGCTGTTTTTGTTGCTGCTAATATTGCTGCTGCTATTGTTGCTTCTGCTGTTACTGATATTGCTGCTGCTGTTGTTTTTGCTAATGTTGTTAATGTTACTGCTGCTGTTATAGTTGTTGCTGTTGATTTTCCTGTTGCAGAGGGGTAGCTCCATTTCCTTGGATCACGAGTCTTTAGATCAAAGCAAATGTACAGAATAATAAGCAAAGGCACTTAGTGCCTTAGTGTGGTAATTAATAAATTAGTGTGAGGGATCAATCAATGGTAACAACGTCATTGTAATTAGTGTCACAATGATATATATATATATATATATATATATATATATATATATATATATATATATATATATATATATATATATATGAATCTAATAATGACGATGATGTTTATGAGAAAGGAGATAATTATGATGATGGGGTGACAATAACGATAACTATGATAACGGAGTGTGTGGTGATAACGATATCATCGTTACATTTGTGAGGGAGCGCTAAACTTGTAGGGGGTTATCCAGCGCCTGGGAAATGTGGGTAAGTAAGAATCAATAATCCTCCCTCTTCCTCTCTTCATTCTTCCTTCATCTTCCATTTTCCCTCTTCACTCTGGGTTCTTCACTCTTAAGTCTTCCCTCCTCCCTCCCTCCCTCCCTCATCTTCCCTCTTTACTTTTGGTTCTTCCCTCTTCATCCTTCCCTTTCCTTCACTTCACCCCTTCCGTCCCTCCTCACCAACAAAACACACGTGCCAACACGTGCCAACATGTGCGACATCTATTATTCAGAGTGGGAACTATTGACCAGTCTTCCACATACACAAATCATCACAGGTATCACATTGTCAGGTGTCTCATTATTTTTTCATTGTCAAAAGAGTTATGTGTTGTATATTTTACTCTGTCTCTTTCTCTCTTTCATTCTCTGTATGTATGTATGTATGTATGTATGTATGTATGATGTATTATGTATGTATGTATGTATGTATGTATGTATATATTTTATATATATATATATATATATATATATATATATATATATATATATATATATATATATATATATATATATATATATTATATTAACATTGTTAATTTTATTAGCATCATGTATTAGGCCAATATTTAAGAATTTTAACTAATGTTTCTTTATTTGCAAAGTGACGACTTTGTAAAGGCCATCATTGCAACTTCTGTTTATTCTGACAGTTATCTAAAGCTGGTGAAGCCCTGATGGGCACCACCTGATCAGGGACTGACATCAATCAGAAATGCATGTTACACGGGGGAAGAGAAAGGTTAGGAGCCTCGTAGAACAATGATGTCGTAGATTGGCTTTAAACTACATGGGAATTTGCCACGTCTTCCGTATCATACATACTGTTATTTTTTTTTCACACTTGCTCACGGACAGAAGTAAAGTTCAAAGAGTGCAGAAAGTCTCTCAGAAATGATCACTAGGTAATGAATCAGGTAGCGCCAGTGGTGCTACATCAAGGAGCACCAGTGGTGCTACATCAATTAGCAGCAGCAGCAGTGCTTCACCAAGTACCTGCAGCAGTGCTTCATCAAGTACCAGCAGCAGTGCTTCACCAAGTACCAGCAGCAGTGCTTCACCAAGTATCAGCAGCAGTGCTTCACCAAGTATCAGCAGCAGTGCTTCACCAAGTACCAGCAGCAGTGCTTCACCAAGTATCAGCAGCAGTGCTTCACCAAGTACCAGCAGCAGTGCTTCACCAAGTATCAGCAGCAGTGCTTCACCAAGTACCAGCAACAGTGCTTCACCAAGTACCAGCAACAGTGCTTCACCAAGTATCAGCAGCAGTGCTTCACCAAGTACCAGCAGCAGTGCTTCACCAAGTATCAGCAGCAGTGCTTCACCAAGTACCAGCAGCAGTGCTTCACCAAGTATCAGCAGCAGTGCTTCAAGTATCAGCAGCAGTGCTTCACCAAGTACCAGCAGCAGTGCTTCAAGTATCAGCAGCAGTGCTTCACCAAGTACCAGCAGCAGTGCTTCAAGTATCAGCAGCAGTGCTTCACCAAGTACCAGCAGCAGCGCTTCAAGTACCAGCAGCAGTGCTTCACCAAGTATCAGCAGCAGTGCTTCACCAAGTACCAGCAGCAGTGCTTCACCAAGTATCAGCAGCAGTGCTTCACCAAGTACCAGCAGCAGTGCTTCACCAAGTACCAGCAGCAGTGCTTCACCAAGTATCAGCAGCAGTGCTTCACCAAGTACCAGCAGCAGTGCTTCACCAAGTACCAGCAGCAGTGCTTCAAGTATCAGCAGCAGTGCTTCATAAGTACCAGCAACAGTGCTTCAAGTATCAGCAGCAGTGCTTCACCAAGTACCAGCAGCAGTGCTTCAAGTATCAACAGCAGTGATTTACCAAGTACCAGCAGCAGTGCTTCAAGTATCAATAGCAGTGCTTCACCAAGTACCAGCAGCAGTGCTTCAAGTATCAGCAACAGTGCTTCACCAAGTACCAGCAGCAGTGCTTCAAGTATCAGCAACAGTGCTTCACCAAGTATCAGCAGCAGTGCTTCACCAAGTATCAGCAACAGTGCTTCACCAAGTACCAGCAGCAGTGCTTCAAGTATCAGCAACAGTGCTTCACCAAGTATCAGCATCAGTGCTTCACCAAGTATCAGCAACAGTGCTTCACCAAGTATCAGCAGCAGTGCTTCAAGTACCATCAGCAGTGCATCACCAAGTACCAGCAGCAGTGCTTCACCAAGTACCAGCAGCAGTGCTTCACCAAGTACCAGCAGCAGTGCTTCACCAAGTACCAGCAGCAGTGCTTCACCAAGTACCAGCAGCAGTGCTTCACCAAGTACAAACAGCAGTGCTTCACCAAGTACCAGCAGCAGTGCTTCACCAAGTACCAGCAGCAGTGCTTCACCAAGTACCAGCCTGCAGGACTCAGCCAGTTATAGATACTGATATATCCGGGAAAAAGGAATTAATGCACAGTTTTTATGGGTTTCCATCACACAGTAAATTACTCTTATGATAAAGTTGATAAGTTAACTAAACAGAGTTTCCCCCGAGGAAAAGTACAGAATATAACTTTGATATGTTTGCGTCTAGCACTGGGAATAATATTAAGAGATAAGTAAATAACGAAAGTGAATGTCATAGGAACGATGTTAGAAGCCTGAGTAGATGTATCGCTCACTATAACATGAACATAGATATGTACGTTTATGGAGCAACGTGAAATGTGAAAAGACTGACTAACTGATGTAGTAGCCAGGCTTTGGATTTTTACAAATACTTCTGGCGGTTTGGCAGACATACAGGTGATGAACAAGTGAAATTCAAAGTATGTGGCCAGCCCTATAGCCACTTTCATGAATACCATGTGCTTAAATGTCCACTTATTAAGGAATATATATAGAGAGCATAATGACCTATATAATGTGTCAAATTATCTTATTAATGGAAATAAGATACCAGACATATTAAGATAAATATCCTAAATTTGCTTACAACAGATAAGTCAATTGTAGATACATATGCAAATGTGTTCTGTTAACCTTTTCGAGCCAAGTTCTTATAAGCTTTTAGTGTATCCATATGCTCTTGCGCTACCCTCCACAGGATAGATATGGGGTGCACAACAAACTAGCCACTTCGGCGGCTAGTTTGTTGTGAAGGAGTGGAAGGAGTTGAGCCAGTTGACAGGAATTTTGGCATATTTTGTCATTTTTTTTTATTTATATCCAACGCCAACTCGATCTCAATTACAGATCAAACGAGTGAACGTATAATCCAAGATGAACACTTCTATTTTAAAGTTGAGCTTCAGTTAACGGAAGTCATAGATTTAATTGCAGCTTAAGACAAGTGTCCCTTAACATGTTTGAGATCCACCGGATCTTCAACCAAAACAGAGGAGTCAAGTGAATAGTGAAGTAGCTACCTGGAGTCTACCTGGAGGGTGTTCCGGGGGTCGACGCCCCCGCGGCCCAGTCCTTGACCAGACCTCACATGTGGATCAGGGCCTGATCAACCAGGCTGTGATATAATTTTGCAAAGAGGTGCATCATGCTGTAGATACAAGACACGTGTTAAAATTAAGTGATGCATGGAAATGTGAGTCTTGCAGACGGATCGTCAACTCTGATTCCGCAGCTTTTTCTTATAGCTAAGCAGTTGTTGTTGTTGTTGCTCTGAGAGTACATGATGATACTGTGGCAACTCCAGGTTTTGTTGTTAATGAATCACTCGCCATCTAGTGTATTCCTGATAACCTCTGTATGCTGTTGTGTGATATTTGGACCAGAGAGATAAATGGTATAAAATACCGACACGGTGAAAAAGTAGATACAAATGCAGTAATAATCCCAGCCTTTATTGTCAATAAAGGATCGTATTATTACTGCATTTGTGTCTACTTTTCCATGTGGACGAGAGTCTGCACCGGAGGACAATAACGAAGTGAATGTGAACTTCGGTATAAGGTAATGAGTGCAGCATAAGACTTGGTTTATGGCATCAGTGGTGGCTCATGATATGAACAGTAAAGTATATTAGTCTGGATGGTGCTTTACATCATGCTACAAGGACTCCATAAAGCTGGACATTGTCTCAGCAATGAACCAGTGTTACAAGCTGACAAAGATGGTTGAAAATTTCTCTTAAATCCCGAGACCTTAACACTGGTGCCATCATACCACCTAATGTGCTTGTCAAGAAATTCATCCAGAGCACAACAGATAACACTGATATCCTGGATGAGACTCAGGATGGGAAGAACATCTTTCACATCACACATCTGGCTGCATGGTAAAGATGACATTCACCAGATGTTTCAATTATTAAAGTGATGAAATCATAAAAAACAACAAAGCTAAATATTTCACATGTATTGGAGTAACTTAACCCAGCGAACGCCTAGCCAGACAAAAGTGAACCAGTTTTCAATGTACCGATCGAGAAGGCTTAGTTCAGGTTCTCTGTGGTGATCAGCTGTTGCATCAAAAAGCCACAATCAATTGACCTTTTAACCAAAATTTTTAAAAGGGATGGACCTGGTAAGGCAGCAGGAGGCCTGGGTCAGATAACCAAAAGCTCCAGCTGCGGGTCATCACATGAATAAGGCCGGCATCAGGAAACACGTGTCCTGGTACCTAACAAATCTTACCAACCTAACCTAACTGACCTTGCTACTTGTTGCATCAAGAATCCGAGGAGAAGCCTAGCTGGACATTATTCAGCCACTTTAAATGATCCTTAGGAGACGTCTCTTCTACATCTTCCAATGATGGCAGCACTGTGATTTATCTCCGTATTCGACTGATAAATTCAGCATCGCAGGCCAAACACTTCGTCATTAAAGATTCTCAATGTTGCACACTGTCTTACTTATCAACATGTCTGTTTTGTACAACCATTTATAATATGATACAGAGTTGAGAAGAGGTGCATGATCTGCGCACCTCAACTAAGAGCACACACTGGTCATCAGTACAGACCTGGCCTATACTGCACACTCAGGGAACTGAAGTGGGCTCTCCTTCAGGCAAGGCCTCGTTCATATGTTCACCATTTTTTGCATGCAGGCAGCAGACAACTGATCAAAATACTTGCATTAATATATATGAATTTCAAGGAACCTTCAACATTTCTACTGAAATTAAGATATTTTCAGTTAAAAAAAAAATTAATTCACAGATTTCAGCGAATTCTGAAATTTAATTTGAAAATTTATTAAATTATAAAATGTTATATAACATGCGATCAGGTTTAGAGAACTTTAAAAGAATAAACGTTAGGCAAGTGCCACAGTTTACTTATATTTAAGAATCTGTGTTCATAGTTCAAACATTGACCTTTTCAAAGGTTCATAATGACTCTCTTGCTCTTTCATTCTCCACTGTATGTCACTACAATAAAAAAAAAACATGCTAATTTTCCCCTTTCCTGATTTTGAGGATGAGAAAATAAATATTCGGTTTCTTTAAAAAACAAAATCTTAACTTCTACCCTCAGAAATGCGTCTAGTAATTTGATTTCTTAGAAATGCGACCAATATACATGAAAGTGTGAATGTGACTTCCTAGTCAAGCCAGAGATATTATCTTCAGAGAGAGAGAGAGAGAGATCTGCCATTTCAGCAGATTCTTCAACACACGAGGGATGTGGGTGGTCCTACTGTTATGTACAAGGCCAATACTGTCAGGGTACCACACTTGCCTCCACTCCGAGGACAGCGAGAAGTGAGCTTCTACATAAGACGGGCAGCCAGCAGCAAGTACACTCTTACTGTAACCTTCTCCAGAATATCACTTCATTTAAGATCATTTATTCCCAGGATGACTCGAGTCTCAAACATGTTCGTACAACATAAAGACATCAACGAAATAAAATCAGTTGACCAAATGAAATCGCTGGCCCACAGATGGCTCCAACTTCATCCTGTTCCATACTTGTATGTCTCGTAACAATAAAGAGCTTTAAAATGAGCTGGTGTAGGCTACAGCTTTTAGCTTGTAAATAAAGTTAGGATCCCTTGCAAAACCCTTGTAAGAGAGAGAGAGAGAGAGAGAGAGAGAGAGAGAGAGAGAGAGAGAGAGAGAGAGAGAGAGAGAGAGAAGACGAGGTAAGGGTAGTAAGCGACATGTAAACACTCTGACTGACAAGACTTTTTACAAGGCCGGGAATACTAATGCAATTTACTAGAGCACTTCCCTGTGAAATTACATTGGGGAGTTTTAGGGCCGCTCTTCTCTGCCCGCCCAGACGGGAGGGGAAGGAACGGGGAGAAGGAGGGGTAAAAAAGGAAGAAGGAAATGAAGGCAGGACTAAGAAGTACGGAGGGAAGTGGTGGGAACTGGAAAGAAAGCTGAGGATGAATTACAACTGGAAATACATAATAACGAAGATAAGGTAAGGCAGCTGAAGCTAAATCCCTTTTGTTTACATTATTGTTCAGTGTTCAGAATATCTTGCTGCAAATATTGTCAAGGTTACGAACCAGAGTCAGTATGATACTAGATGTTAACACAACTTTCGTGTACCTCCAATGGGAGGCCAGGCCTCAAACACCATCTACCAGACAGCAATTAAAGAGTGAAACGTTCTAGGTTTCAAACACCATCTACCAGAGAATAATGAGAGTGAAAAGCGCCAGGCCTCATACACCATCTACTAGAGAGCTATAAGATAGTGAAAAGTGCCATATCTCAAAAACGTGCTGTCTGACCAGGTCAAAGTCAGTCTCGGCATAAGTCAGTTTAGGATAAGAGCTAAAAAAAAGTGACTAATGACTGAAGCCTAAGCTTGTAAAACCCTGGCCTGCTCATGGACTGGGCCGCGCGGGGGTGTTGACCCCCCGTCCTAGTCATTGACCGGGTCGCAGGGGCGTTAACCCCCTGAAACACCCTGCAGGTATAGAAAAGGAAAAATGTGATTTATGGTTAATATTCACGTAACTGTTAAGAGTCAAATGATCCCCCCCCCTTGGATGCCTATGTAATTCTTTTTCGTGTGTTTGATTTACTCAGGTTATTTGCATTTGCTTACTCAAATTATATTTTGATTTCAGTATTAATAATCAAGACGGATTTATACTGCAACTAAGAGTTAGGTATTGCACCCACCACAACGGAAATATGTACCTTTGACTTGTTTTGTAGGGTTATTCTAAGTAATTTACACGTATGTTAATATGTAACATATGTATATGCATATTTACACTTACGTTACTATGTAAGACAATTGTATTCATTTAAAATGGTATAAAACTATACCTAAATAAACTTACTCCCGTCTCTTATCTCCTTCCAACAAATCCTCACTTTTCTTCTTCCCTCTCACCCTCCAATATCCCATTCCATCTTATCCCTTTCCCCATACCACCCTCATCTACCCTCTCCCATCTCCCTCCTCCGGCTTCAAGATAAATTTTGGGGAATTTTTAACTTGGGAGAAGGATAGCTACCCAGGGTAACCCTGGGAAGTCAGGATATCGTCGAGGACTGTCTGTCTTATTTCCATTGGGGTCCTTTATTCTTCTTCCCCAGGATGCGACCTACACCATTCGACTAACACCCAGGTGCGTACTCACTGCTAGGTGAGCAGGGACAGCAGGTATAAGGTAACATGCCCAACGTTTCACCTGCGCCGGGGTTCGATTCCAGACCCCTCAGTATGTGAGCTGAGGACGCTACCAACGAAGCCACGAACACCTTTCTCCCCTCCCCCGCTCCCCTCTTTCATCCTATCCCATCTCACTCCATTTCTTTACCCTATCGTCATCCCCCTCTATCACACTCTTCCTCACCCCATCGTCTTCTTCCACCTTTAATCCCCTACTTCCCTATCCCCCATCACATCCCCATCGCCACCTCACCCATAACCCCACCACTACTCCTGACTCACCTCCCTTCCCTCCCACCCATTGCCACATCCCTCGTCCCAACCCTCCCCTCCTCCCTCCCCACCCTCTCTCCGCATCTCGCCAATTCTCTGCTACATGGAATGTTATTTTAAGACGATTTTGAGAGAGTAAGAAAAGAGAGGAAAATAGGTTTGGGACGAAGAGTGAGAACTGGGCGCCGCAGCAGTGCCGCAGCAGAGCCGCAGCAGCGCCGCGTCCTAGCACAGTTTTACGTGTGGCCCTGACAAAGACGAAAATACCAGGGGAGAGGTGGAGGTGGGTATGGTGGAGACTGCGAGAGTGGTGTTGAAGGAGGAGGAGGAGGGTGTAGTGTTGGAAGAGGCGGCGGGGGGTAGGGAAGAGGAGTGGGGAAGACTGGATGGTTGTGGGGGCCAGGGTGGAGAACAGAACTGCAAGGAAGGGGAGAATAGAAGAGGCGGCGGAGCGTAGAAAAGCTACAGGAGACAAAGAACACAATAAAACTGGAAGGTGACCAAAGACAACACTGACACTGCAAGGAACCAGGTTTTGTTGAAAATGTTATAAAATACCGACAAGTTGATGATTAAGATACACGTGAAACAGTTGGGTATTTTTATTGATAAAACGTTTCGCCTACACAGTAGACTTCTTCAGTCAAATACAAAGGGAGCAGTAGTAGTAATGAAATAAATTGATATAATCAGTCCATCAACCTTGGGGAAAAAGTATCTGAGGTGGTCAGTCCCTCAGCCTGGAGAAGAGTTCAGCTTCATGGTCTGGAACGATTGTTCCAGACTGTGAAGAACCAGGTGAATAGACTGATCGAGGAGGACTCAAGAAAGATGCCACAGTAGCATGCGAGCGATACAATAAATAATCCAAATATTCTTTGAAGGAACAAGGCCATATCAGAAAGCACAGCGGACAACAGAACCTAGCAACACTACAACAAGAGAAAGAGACGAGGAGAAGCTCAGTGAACCGGACTGGAATCTGACAATGTCTCAACATATATACTGACAGAGTTTAATTATACTGTGTCAGGATGGAAAGGATTTTCAAGTCACTGGAAACAGAGCATCTACAAAAATTCTAGAAAATAGTAAACATCATACTGATTTTCTATGAGGATGGAAGGCAGGCTAAAGTATAGCCTGGCATACTATCTTAGGTACATAATAATGAGAAAAGTTATGGAACGCCTTGATTCAGATTTATAAGCGACATCCATCACAGGTTAAGGAATGTGAGACTGTCTCACAAACCTTCCGAGTCTCTAGAGCAGAGTAGTGGTGATAAAACAGGGA
Source organism: Cherax destructor (assembly GCA_009830355.1). Classification (NCBI taxonomy): domain Eukaryota; kingdom Metazoa; phylum Arthropoda; class Malacostraca; order Decapoda; family Parastacidae; genus Cherax; species Cherax destructor. Next base: position 207,604 of record WNWK01002228.1, read on the forward strand.
AAACAGGGAAAAAGTGGATAGCATTCTTTTGGAGTGCAAGAAAGCTCATGACCCAATACCACACCAGAGGTTAAGTCACAAGCTGGAGAAACTGGTCGGGATGTCAGAAAACACAGAGTGATGGATCGTGTCTTAATGGGCGACAGTGATGAGTGGGGCGCCACCATACATCAGTATCAGTACCAGCCAAAAGTAATTTAATAATATAAATATTAGGGTTAGTGGACAGGGAAGATTCTGAAACTCATATGAACGGGAGAGGAGAGACCAACGTCAGGGAAACCTAGAAAGACCGCAGAAAAAAAGACCAGACACTGAATACAATCTAGAAGATAAAAGGCTGAATACAATCTAGAAGATAAAAGGCTGAATACAATCTAGAAGAAAAAGGTTGAGAGGCACATAAGGGGAAGGATGGAGGAGTCGGTAGAATAGCAAGTCAGCTGAAGCGCACACCAACTGAATAACTTCAGCGGCATGCGAGACTGGAGAATCTAAGAACTGTAGGGCACTCAAAGTTATTTTGGCGCTGTAAACAGCACCAGTGTTGAGCTCAAACAAGATCAAACTGTCGAGAGGGTTGGCCAGTGCTTAGTGACTAGCACAGCTAATTTGAGATTGCTGACATACGAGGTAAGAAAAAAAAACTGAACTCAAAGAGACAACAAAACCCAAGAGAAGACTAAGACCCGGGTCAGGGAGCACTTGTCCTGTTTCCTGGCTACCCTTACCTAACCTAACCTAAACTTACCAAACCTAACCTAAACTTATCTAACCTAACCTAACCTTACGTAACCTAACCTTACCTAACCTAAAATTATCTAACCTAACCTAACCTTACCTAACTTAACCTAACCTAACCTAACTATATATATATATATATATATATATATAATAAAAAGAGAGAGAGAGAGAGAGAGAGAGAGAGAGAGAGAGAGAGAGAGAGAGAGAGAGGATGGAACAAAATAGAATGACTTCGAGTGTAGTGGAGGGAAGGCGGGGTAGGGGTCGGCCTAGAAAAGGTTGGAGGGAGGGGGGGTAAAGGAAGTTTTGTGTGCGAGGGGCTTGGACTTCCAGCAAGCGTGCATGAGCATGTTAGATAGGAGCGAATGGAGACAAATGGTTTTTAGGACTTGACGTGCTGTTGGAGTGTAGGCAAGGTAACATTTATGAAGGGTTTCAGGGAAACTGGCAGGTCGGACTTGATTCCTGGAGATGGGAAGTACAGCGCCGGCACTCTGAAGGAGGGGTGTTAATGTTGCAGTTTTGTAGCTGTAGTGTAAGCACGCCTCTGGCAAGACAGTGATGGAGTGAATGATGATGAAAGATTTTCTTTGTCGGGCCACCCTGCCTTGGTGGGAAACGGTCTATGTGTTAATAATAATATATATATATATATATATATATATATATATATATATATATATATATATATATATATTTTTTAAAATACACACAAACACATACACACAATACATACACACACAAACACATACACAAATACACAATACACACACTTATACATACACACACACACACACAACAACAAAATGGGGAAAATTGTTAATGACTTTGTTCATTAATTTTCGTAATTGGAGAGAAGTTATTGTGTTGGTTTGAGAGTGACGGGAGCACAGGGAGTGGGGAGCTGAGAACAGGGAATGGGAGCAAGGGAGTGGGGGAGAGGGAGGAGAGGGAATGTTTGAGCAGAGTGTGACAGTTTCAACACATTGCATCATCACAGTCACGTGACATCCGTTGTCTTGCTTACCAGACGGAGGCTAAATTAGATTAGATTCGTCAGGAAAACAGAACAAGTGTTTCTTGACGAGGGTCTTAGTCATATGATGACCCGCCACTGGAGCTTTTGGTCATCTGACCGAGGCCTTCCACCGGCTTACCAGTCCACTCCTTTATAAATTAAGATTAATATTTTTTATGCAGGATCGAGCCTCCACACTTAAGTTGAATTAGGTTTCCCTTTGCTCCAGCAAAGGTGCTTCCTGTGATCGTATTTGCTTGGACCTCCTCCTCCTCCTCTTTTCTGCAACACTGCAAGCTCCTGATGATGTGTTGATTGCAACACGAAAGACCTAGACCTATCATTCAACACCCTCCGTGGATATTTTGCATCTTGTATCGCTTGTTCCCGATTTTTGCATTATATATATATAAATGTCGTGCAAAATAGGTAAAAACTTGGGATTTTGGCTTAAACAGCAACGCTCTTCTTGCCGAATAAGGCAACTGAAAATTTGTGTATGCCATAATTTCGCAAAAATCATTCTGAACCTAACGAAAAAACTATTTCATTGTGTTTGCTTATTATTAAATTATTGAAAACTTATTTAAAATATATTTAGTTGAATTAGGCTAAATTAAATTGAGCTTGTTATAACAAGGTTAGTTAAGTTTTCTAAAGTTCTTTAGATACAAAATTATTAATTTTTACATTAACATAAATGAATAAAATATATCTTTAAACGAGTAAGATAAAATTTTATTTTTTTATATAAAATATATAGAGGTATAACCTTAAAATAAAATAAAATAAAAAAATAATTAAGAATCAGTATTTTTTTGTGTGGAATGACCAAGGAGCAGGGGAAGGTGGTGGTGGGGCAGGGGAAGGTGGTGGTGGGGCAGGGGAAGGTGGTGGTGGGGCAGGGGAAGGTGGTGGTGGGGCAGGGGAAGGTGGTGGTGGGGCAGGGGAAGGTGGTGGTGGGGCAGGGGAAGGTGGTGGTGGGGCAGGGAAAGGTGGTGGTGGGGCTGGGGAAGGTGGTGGTTGGGCAGGGGATGGCAGTGGTGGGGCAGGGCAGAGGAGGTGGGTGGGGCGAGCAGTTGGATGGTTGATGGTGGGTGTGCTGACACTGAGGCGGCACCTCTTGCAAGGTGCCACAGACTCTTGGGAGTCACCTCAGAGGAATTGGCACCACTGACAGAAACATACAGGTATTTTATCCCTACTCACTGTCACCTTCACCACCGCTGTCACTACCACCGTCACCACCACCACCGCTGTCACTACCCCCTCACCACCACCATCACCTCCGCTGTTACTACCATTGTAACCACCACTATGATCACCACCACCACCACCTCACCACCACTACGATCACCGTCACAATAACCACCGTCACCACCACCACCAAAGTTGGGTATAAAAAATAGTAAAAAAAAAAGAGTTTACAATATTTTGGTGTAGTGAGGGAGCAGACAGCACTCACCTCCAGCCCACATTTACATGCCTTGCAACTTTGTTTGGCGTGTGCATATTTATTCTGTCTGCCAGAGTGATGTGTCGCAACGCACGCTGCTCTCTCTCTCTCTCTCTCACACACATTCTAGGACATTTACTTTTCTATTTCAGCGTATAACATAGAGCTCTGTGGTCAGTTACGATCTTTAAAATATCACTGAGAGTTATGAAACTCTGAGAGTACTTGAGACATTTAACTTCAGCCTTGATGAGGAATTACACACATGTGCATCATCTGGGTATCTTTATTGTAGACGCCATCCAGTGGCTTTATCAATACAAATTCAAGGACATAATGGGAAGATGATACAACTATGTACAAAATACGAGGTAATCAGTCCCTCAGTCTTGGAGTTAGTGAAGAGCACCGTAGTCTTGAAGACTACAGTGCTCTTCACCAATTCCAAGACTGAGGGACTGATTACCTCGTCTTTTGTATATAGCTCTACTGTCTTCCCATTGTGTCCTTGAATTTGTATTGATAAAGCCACTGGATGGTGAAACGTCTACAAGTAAAGATACCCAGACATTGAACATGTGCCTAATTCCTCATCTTGTCGGTATTGTGTACCATACATGTACAGCTTCAGCCTTGCGCTTCTCACTCATACAAGCCTCACCCTCTTTCTTTTTTTCTTCGCATGTTACATAAATTACGACGTGTGGGCTCTTCTCTTCATCCCCCTCTCTCTCTCTTTTTTGCTTGGATCAAACCTATTGGTGCAGCGCTTCCACACGATAACTAGATGTATTACCACACGATAACTAGATGTATTACCACACGATAACTAGATGTATTGCCACACGATAACTAGTTGTATTTCGGTCATTGCGTGATCCGAAAAAGGTGTCCCAGTATTTCATAACACCAGACCCCTGTGCCTCAAGGCACGCGACTGATATAATAGAGTGGATGCATAAGTTGTTAAAGCATTTAAATATTACCACTGAAGATCTAAGGCATTCACAAGTCATCACATGGAAATTAATATCCAATTTTCTTCAAAAAATGGTAAATTAGGACACATACACAGCCCAGATGTAATTGAAACCTTTCAAATATACTATTTTACAGAAATACACAAGTTACATTAAACTTGAAGCCGATCAGACGTTGCATTATTAAGTTATCGCTTGAAGGGCGTTGTTTCATTTTTTATCTATTCAAAAAAAAAAAAAACACTGGGATCTGCACAGCAGAAAATCAATCCCAACATTACTCTAAGTAAACTGAACAGCTTTTAAGAAAGTAAGTACAGTAAGTTTTATGCAAATTTAGTGTACATAACATACAAATTTTTAACACTGGCCTTGAGGTCTCACAGACGTTACAGGAACATAAATGAACATTAACTTGATTTAAGTTAAGATAACCAAACAAAGTCAAACACTTTGACTTATTTCTGATCAGATGAGACATTTTCCAAATATTTCATAGAAATCAATTTGGTATAAAATTGGCAGATGATAACTTACACAAGCTAGCATCAAGAGATTGCTGGCAGGAAGACACATCAATTTAAAGCTGACACATCAATTTAAAGCTGACCAGTAGATACATTTCCCAGTTATTGCAAAAGAATCCAACAAAATTTGTGCCTAATCAAGCTAAAGCCATCAATCGTTCCATCCACTTCATACTATGCATCAACCATTGAAGATTGATGACCTTAACAATTGTATCTTTTATACAGAAAAAGAGTCAAACCTGTAGGGATCCTATAGCTCCTGTGGAATGGGAGGCATTCACATAGAATCCAAGCAAGGAAGAGATAAGTCCACTTCCCTGGATCAAGAGCACCTCACCAGCACCAAGGTAAAATAACGCAATAATGTAAAATAATAACGAGTCCTGGTGTTGCTCAGGTTTCTCTATAAACCAATTTGTCGGCATCTAACACCAAGGTTTATACCAAAACAATAATACCATACCATTTCCAGATTAGAGTAGCGAAATGGCATCAACACATTGTTAAATATACCAACCTCTTTCTCAGTAGGAACACCACTGTTCAAATTTTAAAGGCGTTCAGAGCCGCTGTTACCATCTATCACCTGGACTCAAAATGAGATTCATGGGACTACATACCTGCATGTGTGGGTGCACAGGGCACCCACACATGCAGGTAGTCCCATGAATCTCGCCCAACATACATTACACCGGCATTGAAATTTTGAAGCCGATCGAATAAAGCGTTATCGAGTAATAAATGAAAATTTGTGAGAAAGTAAAAGGAAATGTTGCCGAGAATGTTTGAAAAATGGGAAAGTCTGACCTCGTTAAACTTGAAAAAAAAAAAAAATACAGAAACGCGAATTATTTTTTCCAGTTTTCTTTTCTTATTTATATTTTATTTCAAATTCTCTAAAAACCCTTAAGAAAAATATATTTGACTTTGATTTTTTTTAAATGAAATTTGATAAAACTGACAAAAATAAATGGCAAACTGACACTCACAAAGCCCAAAATTAATACAAAAAAATACTTCCAATTAAGTTACAAGGAAAGCAAACCTAACTGTCCCTGGCTGGAGGAAATAAACACTGAGACTCTCTCACACTAACACCTCCAGGAAGGTGAGTCACCCCAACACTGCTTACAATTTCACCAGATAGAACTAAATAAAGTGGCCAGAGCGAGCGTAGTTGTGCTGTGAGGCCCACTGTTTTACGCCAGCACCACCACCACAACCACTACTACCACCACCACAACCACTACTACCACCACCACAACCACTACTACCACCACCACAACCACTACTACCACCACCACAACCACTACTACCACCACCACAACCACTACTACCACCACCACAACCACTACTACCACAATCACAACCACTACCACCACTACTACCACCACCACAACCACTACTACCACCAACACCACCACAACCACTACCACCACCACCACTACTACCACCACAACCACTACTACCACAATCACAACCACTACCACCACCACCACCACCACCAGTTGACAGGTTCAGTGACATACTCAGAATAACTTCTTGCCGAGCAACGTTATCACCTTGGAATTTTTCAGTAAGATTCTTCAGAAGGCTGCGCTGCGCTGTGCACAGCTGTGCCACGCTTACTGCGGCCTTCACTCTCCCTTCTTCCACTGTCATTATCCTGCATTATCATCACTGAACTAGACACAAAGCGCTGCCACTGATTTTATTTCTATCAACCTGATGTTTTCTGTCACACACACACATAAGCTATGACTCGACCCCTGCAACCACAACTAGGTGAGTACACACACACACACAGCAACAAGGGGACACAGTTGGAAGTTGAAGACTCAGATGAATCACAGGGATGTTAGGAAATATTTCTTCAGTCACAGAGTAGTCGGGAAGTGGAATAGCTTGGGAAGCGATGTAGTGGAGGCAGGTTCCATACACAGCTTTAAGAAGAGGTATGATAAAGCTCATGGCGCAGGGAGAGTGACCCAGTAGCGGCCAGTGAAGAGGCGGGGCCAGGAGCAATGTCTCGACCCCTGCAACCACAACTAGGTGAGTACAACTAGGTGAGTACATACACACTGATGTTGAGTGTGCCACTAACAAAATTCTTCAACACATCCATTGAAACTGCATCTACCTGAGGTGTGGAAGATGGCAAATGTAGTCCCAATTTTTAAGAAAGGAGACAGACACGAGGCATTAAACTACAGACCTGTGTCACTGACGTGTATAGTATGCAAAGTCATGGAGAAGATCATCAGGAGGAGAGTGGTGGAGCACCTAGAAAGACAACCTTATAAACGACAACCAGCACGGTTTCAGGGAAAGAAAATCCTGTGTCACAAACCTACTGGAGTTTTATGACAAGGTAACAGAAGTAAGACACGAGAGAGAGGGGTGGATAGACTGAATTTTCTTGGACTGCAAGAAGGCGTTCGACACAGTTCCTCACAAGATGATAATGCAAAAGCTAAAGGATCAGGCACACGTAACAGGAAAGGCACTGCAATAGATCAGATATCTGACAGGGAGGCAACAACGAGTCATGGTACGTGACGAGGTGTCAGAGTGGGCACCTGTGACGAGTGGGGCTCCACAAGGGTCAGTCCTAGGACTTGTACTGCTTTTGGAATATGTGAATGACATAATGGAAGGGATAGACTCATAAGTGTCCCTGTTTGCAGATGATGTGAAGTTAATGAGAAGAATTAAATCAGTCGAGGATCAGGCAGGACTACAAAGAGACCTGGACAGGCTACAAACCTGCTCCAGTAACTAGCTCCTTGAATTTAACCCTGCCAAATGTAAAGTCATGAAGATCGGGGAAGGGCAAAGAAGACCGCAGACCGAGTATAGTCTAGGTGGCAAAAGACTGCAAACCTCACTCAAGGAAAAAGATCTTGGGGTGAGTATAATACCGAGCACATCTCCTGAGGCACACATCAATCAGATAACTGCTGCAGCATACGGGCGGCTGGCAAACCTAAGAATAGCGTTCCAATACCTCACGAAGGAATCGTTCAAGACTCTGTACACCATATACGTCAGGCCCATACTGGAGTATGCAGCACCAGTTTGGAACCCGTACCTGGTCAAGCACGTCAAGAAATTAGAGAAGTACAAAGGTTTGCGACAAGGTTAGTTCCAGAGCTAAGGGGAATGTCCTACGAAGAAAGGTTAAGGGAAATCAGCCTGACGACACTAGAGGACAGGAGGGTTAGGGGAGACATGATAACGACATATAAAATACTGCGAGGAATAGATAAGGTGGACAGAGACAAGAGGTTCCAGAGAGGGGACACAGAAACAAGGGGTCACAATTGGAAGTTGAAGACTCCTATGAGTCAAAGGGATGTTAGGAAGTATTTCTTCAGTCATAGAGTTGTCAGGAAGTGGAATAGCCTAGAAAGTGACGTAGTGGAGGCTGGAACCATACATAGTTTTAAGACGAGGTTTGATAAAGCTCATGGAGCAGGGAGAGAGAGGACCTAATAGCAATCAGTGAAGAGGCGGGGCCAGGAGATATGAATCGACCCCTGCAACCACAAATAGGTGAGTACAAATAGATGAGTGCACACACACACACAGGCTAGACCAGTATCACTGGGTATCACAAAGTTTATGACCCACCAGCGGTGGGTTACACAATGTGACCCACCACTTCACCACAACCGCCACCATTTCACCACCACCACAACCGCCACCACTTCACCATAACCACTTCCACTTCACCACGACTTCACAACCACCACCACTTCACCACAACCTCCACCACTTCACCACAACCGCCACCACTTTACCATAACCACTACCACTTCACGACTTCACCACAACCACCACCACTTCACCACAACCACCACCACTTCACCACAACCGCCACCACTTCACCACCATCACTTCAAATCACCATCACTTCACAACCACCACAACCACTTCACCACAACACTTCACCATCATTACACGACAACACTTTACCATCATTTCACGACAACACTTCACCACAACAGAGGCTCTGCCACTTTACTTGCAAATACGAGAAAACTTTGAGGCAAACTCTGGACTCTTTCTGTAAGGCATTCATAAACCATGACTTTGTGGAGATGGCGGGAAGTGGACGGCGAGCAAGTGGGCGGGGAGGAAGTGGGCGGGAAGTGGGTAGGGAAGTGGGTGGGGAAGTGAGCGGGGAAGAACTGGGTGGGGAGGAGGATAAGCGAGAGGGGGGCATGGATGAGGGGGAGGGGAGGGAAGGGTGGAGGAGGGGGAAGTGGATATCTCAGCTACTGATAACTGGATACAATTTACCACTAAGTCAAAAAACAAAAAACTAAGCTGCAAATTATTATGCATAAAAATTAATTTCATGTAGACCAAAAAAAAAAAAAAAAAAAAAAAAAAAATCATATTTCATCAGACAGAAAAAAATATATTTTTGGATTTTTTTTGTACTCACAATAGGAGAGAAACTTTAATTGTCAAACATAATTAAACCAATTTAATCCAGCTCAGCTAGATTTTTTTTCTTACTTCAGATGGCATCGGAAGTTTTTGGTTTGAAGCCTATCGACTACACGACGATGATTTAGGCTGCATGTCACCTGTTAATCACTAGTCAAAATTACTCTAATCAGTAGACGAGTGAGACATGTGCAGCAGCAGTTTGGTATCTTTACTGAGCAGACGTGTGGCATGCTCAGTTGGCTTCTTCCGTCGAGAAACAGTAGACAGCATACGTCGTGGAGATATAGATGTGAGGTGATCAGTCCCGGAGCCTTGTCGGTATTGTGCGTCATTAATACCACAATATTTTCCTGTTAGGACTAAAGTTGAACACTAGGTGCATATATATGCACGTACACTTTACGTGTAATATTGCTCTCAGCACAACACCCGCATCAAGAATATATGCGGAGTGTAATAATGACTTTACATTAGAAACTTGTTAATAACTACTACAAGAGGGCCATTAAGGCTGCACCTTACCTCTTCACCACCAGTCAAGAATACTTTAATCAACTAAAAGAGGAATTAAACTCTCAACATATATACGCTGAAATACACTTCTCTGTATATATACACAGTTGCACCTATCAGCAAATGCCTTGATGAAAGGATAAGTGCATTACAGTGCACTAGTTGCACACAAAATGAAGGCGATAGGAAATATTTGGGAAATTAGGCAAATGAATATTCTACTTTCTGACAGATAGAGCACAAAGAGTAGTATTAAACAGAGCAAAATTAAGCATTAGGAAAGTAAAAATCTCAGTACCCTAAGGCATTATCCTAGTGCCTTTACTGTTTCTCATCCTCATAACGGAAATATATCAAACATTCGTCACAGTTTCACATGTTCACTGGCCGATGATACCAAAATAAACATAAAAATCACCTCGGTAGAAGTCACGGAAAAAAATTCTAGAAGATATAAGCTAAGTCTTCCAATGGGCAGTGAAGAACAAGACGTTCAATAGTAACAAATTGCAGCCGCTTAGATATGGAAAGAATGAAGTACTCAAAAGAGACACTGTATACAAAACTTAAGAGGATCACCAAATAGATCGAAAAACATGTAAAAGATCTGAGAGTAATTATGTCGGCTGACCTTTCTTTTCAAAGCACAATAAGACAAATGTCATAACAGCCAGAAAATAATGGGGTGGATAATACTAACTTTCAAAACTGGGGAAATTTTACCAATGATGACACTTTTCAAATTGCTTTTCCTCTCTCGTTTAGAGTATTGTTTAGTATTGACGGCTCCCTTCAGGGCAGGAAAAATACCAGAGCTAGAACAGATACTGATAATTTACGGCCCGCATAGAACCAATAAAGCATTTAAATTACTGGTAAGGCCTGAATGTCTAAATATATACTCACTGTAGCGTAGTAGAGAGAGAGACATGATGATATATACGCAGAAAGCACTTGAGGACCTGGTCCCAAATCTGCACATTGTCATAACAATATACTGGAGTGAGAGACATGGGAGAAGATATAAAATGAACCAGTGAAAAGCTGGGTCGCCGTGGACACAATAAGAGACTGTTATATCAACATCTGTGGTCCCAGACTTTTTAACACTACCACAAGGTATCAGAAACACTGCTGGGACAAGTGTAAAAGTTTTCAGGAGGAAACCTGACAAGTATCCCTTACCAAGTGCCAGATCAAACCAGGCTGTGATGGACGTGGGCCAGCGAGCCGCCAACAGCAACAGCCTGGTTGACTAGCCAAGTGCTAGACAAGCCTGGCCCAGGACCAGACTGCAGGAATAGGAACTCTCGAAATCTACCATTAGCGTATCAAAGTTCTATCAATAAACTCTTATATTATTTTATTACGTGGAGCGCTAAACCCAGTGGCATATTCGGCGAATATAGCAGCAGAAGCTTGGTCATCCGTGCGCTCATCACCACCCCATGCCTGACCTGACACACAAAAAAAAAACTACACACACACAAACACCAGCTATGACTCGACCCCTGCAACCACAACTAGGCGAGTACACACACACACACACACACACACACGCACAGTAGGGACGCCGTGCCAGTCAGTCGCATCTTGTAGGGCTCCGTGAATATAAGTGTTTTTGAGGACTACACAAGGGTACTACAGGGGTTATCAAGTGTGTCAGGGTAGGGAACAACCCTTGAAGTGATTTACGAGTTGCCCTGAGCCACATAAGTGTGGGAAGAGCCATAATTTTATAAGTGAACTAGAAATAAATATTTGGTGGAGGGGTCAGTGGGCCTAGTGTGCTCCAGGCGACGTTGCCACGTGTGTCACCCTAGATAATAAAGTGAAATAAATATGTGACAAGTGAAAGAAATACAGTGAATAGGTTATATTATATATCGACAAGAAACGAAAGTGGATATACGCCAGAACATCACATTGAGTTGGACAATCTACAGGATACTACACGCTGGCCAAGCTGCATCGCATCGCAAGTATTCACCTATGCGTGGTTTTCGGGGTGTCGGGAGTAAGATCCAATTACCTAACCGCTAAGCTGTTTGTGAACGGTCAACCCCATAGTAAGATAAGGAATAGGATATCAAGTACTCAGTAACAAATAGCAATTGGAATTTCTAGTAGAAAAGGGCGAGCAGACAGGTGAATCATAGAATACATTAACTGGTAGATCAGGTGTGTCAGGTCAGGCCAGGTAGAGGAGCACTGTAGACTACGTTATCCAGACCCCCACATACCACTCATACACCATAACACAATTTCACCACTACTTTTCACACAATAAATCCACACACATATAGTTCCCCCCACACACACACACACACACACACACACACACATCAAAAGTCAAGTCTGACCCGAAGCTGCTGTATAGCCACATCAGGAGAAAACAACAGTCAAAGGGCCAGGTAATCAGGCTGAGAAAGGAAGGTGGGAGTTCACAATAAACGACCAAGAGGTATGTGAGGAGCTCAACATGAGATTTAAAGAAGTATTTACACAGGAGACAGGAAGGACTCCAGGAATTCAGAATAGGGAGGTATACCAACAAGGGGCTGGATGAAATACACACAACCGAGGAGGAGGTGAAGAAGCTGTATGTAACTCGATACCTCAAAAGCGGGGGGACCGGACAACATTCTCCGTGGGTCCTTAGAGAGGAGCAGAGATGTTGTGTGTGCCACTACCAAATCTTCAACACATCCATTGAAACTGGGCAACTTTCCTGAGGCGTGGAAGATGGCAAATTAGTCCCAATTTTAAAAAAGGAGACAGACACGAGGCATTAAACTACAGACCTGTGTCATGCTGTATAGTATGCAAAGTCATGGAGAAGATCATCAGGAGGAGAATGGTGGAGCACCTAGAAAGACACAAGCTTATAAACGACAACCAGCATGGTTTCAGGGAAGGAAAATCCTGTGTCACAAACCTACTGCAGTTTTATGACAAGGTAACAGAAGTAAGACACGAAGGGGAGGGGGGGATAGACTGCATTTTTGGACTGCAAAAAGGGGGCACACAGTTCCTCACAAGAGATTAAGAAAAACTAGAGGATCAGGCAATAACAGGAAAAGCACTGCAATGGATCAGAGAATATCTGACAGGGGGGCCCAAAGAGTCATGGACGTGACGAGATGTCAAGGGGAGTG
>WNWK01002229.1:0-65000 GCA_009830355.1 Cherax destructor
AAAACATTCAGCGTAGAATGACTAAATTAATACATAGCATTAGAAATCTTCCTTACGAAGAAAGATTGAAGACCTTAAATTACATTCACTTGTAAGACGTAGAATGAGGGAGACATGATCGAGGTATACAAGTGGAAAATGGGTATTAACAAAGGGGATATAAATAAGGTCTTGAGGGTATCTCTCCAAGAGAGAACCCGCAATAATGGATTCAAGTTAGATAAGTTTAGATTTAGAAAGGATATAGGAAAGTATTGGTTTGGAAATAGGGTAGTTGATGAGTGGAACAGTCTGCCTAGTAGGGTTATTGAAGCAAGGACCTTGGGTAGTTTTAAATTTAGGTTGGATAAATTCATGAGTGAGAGGGGTTGGATTTGAGTGGGAATTGCACATGAGTAAATAAAATTATCAAAGCTTATTTCTTGGGTAGCATTGAAAATTAGGTTGAACAAATATTCTGTTAGTGGGATGGAATGTGAAAGACCTGCCTAGTATGGGCCAACAGGCCTGCTGCAGTGTTCCTCCTTTCTTATGTTCTTATGAGTGAGAGGGGTTGGATTTGAGTGGGACTCGTGGGACTCGCACATGAGTGAATGGAATTGTCAAAGCTTATTTCTTGGGTAGCATTGAAAATTGGGTTGAGCAAGTGTTCTGTTAGTGGGACGGATTGTGAAGGACCTGCCTAGTATGGGCCAACAGGCCTGCTGCAGTGTTCCTCCTTTCTTATGTTCTTATGAAAGTTTTTCTTTTTCGGGCCACCCTGCCTTGATGGGAATCGGCCGAAGTGTTAATAAAAAAAAATAGTACGATACAAGTGAGTCATATTCCAAAGAAAGGTCGTATACCAAGGAAAAATTTTCGCTTCCAAACAGGACGTATACCAAGTTGGACTTATTCCAAAGTGGACGTATACCAAGGCACCACTGTACTTTGGACCCTTGCTTATCGTAAGCCTTGGACTTCGTAAATTTCGATTTTCGCAACGTTTTTTCGTCAAAATATAGCCTTGAAGTTCGTCGTTTGCCTTGATAATAGATGTTCGTCCCGAACACATACAAGCGACCAAGTGGCCCCACACACCATTCACAGTCAGTGTGGCATTGTTTATCAGCGATTGACCGTCACCCCACGCGTTCATACGATACATTTCATAACATTCCATTCTTTTTTGTGCTTGCAACTGCTAAATTAGCCACCATGGGCCCAAAGAAAGCTAGTGCCAGCCCTTTGGTAAAGAAAGTGAGAAACACGATAGAATTCAAGAAAGAAATCATTGCAAAATATGAAAGTGATGTGCGTGTGGCCCATCTTGCCAGGATGTATGGGAAGCCCCATACAACCATCACTTCATTCATGGCGAAGAAAAAGGAAATCAAGGAAGCTGTTGTTGCCAAAGGGGTAAATATGCTCACAAAAAAGAGATCGCAAATACTCGAAGATATTGAGAATTTGTTGTTGGTGTGGATCAATGAAAAACAGTTAGCAGGAGATAGTGTTATGCAGCCGATAATTTGTGAAAATGCAAGGCAGTTGCATGCCGATCTTGAAAAAAAATGTCTGGAAACAGTGCTGATGTTAGTAAATTTAAGGTCAGCAAGGCTGGTTCGAAAATTTCAAGAAGCAAAGTGGCATACACAGTGTTGTAAGGCATAGTGAGGCTGCAAGTTCAGACAAACATGCGGCTGAAAAATAAGTGCAGGAATTCAAAGACTATGTAGAGGCAGAAGGATTCGTCCCCCAACAAGTGTTCAATTGAGACGAAACAGGCCTCTTTTGGAAGAAAATGCCAAAGAGGACTTACATCATGCAGGAGGAAAAGGCACTGCCAGGACACAAGCCTATGAAAGACAGGCTAACTCTCTTGCTCTGTGCTAATGCTAGTGGGGATTTCCAAGTGAAGGCTTTACTGGTGTATCACTCTGAAAATCCCAGAGTGTTCAAGAAAAACAGTGTCGCCAAGAGTAATTTGTGTGTGATGTGGAAGGCTAACAGTAAGGCATGGGTCATGAGGAAACTTTTTCTTGATTGGTTCAATGAAGTGTTTGGCCCGAGTGTGAAGAAATACATCCTGGAAAATAAATTGGCACTCAAGTGCCTCCTGGTAATGGACAATGCTCCTGCTCATCCTCCAGACTTAGATGATCAAATGGTGGAGTTTCGTTTCATCACAGTGAAGTTCTTGCCCCCTAATACCACTCCTCTCATCCAGCCTATGGACCAGCAGAACATTTCAAACTTCAAAAAACTCTACACCAAAGCAATGTTTCAAAGGTGCTTTGATGTGACCTCAGACACTCAACTGACCCTAAGAGAGTTCTGGAAAGATCACTTCAAAATCCTCCATTGCATAAGCCTTATAGATAAGGCTTAGCAGGGAGTGACTTCCAGGACTTTGAACTCTGCTTGGAGAAAACTGTGGCCAGATTATGTCCTCGACAAAGATTTTGAAGGGTTTGAGGCTGACCCTGACAACCCTATGCCAGTTGTGGAATCTGTTGTAGCTTTGGGGAATTCCATGGGGTTGGATGTGAGTGGCCAGGATGTGGAAGAGTTGGTGGAGGACCACAATGAAGAGCTAACCACTGGAACAGCAATAGACCACAGCTCAGGAAACTGCTTCAGAGGGAGAGAGATGGAAGAAGGTGCCTTCTTCAGAGATTAAGGAGATTTGTGCAATGTGGAGTAGGATGGAAAGATTTGTGGAGGAACATCACCCTGACAAAGATGTTGCAAGCCGTCTCGGCAACATGTACAATGACAATGTCTTGTCCCATTTTAGGGAAATTTTAAAGAGACGCCAGAAACAGAGCTCTCTGGACAGATATTTAGTGCCACAAGTGTGCAGTGACTCTCAAGCTGGTCCTAGTGGCATTAAAAAACAAAGGGAAGTAATCCCGGAAAAGGACTTGGTATCTGAAGTATTAATGGAAGGGGATATCCCTTCCAAACAGTAACTTCTCCATCCTCTCCCCTCCTCCCGCCGTCGTCCATACACCAACAAGTCTTCAATAAAGGTAAATGTGATGTTATTATTGTTTTATTCTTCATGTCTCATTGTTTTCTTTATGTAAATCTATATTTCACGTAAAAAAAAAAAAATTTATTAATACTTTTGGGTGTCTGGAACGGATTAATTGGATTTACATTATTTCTTATGGGAAAAATGGTTTTTCAAATCGTAAATTTTGAATTTCGACAGACTCTCTGGAATGGATTAATTAAGATAATCAAGGGTCCACTGTATATATACATATATTTTTTTTTCAACAAACCGGCCGTATCCCACCAAAGCAGGGTGACCCAAAAAGAAAAACAAAAGTTTCCCTTCTTAACTTTAGTAATGTATACAGGAGAAGGGGTTACTAGCCCCTTGCTCCAGGCATTTTAGTCGCCTTTAACGACACGCATGACTTACTGAGGAAAAATTCTGTTCCACTTCCCCATGGAGAGGTCAGTGGTGTTATCTGTGATTATTCCTGCTTTGAGTGGAGATATTGTATTGGTCCAGATATGGTCAAAGGAGACACTTGTATCAGAAATTCTTGTAGGCTTTGTTATGGATGGTAACAGCAAACAATTGTACAATAGCAAGGGATTATATAATTAATGATCTGATGAAATATATGAACACCTTTGAAAACAGTATTATTAGGAAATAAAGCATACTTAATACTCACATAAGACGAGGTGCGCAATAACGCATGAAAAGATAAATACACAGAGAAAGGCAAGAGATATGATGAAAAGATAAAAATATCTGTAGTTTCTCCTGCCAACACAATTTCCAACCCATGGACAATGATGATCAAATCGCTCTGGAAGAAAAGAATTCCATAATGTGCTTTAACTCTATACGTATTCACTAATTATCAGATTATCATCATCACTGTAGTAATCTAAAAAGAAAACTCAATGTCTCACTGAATTACAAAAACAAACATCAGTCATTCTAATGAAATATGTATCAAAAAGTAAATGCAGAATTTAATTCATGAGAAAAAGACACACTTAAAACATATATTTCCAAAAATGTTAAAAAATAAATAATAATTACACTCATTAAATATTACAATTCATATCTAAATAAACTTTCATAACCTAAGACTCCTGATGAACATTTTTTCATATCAGTTACAATGTTTACAGCAAAATGAAATGTGAATAATTTCTCAGGAATTCTGTGAAATTAAGCCAACGATATGATATTTTGTAAGTGATACAGCCTTCTGACTTTAATATCAAGTAGTGAAACAAGAACTATTTTCTCATGTCATAAAAAAAAAGAAAGCTGCAGTGTCCAGTATGAACAGGAGGGAAGAAATGAGAGAAAGAAAGTCACAAATGAAACATGCAGTGTAGGGGATTGTGGTGAAGTATGATAATACACAAAGAATTATTAAATAAACCACTGTTATAAAAACCATATATTTCTATTCATCTGACAATTTCACTCTCCTTCTGAACTTTGCATGAAGAGTTCCACCACTTACCAACACAATTGTCGCAGATTGAACAATGAGATGCTCTGGGTGGTCGGAATATTTTGCATGTAAAACAGTATTTTAGTTTCACCGTTACTCCATTTACAACAATTTCTTTAGTGCGAGGTGGAGGGCGAAGTCTGGGACCATTACCAGAGTTGGGCACCTCTGTGGGGAATAAATGTTCAAAAGGCAATTGAAAATATATAAATTTAGATGTTATCTAGCGTTGACAGTTCTAGATTCTGGGAAAAGGCACAGCCCCAGCACTCAGCAGGGCTACTGTTTTTGTTCATAACAATTCATTTAAGCAATTAATGTTACCTATAAAGAGCCCTAATAAAATATATGTTCTCACTTGTACCCCAATGCCGTTTGCTTGATCTGAACATCAACTAATCCCTTTAAATCTCTTCATTTAAACTATTATCAACAGGTTAATTGCCCCAGTTATCCACAGTCATAGAAAATATGATACAATGATGAAAATCCTCAAGCATTACTTATTAATTCTTATTAATTATAGTACTGAATTTTATTTAAAACCCTCAAATAATTTGATGAATCTTTTATTCCATCAATTTGCTAGAGCCCTAAACAGTTCATGTTTATGGGCCTGGTCAACATTTACATTCACATACAGGAGAAAGTATTTACATTAGAATGCAGTACATTATCCTAACAGGAACATATTTGTATTAATACTACAATGAGTTACAAAGGATAAGCATTCTAGATTCCAAAATTTACCCTCTGAGTACGTTTCTAACTAAAACTCAAACAAAACAAAAATTATCCTTAACCCTTTGGGGGTCGGTGCCGTACTAGTACGTTTTACGAGCAGGGGTTGGTGCCGTACTAGTACGCCCAAATTCTAGCGGCCTCAATTTAAGCAGAAAATGTCTGGTAGGCATACATATGAAAGAATGGGTCTGTGTGGTCAGTGTGCGCAGTATAAAAAAAATCCTGCAGTACACACTGCATAATGAGTGAAAAAAAACTCTGACCGTTTTTTTCGATTAAAACAGCGACTTTGCAGTCGATTTTCGTATAGTTTTTATTGATGTATTCTCGTTTTCTTGGTCTCATTTGATAGAATGGAAGATATATTACAGAAATAGAGATGATTTTGATTGGTATGACAATGACAAGTACCTTGAAATTGAGCTCAAAGTAGTGAAAATGTTCGATTTTTGACGATGTTCTAGAGTAAACAAATCACACCATGCCTCCAATACACATACACTGGTGAGTCTTATATTCATGCACAAGTGCTCTGATATTATTTATACCATTTTTACAATGATGCAGTTATATACATAACAGTAAATCTTCTATTTTTTGTGAGAATAAAAATTCAAAATGAAAAGCAAAAGTAAAGGAACAGGGGCCTGGAGACGTGACTCATGAACAGAGAACATGTTATTTTAGTGCCAGGAATGTCTGCCTTGTTTACTCTGGACCCTATTTTGAAATTGGTATCGTTTGAAATTTGTGTGAAATTGGAAAATTTCCATTTTCTGACCACTATTTTGGGTAGATGAAATTGGTAAATAGGCGGTTTCATGTACGCAATCGATAGACGAAATGGAGATCTAGCGACATAGCTATAATTTTAGGAGACTGACACATTGGAATTTGTCGAAAATAGGGCTCAAAGTGGGCAAAATCGCCGATGCGTAAGTGTCATGGCTGCCGCTAACTTCGCGAAAGCATAATTCCGTTAGTTTTCGATCAAATTTCATAATTTTGGTGGCGTTATGATCGGAAAAAGATTCTCTATCATTTCGTAAGAAAAAAATAATTTTTTTTTTTTCCAAAAAAATTTCGACCCCAGGAACACTTTCCTGAGAAGGCCTGTCGACCCCCAAAGGGTTAAGGGGATAGTAAGGGAGGAGCTTACGACGACGTTTCGGCCTGACTTGGACCATTTACAAAGTCGGGCCGAAACGTCGTCGTAAGCTCCTCCCTTTTATATGTGCGGGTTATGTGTGTATTGTTCCAGTCACGGTATTGTGCCTTTTTTGTTATTTATGCTCTCCTTAACTGAGAAATTCAACTTTTTTCCAAAGCTTTGGAAAATGTGAAGTGATATTCAGTGCTTAGGTAAAACAGGCACAGAAATGTTTGAAATAATGAAAAAGCCTTAAAATAAATTTGTTGCTGTTAGTAACAGTGGCATTAGCCCACTGCCCACAGAAATAGGCTAAATCACCCCTCAGGGGAAGGGAAGAGGTAATTACCCATCAGTAAACCCCTTCACTGCTGGAAACCCTGAAATTAAAAGTGTTATCAATGTCAGGAATTTAAAAAAAAAAATCTTTTGAAATGAAAAATAATCTTTTTCAGTAGATAGCGACACAAAAAGTACAAAATTTGAAGAAAAACTTACAATTACACAAGTGCAAAGTTAGAGGTCTGGGTGCAATTTACGCATCAATGATTTCACCCTCTTTGAGTCCTATTTTAAGCCAATTCCATTGCTCAATTCAACCAAATTCTCAGCTAATGTGATAGTATGCCTTTCATTCTATCGAATGAGTACAAAAAACTGCCCATTTAATTATGAGAACTACACAACATTCCCCCAGTGAAAAGCAGGGGCATCACAAGTACACTAAGAGACAACACAATAAGTGTCAGGGGCCCAAAACTGTTCAACTGCCTCCCAGCATACATAAGGGGGATTACCAATAGACCCCTGGCTGTCTTCAAGAGGCACCTAAAGTCAGTACCTGATCAGCCGGGCTGTGCTTCTTACGTCGGTTTACATGCAGCCAGCAGTAACAGCCTGGTTGATCAAACCCTGATCCACCATGAGGCCTGGTTTCAGACCGGGCCATGGGGGCGTTGACCCCCAAAACCCTCTCCAGATATATATAAAATGCACAGAAGTCTGTAATTTGGTCAATTTTACACAAAATTAAAAAAATCCAATTTAAAAAGTCCAAAATAAATTCTCTTAAGACATTCCAGGCACTTAATCATGTCCCCAGGCCTCTCCTGTATTACACCTGCCTTTTATTTTGAATTCATTTACACTAAAAATTGAATTTTACCCTATTTCTCGGATTTTTTTTTTTTATTAACACATCGGCCGATTCCCACCAAGGCAGGGTGGCCCGAAAAAGAAAAACTTTCATCATCATTCACTCCATCACTGTCTTGCCAGAGGGGTGCTTTACACTACAGTTATAAAACTGCAACCAGGAATAATTGGTCATGGTTCACCAAGTCCTAATAATTGAATCAGACCTAGTAACAACCCAAAAAACAGACCAGGGGGTGTAGAGAAGCCTTACCCGTCCTCACGAAAGCAACAAAAATCCATTATTTCCTCTACTTTTGAGCCCAATTTCAAGCTACTTTTGGTTCTGGAACCAAACAAAATCATGTCTATTTTAGTAGTATATCTTCCATAATATCAAATGATACCAAGAAACAGCCAATAAAACCACACAAGCTTTCCTAGAAAACACCTCGAAGTTTCTATTTTAAATCAAACACAGGGTCAGTTTTGTTTTTTCCATCATGCACCTTGTGGGGCAGGATTTTTTTTTATACTGTGCACACTCAGCGCACAGACCAATTCTCTTATATCTAGGAAAAAGTTTACCACTCACAGCTTATCTGTGGGAGCTGAGCTCAAAACGTAGGTCTATGTGTAGGACACTGAAAAGGTTAAAAATACAGTGGACCCCCGGATTTCGTCAATAATTCTTTCCAGAAGGCTGTTCGAGTGCCATTACCGAACGAATTTGTTCCCGTAAGGACGAATGTAAATTAGATTAGTTCGTTTCAGACCCCCAAAAATACACTTACAAAAGCACTTACAAAAATACACATACATAATTGTTCGAGTTGGGAGCAGTACGAAATCCGGGGGTCTACTGTAGTCATACTTTATCATCTTTGCTTAGTAAGGGGTTCAGAAATAGCAGATGGACATTCTCTTCATATTCAACTTGTAAGCTAATATTTTGCTTAAGTTAATTAAGGTGATCTAAGAATTTAAGGACATTTACAATAAGAAACTAGCGTAACTTTCTAATTTTGATACAAAATGAGCAAAATGTGAAGATGTTACAAACCTAGACTACTAAACCAGTCAACACAGCCTCTCAGGCCGTATTGACTATCTTTTTACACATACATACTATATAAAGTGAACTTTTAGCCTTTCATCATTAGTACTTTATTATTACTGGTGGACCATGTTACTGTACTTATTTGAGAACTTACCAATCTGTTTCTCAGTGTAGATAGCCTCATCAGCAGTGGCTCTTGGAATTATGCCTGGGTCAGTGAAGGAAGTGTGGAAGAGTGAAGACATAACGAAGATAAATAAGAGGGCCCCAAATGCAGGGATGGCTGGTGTCAAGTGTTGTGCCAAGAAGGGACAGCTGGGGAAGATATTTATATTACACAATGTTCAATCATACAGCTATCTCCATCAACAAGCAAAGTAACATATGGTAAAGGAAACACATGGTAAAGGAAATTCTTATAATATTTACTTTATTATGCAGTACAGTATTTGGTATCAGTTGTGGAATATGCAAAACACTAATAATAATTTTACATACAACACTGGCTACTGGTAACAATTTTCTTAACCTCTTTACTAAACTGTATTTAAAGCAAGCTGTATAAAGCTACAGAAAAAATATAAAGGAAAACTTTTACCTGAATTTTATACTTACTCAAAGATGAAGAAGAGAACATTTGTGACAACAATAAGCCCAACAGTGAAATAAAAGATGCCAGTTTGCTGTGCCATCATAATACGACCATCACAACAAAACTTGTTGCGACCAGGAAAAATTTGCCACTTCCGTTTCACACTTGCCATTTTCACCTGTTGATGGAAACATGTTTTGGTAGTGTCAAAGATGTTAGTTTGACACATTCAATAAACAACAACAAATAATAGATTTAAATTAAAAATTTTAATTTAAAAACAGTGGGTTCAAGAAGGTAGCTGAATTAAAGTTATCATTACATACTGTTATCAGCAATAATAAAATAGCTTTCTGCAACAATTAGCAAAATGAATATGTCATAGTCACAAAAGAAAACAGACAAAATGAATAAGGCCAACTTTGAGATAGTGCTCCTGATATGCATAACCTTGTATTGTGCATTACAGTTTGTCAAAGTGCAGTGGCATATGTTACAACTTCCATAAGGTATTTTGGCAATGCTGTTATGGCATAAAACATGACACAGGCGAGGTCATAATGTTTTTTAATACAGTTGTATCTCTACTTACGAGCAGCTCCCAACTCGAACAATTATGTAAATGTATTTTTGTAGGTGCTTTTGTAAGTGTATTTTTGGGGGTCTGAAATGGATTAATCTAATTTTCATTATTTCTTATGGGAAAAAATTCCTTCGGTGTCAAAACTTGAATAGCCGTCTGGAACGAATTTTGCTCGTAAGTAGAGATACCACAGTACTGAGAATAATTAAAGTCCAAAATTATCAAAAATATATACTGTACCTCAGAAATACCTGCATTAAAATAGCTGTGACATTGATAAAATTATACACAGTGCCTCAACACTGAGAGCAGGTGGGTAGGTTTGTGATCGATGTTAAGAGTGTCCTCACATAACAGTACAGTACTGTATATTCATATACATTGTAGTCTGTTGTAGTACAGTGGCTACTGCTATAGCATCTGTAAGGTATCTTGGCAATGGCCAGGATGGCATACAAATATTTTATTTTTTTATTAACACATAGGCCGTTTCCCACCAAGGCAGGGTGGCCCGACAAAGAAAAACTTTCATCATCATTCACTCCATCACTGTCTTGCCAGAGGCGTGCTTAAACTACAGCTACAAAACTGCAACAAATACTGGTTCAAATTTGTAGGGATGCTTTCCTAGAGATCCCAGAAAATCTAGAAATCATAAATTCTTATCTATAAAACACTATGTTATAATTTTTTAATTAACATAATCAGCCATTTCCCACCAAGGCAGGGTGACCCAAAAAGAAGAAGCACTTTCATCATCATTCACTCCATCACTCTGTTGCAAAAGGTATGCCAACACTTCAGCTCAAAAACTGCAACATATCTCCACCCCTCCTTCAGAGTGCAGGCACTGTACCTCTTACTTCCAGGACTTAAGTCCAGCTATCCGGTTTCCCTGAATCCCTTCATAAATGTTATTTTGCTCTCATTCCAACAGCACATCAAGTCTTAAAAACCATCTGTTTCCACTGGTTCCTATCTAACACGCTCATGCACGCTTGCTGGAAGTCTAAGCACCTCATACACAAAATCTCATTTACCCCCTTCCTACAACTGCTTTCCTAGGATGACCCTACCCTGCCTTCCCTCCACTACAGATATATATGCCCTCCAAGTCATTCTATTTTGTTCCATCCTTTCTAAATGTCTGAACCACCTCAATAACCCCTTCTCAATCTTCAGGATAATACTTGTAGAAACCCTGCACCTCCTCCTAATCTCCAAGCTATGGATTTTCTGCATAATATTCACACCACACTTTCCCTCAGACATGACATCTCCACTGCCTCCTGCCTACTTCTTGTTGCAACATTCACCACCCATGCTTCACACCCATATAAGAGCATTGGTACCCCTATGCTCTCAAAACATTTCCCATCTTTGCTTCCATGGATAATGTCCTTTGTCTTCACAAACTCCTCAGTGCACCACTCGGCTTTCCCCCCTCATCAATTCTATGGTTCACCTCGTCTTTCACAGACCCACCTGCTGATAAGTCCATTCCCAAATATCTAAAGACATTCACTTCCTCCTATTCCCTGCTTTCAATCTGATATCCAATCTTTCATTACCTAAATTTTTTGTTATCCTCATCACCTTGACCTTTCCTATGTTCACTTTTAATTTCCTTCCTTTACACACCCTCCCAAATTCATTCACCAACCTGTTGTACTGCACAAATGTACATTACATTACAGTGGAACCTTGGTTTTTGTTTGCACTTGTTTTCGTTGAATTTGGTCTTCGACGACTTTTTTCGTCAAAATTTTGTCCCAGTTTTCATTCATCGCGTAAGTTTTCATCGGTCCGCCGTACCAAACGTGTCCACCTGCCTGCGCCCACACAAAGCACCCCATGTGCTCTGAGTCAGTCTGGCTATGTTTCTCATCGAGTGAGCATTTCCCTGCGCATTCATCCGAAATATTTCGTAATAATCCATTGTTTTTTGTGCTTGTTTATTGAGTGCGACTGCTAAATAAGCCACCATGGGGCCAAAGAAAGTTCCGAGTGCCAGCCCTTTGATAAAGAAGGCGAGAAACATTATAGAATTCAAGAAAAAAATCGTAGCAAAGTACGAAAGTGGCATACATGTGGTTGACCTCGCCAGGATGTACGGGAATACCTAGATACCAGGAGAGAGTTCCAGGGGTCAACACCACTGTGGCCCGGTCTGTGATCAGGCCTCATGTTGGATCAGAGCCTGATCAACCAGGCTGTTACTGCTGGCTGCACGCAGTCCAACGTACGAACCACAGCCTGGCTGGTCAGGTACCGACTTTAGGTGCCTGTCCAGTGCCTGCTTGAAGACAGCCAGGGATTTGTTGGTAATCCCCCTGATGTATGCTGGGAGGCAGTTAAACAGTCTTGGGCCCCTGACATTTATTGTGTTGTCTCTCAACGTGCTAGTGGCACCCCTGCTTTTCATTGGGGGGATGTTATATCATCTGCCAAGTCTTTTGCTTTCGTAGGGAGTGACTCTCGTGTGCAAGTTTGGTACTAATCCCTCGAGAATTTTCCAAGTGTATATAATAATGCACGTATCTCTCCCGCCTGCGTTCTAGGGAGTACAGGTTTAGGAACTTCAAGTGTTCCCAGTAACTGAGGTGGTTTATCGGCCTCATCAACGATCAGTTCCATCCTGAAAAAGAAAAAAGAAACAGCAACAGATCGCAGCTGAGGAAATTGCTTCAGAGGAGGAGGAAGAGAGAGGGGAGAATGTGCCTTCTTCAGTGATTAAGGACATGTGAGCAAAGTGGAATGAGTTGCAGAGTTTTGTGGAGAAATATCACCCTAACAAAGCTGTTGCAAGCCATGTCTGCAACATGTTCAATGACAATGCCTTGTCCCATTTAAGGCAAATCTTAAAGAGACGCCAGAAACAGATCTCTCTGGACAGATTTTTTGTGCGACAGGGGTCCAGTGCCAGTAAAAGACAAAGAATGGAAGTAACCCCAGATAGGGACTTGATACCTGAAGTCCTTTTGAAGGGGAATTCCCCTTCCAACCAATAACCTCTCCTCCTCCCTCTCCCCTCCTCGTGTCTTCCATATGCCAACAAGAGTCTTCAATAAAGGTAAAAGTGGCGTTAAATGTTCATTTATCCATTTCATTAGTCATTTATATTTATTTCTTATTGTTTTCTGTATGTAAAACTATAGTTATTCTCTATAAAATGTATTTTTTGTTAATACTTTTGGGTGTCTGGAACGAATTAATGACAAAAACCGAGGTTCCACTGTAGAGGTATACAGTACACAAGTACTTACCTTAAAATATTTTCATTCTCAGCATATAATGACTGGTGAATATATTTATTGTAGGAAGTCTTGAATAACTGAAAACCGCTGCATTAGCGAAATGCTGTAAAGCAGATCCCTCCTGTACATAAAAATGTTCAACAGTACTGCATCGTATTTATGAACTCTGATAATGATATGCAGATAGGAAGTGAAAAGTGTTATTATTCTTCAACAGAATCAGTCAATAACTCCAAGGTCATGGCTGCTGAGATGGCTGAGATACTGGGTGTAGTGCTAGCCTCGAAAGATGCTGGCTTTGTTAATGGCTGAGGTGGACCATGGAAATCTTCAAAAGGAAACTTCACCACTACCTCTGCCAAGTGTCAGATCAACTAGACCATGATGTCTATGTGGGCCAGCAGACTGCTAACA
Source organism: Cherax destructor (assembly GCA_009830355.1). Lineage (NCBI taxonomy): Eukaryota > Metazoa > Arthropoda > Malacostraca > Decapoda > Parastacidae > Cherax > Cherax destructor. Next base: position 13,416 of record WNWK01002229.1, read on the forward strand.
ACAACAATCTGACTGAACAGGCGAACAACAAAGAAGCATGGCCTCAGACTGATCCGAAAGGGTAATAAAACCCTCTAAAATAGTCACAGGTATCGCTGAGATGCTGGCTGTGGTGCTGACTGGTGAAGAAGAGTGATGGACTTTTTCTTGGTTAACCCTTTGACTGTTTCGGTCGTATATATACGTCTTACAAGCCACTGTTTCGGACGTATCAATACGCCTAAATTCTAGCGGCTTCAAATCAAACGGGAGAAAGCTGGTAGGCCCACATATGAGAGAATGGGTCTGTGTGGTCAGTGTGCGCAGTATAAAAAAAAATCCTGCAGCACGCAGTACATAATGAGAGAAAAAAAAACTCTGACCATTTTTTTGGATTAAAACGCCTACTTTGAGGTGTATTTTCGTATAGTATTTATGGTTGTATTCTCTTTTTTATGGTCTCATTTGATAGAATTAACAACATACTACAGAAATATAAATGATTGTGATTAGTTTTATGAAGAAAACGACCTTGAAATTGAGCTCAAAGTAGGAGAAATGTTCGATTTTTGCAAATGTTCAAGAGTAAACAAATCACGCCACGCGTCCAATATACATCAATTGGTGAGTCTAATATTCTTTCACAAGTGCACTGATATTATTTATACCATTTTTACAATAATGCAATAGTCTGCATAACAATAAATCTTCTATTTTTTATGTGAATAAAAAATCGAAATCGAAACCAAAAGTAATATAAGAGGGGCCTAAAGACGTGACTAATGAACAGATAACATCTTATTTTGGTGCCAGGAATGTCTGCATTGTTTATTCTGGACCCTATTTTGAAATTGACAACTTTTTTATTTTGCATGAAATTGGCCAAATTTCCAATTTCTGATCACTTTATTGGGTAGTTGAAATCGATAAATTGGTGGTTTCATTTACTCAATCGATAAAATAAATGGAGTTCTAAAGAAATATCTATGAGTTTGGTCAACTGGAACAATGGAATTTACCAAAAATAGGGCTCAAAGTCGGCGAAATTGCCGATGCTTATGTATTGCTGAGATCACTAACTTCGCGAGAGCGTAATTCCGTGAGTTTTCCATCAAATTTCAAACTTTTGGTGTCTATACCATCGGGAAACGATTCTCTATCATTTCATAAGAAAAAATATATTTTTTTTTTTTAAATTTTGCGACAACAGGAGAGCACTCAGGATCGAGGGTTGCGACAGTCAAAGGGTTAAATGGCGAAGCTGTTGGTAGAATTCTTTTAGGGTAAAAACCCATTGCTCAGTGCTCTCTTGAACTTAGTTTCCTGTCTATCAGTTGATTTTACTCAACAATTTCATCTCTAAAAGACACTAGCTCTAACTTAGGCCTGCATACTACAAGATTAGTCATTTGTGATACCTATACATGTAACTAGTCTCAAGTGTTTTTCTACCCTCGCATCAGAGCTCAACAGTAAGGGTTGCAAGATTCTGTATGAGGCACAAGTACGTACGTATGCTCAAACCTTGAGTATGCATGCCCTCCATCTCATCTGCGACTCCTTGACAGAATAGAGAACAGAGCAAGATGACTCATCTTTCGTTTGGACCCTCCTATGATCGATCTTTCATTTCAGCAAAGACTTCAATACAGGAAGGATGTAGGTGGCCTTACTGTTATGTACAAGGCCAATATTGTCAAAGTACCACACTTGGCTCCAATCCAAGGACAGCGAGAGGTGAGCTTTTACACAACAAGACAGGAAGCAAGCAGCAACTACACTGAGATCATTTATTCCTAGGATGATGCGAGTCTGGAATATGTTCATACAACATGACAACAACAAAATGAAGTCAGATGATCAAATGAAATCGCTAACCCACAGATGGATTCAACTTCATCCTGTTCTCTATTTGTATGTCTCATAACAACAAAAATGCTTTCAAATGAGCTGATATAGGTAACAGGTCTTAGCAAAAAATGAGATGAAAGAGAGAGAGAGAGAGAGATAAGAGAAGATAGAGAAGAGAGAGGAGAGATGAGAGAAAGAGATGAGAGAGATTGAGAGAGAGAGAGACCTCTTTGCCAAACACTTTGCTACCAAAATGCAAGTTCCTGATCCAGCAAGGGACCCTCCTTGGCTAGCTGCAAGAACTGTCAAAACTGTCAGTGGTGACAATAAGGCAGGACGAGGTGCATCTTCTTAAATCGTTTGACCAAGAAAAGGCTGTGGGCCCAGACAAGTTGAGCCTAAGACTGCTGAGTAGATGTGCAGACCAGCTAGCAGCACCTCTAACTCACATCTTTCAGCACTGCCTAGTAGTGTAAATGGCCTTCTCTGTGGAAAGAGGCAAATGTAGTCCCTGTTCACAAAAAGAAGAGCAGAGCAGAAATCTGTAATTACAAACCAGTGTCACTCCTGTCAATCAAATGACAGAATTTTTTGACTACCACTCACTACTTTGTGACCATCAATATGGCTTCAGGAAAGGTTACTCTGCTGCTGATCTGTTGTTAAACCTCTCCACTAAATGGCACCAGTCACTGGATGAATCCAAAGTCAGCTGTGTGGTAGCACTGGATATTGCTGGTGCTTTCGACCGAGTGTGGCACCAGGGCCTCTTGGCAAAACTGCAAACACTGGGAATTGCAGGCTCTATACTATGTCTCCTCAGTGATTACCATCATGGTAGATCTCTTAAGGGTAGTTCTCAATGGAACAGAATCAGCAATTTGTCCCTGTGGGATCAGTGACATTGGGATCATGGAGAAAAAATGCTACACGCTTCCTTAAAGAACTGGGTTCCAGACTCATTGACACCACCACGGACCTGAGGGTGGCCACTTTCATGTTCCAGCTCCTCAGTGTGGCCATCCAGAGGGGAAATGCTTGCTGCATACTTGGCTTGCATCCGGCTTTGGAGGAGCTGGAGTAGATTCATAATCTTTGATATAATGTAACAATGTATTCATGTTTGCATTTTTTTTGTCAGTGTATTCTGTCTATGCAATTAGTTGCATTGCTGCAATAAATTGCTACAATTAATTGATATGTTCAACTTATATTCAAACTTTAAAACTTAGATATGCAACTTTACTTATTTTATAAATTATCAACCATAACTTTTTATTATTTTATTATTATTATTGCCTTAATTTGTTTAATCTGATTTAATTAATTTTATAATGAAGACAAAAGTACAAAACTATGTTCAAATTTCATAGCTTAAATACTCACCTTTACTCATTGTATACTATCTACAAAAATTCTTACAATTTAGTTTTAAGTCAATTTTAAGTCTGCCCAAAATGCCCTGCATACTAGGGGCTTTTGGCATGTACACCTCATGTAATCTCAATAACCAAATGTAATTCTTTGTATCATGTCCAAATAAAAATATTATTATATTATTATTATTATTATTATATAGGGGTGGTAGAAGAAAATATTCAAACAGCTCCGGGGAGACCCTTGAGTTTTCCCTGAAGTACATTTATTTTCTTCTCTGAGGATGAGAGTCCCCAGTACAGTTCTAGAGGTGGTACCTCCCTTTATGTGTATGTGTGTGTGTGTGTGTGTACTCACCTAGTTGTGGTTGCAGGGGTCGAGTCATAGCTCCTGGCCCCGCCTCTTCACTGGCCGCTACTGGGTCACTCTCCCTGCGCTATGAGCTTTATCATACCTCTTCTTAAAGCTATGTATGGAGCCTGCCTCCACTACATCACTTCCTAAACTATTCCACTTCCCGACCACTCTGTGACTGAAGAAATACTTCCTAACATCTCTGTGATTCATCTGAGTCTTCAACTTCCAACTGTGTCCCCTTGTTGCTGTGTCCCATCTCTGGAACATTCTGTCTTTGTCCACCTTGTCAATTCCTCTCAGTATCTTATATGTCGTTATCATGTCCCCCCTATCTCTCCTGTCCTCCAGTGTCGTCAGGTCGATTTCCCTTAACCTCTCCTCGTAGGACATACTCCTTAGCTCCGGGACTAGTCTTGTTGCAAACCTTTGCACTTTCTCTAGCTTCTTTACGTGCTTGGCTAGGTGTGGGTTCCAAACTGGCGCTGCATACTCCAGTATGGGCCTAAAGTACACAGTGTACAGGGTCCTGAACGATTCTTTGTTAAGATGTCGAAATGCTGTTCTTAGGTTTGCTAGGCGCCCATATGCTGCAGCAGTTATTTGGTTGATGTGCGCCTCAGATGTGCCTGGTGTTATACTCATCCCAAGATCTTTTTCCTTGAGTGAGGTTTGTAGTCTCTGGCCCCCTAAACTGTACTCCGTCTGCGGTCTTCTTTGCCCTTCCCCAATCTTCATGACTTTGCACTTGGTGGGGTTGAACTCCAGGAGCCAATTGCTGGACCAGGCTTGCAGCCTGTCCAGATCCCTTTGTAGTTCTGCCTGGTCCTCGTCCGATTGAATTCTTCTCATCAACTTCACATCACCTGCAAACAGGGACACTTCGGAGTCTATTCCTTCCGTCATGTCGTTCACAAATACCAGAAACAGCACTGGTCCTAAGACTGGCCCCTGTGGAACCCCACTCGTCACCGGCGCCCACTCTGACACTTCGCCACGTACCATGACTCGCTGCTGTCTTCCTGACAGGTATTCCCTGATCCATTGTAGTGCCTTCCCTGTTACCCCTGCCTGGTCCTCCAGCTTCTGCACTAGCCTCTTGTGTGGAACTGTGTCAAACGCCTTCTTACAATCCAAGAATATGCAATCTACCCACCCCTCTCTCTCTTGTCTTATTGCTGTCACCCTGTCGTGTATGTGTGTGTGTGTGTGTGTGTATACAGTGGAACCCCGGTTAACGAACACCCCGGAAATCGTGCAATTATGTAAGTATAATATTGTAAGTGCTTGTGGAAGTGTATTTTTGGGGGTCTCAAATAGACTAACCTAAATGACATTTTTTCTTAAGGAAGTAAATTCGTTCGGTAATGGCACTTGAGCAGGCTTCTGCAATGAATTTTTTCGTTAACCGGGTTCCACTGTATATATATATATATATTTTTTAACAAGTCGGCTGTCTCCCACCGAGGCAGGGTGACCCAAAAAGAAAGAAAATCCCCAAAAAGAAAATACTTTCATCATCATTCAACACTTTCACCACACTCATACATAATCACTGTCTTTGCAGAGGTGCTCAGATACGACAGCTGAGAATAGTCCCTCCCAGTTGTCATTATCCCAGACCCCTCCTTTAAAGTGCAGGCATTGTACTTCCCATTTCCAGGACTCAAGTCTAACTAAATCAATTAACTGGTTTCCCTGAATCCCTTCACAAAATGTTACCCTACTCACACTCCAACAGATCGTCAGGTCCCAAAAACCATTCATCTCCATTCACTCCTATCTAACATGCTCACACATGCTTGCTGGAAGTCCAAGCCCCTCGACCACAAAACCTCCTTTACCCTGTCCCTCCAACCTTTTCTAGGACGACCCCTACCCCGCCTTCCTTCCCCTACAGATTTATACGCTCTCCAAGTCATTCTACTTTGATCCATTCTCTCTAAATGACCAAACCACCTCAACAACCCCTCTTCAGCCCTCTGACAAATACTTTTAGTAACTCCACACCTCCTAATTTCCACATTCCGAATTTTCTGCATAATATTTACACCACACATTGCCCTTAGACAGGACATCTCTACTGCCTCCAGCCTCCTCGCTGCAGCATTTGCAACCCATGCTTCACAACCATATAAGAGTGTTGGTACAACTATACTTTCGTACATTCCCTTCTTTGCCTCCATGGATAACGTTTTTTGTCTCCACAGATACCTCAACGCACCACTCACCTTTTTTCCTTCATCAATTCTATGGTTAACCTCATCCTTCATAAACCCATCCGCTGACACGTCAATGCCCAAATATCTGAAAATATTTACTTCTTCCATAATCCTTCTTTCCAATGTGATATCCAATTTTTCTTTAATTAAATCGTTTGATACCCTCATCACCTTACTCTTATCTATGTTCACTTTCAACTTTCTACCTTTACACACCCTCCCAAACTCGTCAACTGACCTTAGCAACTTTTCTTTAGAATCTCCCATAAGCACAGTATCATCAGCAAAAAGTAACTGTGTCAACTCCCATTTTGCATGAAATTCCCCATAATTTAATCCCACCCCTCTCCCCAACACCCTAGCATTTACTTCTTTTACAACCCCATCTATAAATATATTAAACAACCATGGTGACATTACACACATATATATATATATATATATATATACAGTGGACCCCCAAGTTACGAACACCCCGGAAATCGTACAAGTATGTAAGTATAATATTTTAAGTGCATTTTTGGGGGTCTGAAATGGACTAACCTACTTGACATTATTTCTTAAGGGAGTAAATTCATTCGGTAATGGCACTTGAGCAGGCTTCTGGAATAGGGATGTTACATCAAGGCTGGAGAGTTTCTTGTTTCTGATGTTGATGTTGCGAATGCGATTGAGAAGGTCACCAGAGTGTTTGAGATGTGCTGGACTGATGGTGCCCAAAAGTTTGGAGAGGTGTTTAGCGAGAATTCCTGAGATTTGGTGGGGAACACTGCCTATTCCCGAGGATATGGGCCTCAATGGGATACCTGGTTTGTGAGTTTTGGCAGACCGTACATTCTGGCAGGTCTGGGGTTGCTGGGAATGGTGTGTAGAAGTTTCTTTCCTAGTTCTGATTCCCTCAGAATGCGGCGAGTCTTGTGAAGAAATGTTTTGGTGAGGTTGTCCACTTGATTAGTAGTGAGAGGTTTGTAGGTATCTGGGTCATTAAGTAGATTAAGCATTTTGTTCCTGTAATCGTCAGTGTTCAAGATTACGACACCACCTCCTTTATCAGCGGTGGTAACCCTGATGGTCGTGTCTTCTGCTAAAGTTTTAAGTGCAATGATGTAACGTCGAGGTATGACTGGGGTACTGTGTGTTGAGATGGCTGCTGAGATGATGCCTTGAAGATAGCCTTTTTGGAAATCGGAGTCATTGTGTCTGTAGTTTTTAGCGCTGAAATTCGGGACGACCTTGACCATCTCAGGCATTTCCAGTAAACTATTTTTTTTCTAAGCTAGAAGGCGCCGTGCATTTAAGTCTTAGTTTTCTCCGAGGCTTAATTCTCGGACAATATTCCAGAGTTTCTCGTATTCAGTTGGGAATAAAAGTTAATGTGTTAGGTAACCAGTTATTTTCTCGCCAAGTTTTTTTTTTTTTTTTAATCTACGTATTATGAAACGCTAGACAAATCAACTGTATATACACGAAGGGGGTTTCTTATAGTATTTTCTCGATGCTGCAGCAGTAGTGATGAAGTGACTGACAAGATCACCGGGGCTGTGGAATCAGGGTTAAAGGCCACGTTAGGGGTAATACCATATTTTTAAACTTTTGGTACAACCGGAAATCTAATTTTTTTGTTATAAAAAAAAAAACCCACGAGTGACTGGAGAGCAGTTGGAGTCAAGATTGAGAAAATTCTTTCAACTAGAGAGAAACAAGTGTCCTTTCGGACTTCCCTACCCTAATTAATAATGGCGGTAGGCATCCAATGTTCGAAAAAGGTTTAAAACCTAGGAGTTGATATCATGGTCCGAGCTCATTGACAATCCAAGCTGTGCTGCTTAGCTGGAGTGATCTGTTCTCCAGTGGTGTACTTTTCCACGGGTTTATACACACGGTAAAGGTAACACAGGAGAGCTATGAGCCAAAGCACCATTTGTGGCAGCAAGAATGCTAAGATGAATGGGTAATACGTTTCCATGTTGGTCTCTGTTGGTTGACGAGCAGTTGTGTAAGGAAACGAGCCTCTACCCACCTCGTTCGCTCACCAACCACTGGGAAGTCAGTAATGCGTTGATCTGGTGAAACAATGAGACTTGCTTCTGAATGCTGATAGGGTTTGTGAACCACAAATCTTTTCCGGTCGAGTTATGAACTGTTAATCTGAAAGAGTTCTTCAACCTTTCAACTGTTACAGAGGTGCTTGAAACTTCTTAAATACTACATTATATATATATATATATATATATATATATATATATATATATATATATATATATATATATATATATATATAAGTATTTAAGAAGTTTCAAGCACCTCTGTAGACTGGAACAGTTGAAAGGTTGAAGAACTCTTTCAGATATATATATATATATATATATATATATATATATATATATATATATATATATATGGAAAACAACCACCGGGGAGTAGAATGATAGCTCTAGGCCTTTCGTGTTGCAATCACCACATCATCAGGAGCTTGCAATTTTTTTTTATTTTATTTAAAATAGTATGTACAATACATCTATAGTAAGCATACCAAATCATGACAAATCAAAATATGAACATAGTTAAGCTCCACACCCCTCAACTCAAAAGGAACACATACATGATCACACTGATATATATTATACCCCCGTTTCTGCACACTACAGAGCAGCCCAAACATAGGATTGAAATTTAAACTCACTCAAAGTACATAAGCCATAACGTACCACACGTCAGTAAATATAACATGAAAAGAAACTTTATTACACATTACCCTTTCCCCCTCTGATTTACACTTACACCATAAGTAAAATCCCCCCTTTTTACCCGCCCCATGACAAGAACTGAGGTATCCCCCTTTGTGTGTTCATACATGAACAAAGCCTCACCTAAAATATAAAAGAAAGTATATACAAAGAAGTGTAAAAACCGTAGATGCACAGGACACATAACCCTAAACACATGAGCACCTTAAATACACACAAGTCATTCCTCGCCTAGCTGCCAGGGAGAGTGGACGCACCTTACTCCCCTCTGCTGACGGTTATGCAAACAATCTAAGTGTCGTCATGGTGGTTGGTGTGCGTCGACGGGTAAATACCGTGGGCATAGAACTTTTGAGTGGAGCCATCACACCTTTGTCAGCACAGGATTTGTTGCCCTTGATAATCAGGGAAACTTACGACATAGACGACAACGACCTGTATGGGGTGGCTTTGAATGGTGCCTTCAGAATTTTTGTAAAACTCCTACATGCACAAGTGTATGAGGGTCTTGTAGACCGTTTTCAAGATATCCCAGTGGATGTGACCCCTGACGTGAGAGTACGGTTAGTGGACGTCTCTCGCCAGTATACATGGGTGAGGGTACAGAATATCCCCTTTGAGGCTGATGAGACAGACATTCGTCAGGCCTTCAGAGGGTATGGTGTTATTCATGTTGCCCAACAGGGTAAATGGGCATCTGGAGTGTATGAAGGCCTACCGGAGGGAAGTTATACTCTCAAAATGTCATTCCGTCAGCCGATTCCTTCGTATGTGTTTCTGGAGGATTTTAGAACACAGGTAATGGTGACGTATCCTGGGCAGCGTAGGACGTGTAGGATGTGTGGGGACTACAATCACATTGCAGCTGAGTGTGGAAGGCAGGGGCAGGCTTGGCAACCGGCAGGTGCAGCGCTGGCCGGCATGGAGCAGGTGATTTCTGTGGCAGACCGTGTCAACGATGGAGGGCGTGGTCACCTCTGGAGCGAAGTGGTTGAGGTCCCGGTGGTGGGGCCTGGAGTGGATGTGCCACTTCCAGAGCAGAAGGTGCTGCTGGTGGAGAAGGGAGAATCTGAGGGTGAGGAGGGCTTCACGGAGGTTAACACGATGCTGCAGTCTTTGTTACAGTCCCCTGTGGAGGTCTCACTGGCTGGGCCTTTGGAGGGCCAGGAGCCTGCATCAGTGGAGGATGATGGGCATGAGGTGGATGTGGGCGAGGCTGTGTGTGCAGCCGAGGGGCTGACGTCTGGGGAGGTCATTGAGCAGACGATCGTGGTGGAGGTGCACCAAGAGGAAGAACCTGTTCAGTCGATGGAGGAAGGTGGTGGAACCAGGAAATGGGCGGCGGTGACGTCGGACTCTGACAACGTCTTAACGTCAGCCCAACGCCCAGGGAAGAAGGTGTGGGTGGAGGAGGGTAGTAAAGTGCGAGGGAGAAAGAACCAGCAACAGGTGGTGCAGGGCGGCCCTGGCGTCCAGCGAGGTGAGCAAGGCAAGGATGGTGTAAATGGCCCTGGTGGACGTATGAAGGGAGATGGGGGCCGGAGGAGACAACATCTATAGTGGGCCTCAGGTGCATGACGCTAAACATTAATGGTATGTGTGTACGAATGAAACGAGATTGGTTATGTATGTTTTTGCATAGACATCGTGTGGATGTGGCATACATTCAGGAGCACAACTGGAAGGTTGGAAAGATTGTTGAGCTGGAAGATTACAAAAGTTTTATAGCGCATTCAGAGCACTTAAAAGGTGGGGTGGCTATCTTGATCCGGGAGGCAAGCCCATTCGTGTTTCTCAGGAGTGAGGGGGAGGCTGAGGGTAGGGTTGTACGAGTTGATGGCTGGTGGGGAGGTGAGAGAGTAGTTTTTGTGGGTGTGTATGCGCTGGAGGAGAACATTGCAAGTGATAAAACGGCATTCGTGAGGGAAGAGTTGGTTTATTTTGTTCGAACGTTACCATCATTGGCGTTAGTGGGTGGGGACTGGAACTGTGTTGTAAGACATGCGAATGTTGCGCCGAGGGGGGCGGGCTTTTTGTCGACCGTTTTGGGGGACCTGTTGAGGGTGTTCAGTTGAGGGATGTGTTTAACGGGGGTTCGTGGGAGGTACAACACACTTATGTGTGGGAAAGCTATGGGGCGAGATTAGATAGAATTTATGTAACACAGAGTGTCTGAATCGAGTCTTTTCATACTGTGGAGGCACCGTATTCTGATGATAGGGCAGTTGTAGCGGAAGTAGGGTGGGAGGATTTAGCTAGACGACAGGCGAGTTACTGGAAATTAAACACTAAGGTTATGGAGGATGAGGAGGTGGTGTGGGGGTTCGCAGAGCTATGGGAGGAGCTTGGGGAGGAGGGGAGAGCTGTTGATGATGTGGTGGGTTGGTGGGATGGTATTGCTAAGGATCGGATTCGGGATTTTTATATTCGTGAGGGGAAGAGGATTAATCGCATGTGGTATGGGTTGTCTAATTATCTTGAGCAACGTTTACATGTTTGTTACAGTAGGGGAGCTTTGCATGGACGGTACCAGGTGGAGGAGATGGAGGCCCTGAAGGAGAAGTTACGAGAGTTGCAGAATGAGCGTTTTGACGCCATAAGGGTGCAAGCAGGTTTTGATGAGGTGCTCTGGGGTTATAGGCCGTCGGCCTGTGTCCTGAGGGGGCAACAGCAACATAGGAAGGCGACAACTCTGACACAGTTGGAGGTGTGTGAGGCTGAGGTGGGTTATAGGGTGGGGCAGGTGATCAGGTCGACAGAGGGTATGGGAGTGTATGCGGACCGGTGGTATGCTTGTTATTGGAGAAGTAGAGGGGTGGAGGAGGGGAATTTAGAGGAGGTGTGTGGGTGTATAGGAAAACCCCTTGGGAGGGGTGATAGAATAGCATTGGGGGGGGACATAGAGGAGGAGATTTGGCGAGCGTTGGCTGGGATGAGCAAGGGAAAGGTGCCGGGTGTGTATGGGATTCCTTGTGAATTTTATCTGACGCATTGGGATCTGTTGCGGGGTTTCTTGGTTAGACTACTGAATGCCATGAAAAAGGGAGGTAGATTAGGGGTGGGGCAGGCAACTAGGGTGGTGGTCTTAGTACCGAAGGGGTCACAACAGCGAACCCTGAATGATTATCGCACTCTGCCATTGCTGTGCACTGATTACAAGCTTTTTCGGAAGGTGCTAGGTAATTGCATAAAGTGTGTCATCGATAGGGTGGTAGCACAGAGCCAGTTCGGTATGCCTGGATGCTTGATGATGATGGGACATGGTATCCTGAGGGATTTTGTGGCCAGGATAGGTGAGGGGGATGGGGGTGGTGGTTTGTTAGCGTTAGATTGGAAAGGGGCATACGACACTGTGGAGCGGGAGGCTTTACATCGCATCTTATTGTGTCAGGGTTTCGGGGAGGAAATAGTGGGATGGGTGAACACATTATATGCGCAAGCGTGTGTTCGTGTGCAAGTCAATGGGCATCTGGGGGAGGTGGTGGACATGGGAAGGGGACTTTGTCAGGGGTGCCCGCTCTCACAACTATTATTTGCATGTGTGCAGGACCCATTTCATAGATTGGTGGAGGTGAGAATGCGTGGGGTGGGTAGTCCGTGGCCAGGTCTGGTAGGGTACGTGGACGATGTGACGATTTTGGTGAATGAGAGTACACGATTGGGTGGGTTAGAGGAGGTGGTGCGGGTGTACGGGGGTGCGTCTGGGATGGGAGTGAATGTCTAGAAATCGTTTATATTAGGGTTGGGGATGTGGGAACAAAGGGTGGAGTGGGGGTGTAGGGTGGTGCAAAACTGCGTGGAGGTGTTGAAGATTTGTGGCATTCTTTACAGAGGGGATTTAGTAAGGGCGAGGGAGGATAATTCTGTTCGTTTGGCAGAACGGGTGGAGAAGCAATTAGGGGTGCTGCGACCGCACCACCTCAAAATTCTGCAGAGGGCCATTGTAGTTAATGTACTATTGTACAGTAAGATTTGGTTTGTTGCCAGTGTGTTCCCGTTAACAACGCAGGTAATTCAACGTATTCAGAGGAGGGTGTTCAGGTTTTTGTGGGGTTCGCAGTGTGAGTGGTTAAGAAGGGAAGTGGTCATGTTGCCAGCGAGAAGGGGAGGGTTGGGTTTGTTGGATTTGGGGCAGAGGGTTAAATGTGTTTTTATCAGGCGTGAGGTCTTGAGAGGGGGGATTTTAGGGAGGGATGGTTGGGGAAAGTCCATGATGTGCTGCGGGGAATGTACAGGGGAGCAGACATGCAGGAGTGTGAGGCAGTCTTGCGGGTGTTGGCGATGGCCAGGGATCCAGGGAAGGTCAGGGTGAGAGTTTTGCAGAGGGCGATGGGGCGGAATGGGGTGCAACCAGGGGAGGGGTTATATCCAGTTTATGATTGGGCGAACATATGGAGAAGATTTAGCAGGTTAAGGTTACAACCCAGAGTGCGGGAGGTTATGTTTCGATTCTTGCATGGGATCTTGCCATCGGGTGCAGTACTGAGGGATAGGAGGGTGGGAGGGAGGGGCGGTGTGGTTGGTGTGGGGGAGAGGACACCGCATATCATGTTGTGTATTTCTGTGAGGGGTTGGGGGGATCAGGGAGTGGGTTGGTAGAGTTGCTGCACGGGTGGGTGGGTAGGATTCTTTATGGGACGAGGTGGGGGGAGTGTTTTACTGAGGGTTACCATACCCTCACGGTGCGGGATTTGCTAAGAATGTAGGGGAGGGGAGTGGCTCAGGGGAATGACGATGGGCTTGCCATCCGGGGAGAGAGTTTTTTTTTTGGGGGGGATGGGGGTATGAGGGGGAGTGATATGCGGAAAGATGGTGGCACCTAGCGATGGATGAATCAGTTGCGCTGTCATTCACCAGCATGAACAAGTGGAGTAAGTGTATCTATGTCACGATTTTGTGACATGTATGGTGTGGGTGGTTGTCATGTTTATGTCAATTGGCATGTGTGGTAGTTAGATGGAGTGTGTGAAGGCTACTAGCGCCTGTGTGCGTTAAGGTATGCCAATAGGATGGACGGTGGCTAACGCTGCCGGTGCTAAATTGACTTGTGGAGATTGGTGTTATGTACTGATGCACAGCGAGTCCCTGGCACTTTGGCATAAAGTTCTAGTGTTGTTCATTTTTTGAACGTATGTATATCAATGTCAAGTGGGGAGTTTTTGGCAATGCAGATCGGGAGGGGACAGGTGGGGGATGGGGGTTTTGATAGGGGCAGCGGGGTGCTGCGGGTTGTTTTTGTCTTAAAAATGTTGTACCAGTTGTAAAGTGAGGTGGTACATTAGGGGGTTTGTTAGCGTGGGGGGGACACATGTTAGTTTTTTGTTGCCCTGCAATGATGTACTCAGTGGCGTGTTTAGGTAGCATAGGATGGACAATCACGTTATGTTGTGAAATGTTCAATGTAATATAATATAATGGGTAGTTTTCTAAATACAAATTTTCTGTTATTGTAACTGAGCGTCAACCCGATTGTTCAATGTTTTCCTGGCTTAATGTGTTTTGTCAATAAAGCATGTTAAGGGCTCTGGTGGTCTGGTGGCTAAAGCTCTCGCTTCACACGACGAGGGCCTGGGTTCGATTCCCAGCCAGGGCAGAAACATTGGGCGTGTTTCTTTACACCTGTTGTCTATGTTCCCCATCAGTAAAATGGGTACCTGGGTGTTAGTCGACTGGTGTGAGTCGCATCCTAGGACACTGACCTAATCTGCCCGAAATGCTCAGCATAACAAGGGACTTTCTATATAGTAGTATGTCACTGATGTCAGCTAGGCCTGTATATCATGTACATGTACTTGTAGTAAATAAAGATATTATGTGTACTTGCATGTTTTGGCATATGGAATTTTGTTAGGGCGCTCTTAGGGTTGGTTTTATATACTGTTTTTGGTTACATATTGTTTTTCTATGTATATTGTACTATGGTTTCTAAATAAAATATAAAAAAAAAAAAAATACACACAAGCACTCAAACAAATGACCAAAACTCCAATTATCGATTACAAGGACAGGCACATTACCCTGCCTTCCATTAAACCCTAAGCATTGTACATACAAAACTAAATAAGTGCTATACACAGAAGGTATATCCTTCCCAAACAAAAAAGTATTATAAATGCAACAGAAAAAAAGTGAACTGCAAAGCAGCCCTATACCTCACAGTTCAAGAAGTTTTGCTTTTATATTTTAATTAAGCAAGTCATACCTTATATAGGGTTTACATCAAAACATATAAATATTGCGCTAAAACTTAGCATATGCACATATCTCCTGGCCAAAATGGTTCTTAATCAAACCAAACACTAAACAGAACAAGTATAAACACTTTTTTTTCTTTTATATATACTTAGCCAACAGCCACAGGCCTCCTATTAACTAAAACATTAAACCTATAAATATAAGCAAACATTGGTATGTGTCACATCTATATGATCACACACCATGCCTACCTTCTTGCATCTCAGGAAAAGCTGACTTCGTCCAAGATATAGCTCCACCGTCCATCCCCTTACACCCCCCCTCCCAAGTCCATCGTCAACATTCGTCATATCCAACCACTCATACCAAAAGTGAAAAACAACCCAACAAAATTTTGTTTCCCAGGAACCCATACTTGTTCTACCCCTCCCCCATCCATACATGCTCTTACTCCTGAACTCCCATTTATAACAAAAACATTGAAAACCCTTTTTTTTTCTTTTCTCTTTTGTACCCCTATGACCAGTCCCCTCGCCGTCGGTCGTCAAACAAAACCTCTCAAAACGTCTACTGACATATCCCTATATTCAACGGGAAAAGCCTTTTCCCACCGAATCCCATACAGTTCGCGATTCCGACGACACGTCCTATACAGTCGTGCCGCCAGAGCTTGTATCCTTACCCGGCCACCCTCCTCCGGCATGGACCAAGACATATATAATCTAAAACTATATACACTAAAGCCCGACCAACATTTTCTTGTACGCCACCAACATCTAAACTGAGAGCTCTCAAAATGAGACCCCCCCTCCTCCCACGCTTGCCACTACCCTCCCTACCCATACCCGCACATTCTCTAGCAGGACAGAAATAAACCATATGATATGCTGTGTCCATCAAACCACAACGCAAGCACAAACCATCCCTTACTAATCCCATGTGAAACAATTGTGCTCTTGATGCTAAAATCCCGTGTAAAAAGCGAAAACCAGTTTCCCTCACCCTCGGCGGCACTTTCACCTTCCTAAGCCATTTCCACGCCCCTTTCCAGTCATACATCGGAAAATCTGCAGTACCACACACGACTTCATCCCCATCTCCGACCCTCTCTAATTTCTTAACCTTCATCATCTCCAGATTGCCGACTACCAACAAAACCTTCAACATAGCTTCACTCAGCTTCACATCCTTACCTCCCCACCATCTCCTCACCTCTCGCATCACCTGCCCTACCCGAGCGCCATGATTCTTCCCCCTAACCATAAATTCATGTTTGACAAAAATCACCAACAATCTCCTCTGCAACCATATCAACCCCACGCCCCCGTTTCAAACCTTACTCATCACAATTCCCTTATTCAGCCAGTGCCTACCATAACCTTAAATGAAAGGAAGAACCCTCTTCTGTAATCTAATCACGTCCTCTTCTACCAAGGGATACACAGCCCCAACAAACCACAAACGGCAATAAATTAATGTGTTTACTACCACTGCCCTCTGTAAAAGTGTGACCTCCCCAGGCTTCCAACCTCCCAGCCTCAGCAGCTGCATCAACTACTCTCGCAGAATTAAATTTTCGCGCCAACTGATCATCCCTACAAAAAATAACCCCACACATCTTTAAACTATCAACCTGTACCCACCCATACCTTGACCCCAATGCCCCCCCACCCACATTCCCACCTCCA
The DNA here is from genome assembly GCA_009830355.1 of Cherax destructor. Lineage (NCBI taxonomy): Eukaryota > Metazoa > Arthropoda > Malacostraca > Decapoda > Parastacidae > Cherax > Cherax destructor. Next base: position 29,829 of record WNWK01002229.1, read on the forward strand.
AAAGCCTAGGTTTCTTCCTATTTACTCTCATCCCAGTTGCTCTTCCAAAAACCTCATCACTTCCTCATTCACTTCCCACCAGGATCGTGGTATCATCTATGTATCCCACGATCTCGGGGGTCAACCTAGAAACTCCCTGCTCCCTGATACTCTCCCTAACCAAACTATACAAGGGGTCTTGCAAACACGCAAAAAGCAACTGTATAACCTCTATAAACTCTCAAATCCATCTATGCCCAACCCCCATGCTTCTTCCAGGAATTCCTAATTGACCCTCGTCCAACAACCCACCCAAGACCCTCTTCATACGATTGCCCAATACTTTCGCAAAAATCTTATAATCTGTGCAAAGTAAGGTTATTGCCCTATAATCTCCCAAAGTCTTACCATCCTCGCACTTAGGTACTAAAACCACGACCCCCATTCTTTGCTCTTCTCCCATCTTCCCGTCCACTTTCATTGCATTCAAAACTTCTAACAAAACCTCCCTCAAAACCTCCCAGTGTTGGACATAAAAATCCCCTGGTATACCATCAATCCCAGGTGCTTTCCCCAGATGCAACTCTTGTACTGCTAACAACACCTCCTCCTCTGTGATTCTACCTTCCATCCCCTCCCTCTCGATCCTACTAATACCTCTCGAATGCCCCCTAAAATTTCCTCTCTCGCCTCCCAATCCAAGCTACCCTTTCCTAACTTCTTACCGAACCAATTCTCAGCATACCCACTCATCCCCTCCGTTGTATGCAAAACTTGTCCCTTTACATACCCTCCCAAGTCCTCCTCAACCTTGAGGGAAGATAAAGTTGTTCTGCTGCAACTATCCTTGAACTTATGTAAAACGAGTGCAGACGGTTTATCTCTCCACAGGACCTCTTCCACTCCACTCCTAATCTGCACTGCCTGCCTCAGTTGCCCCCGTAAGGAACTCATTTCACCCTGTCTTTTCCATCCACAGTACTCACCACAATCCTTCAGTTGTGCCTCGAGATACCTCTGCATCCCATAATGTAACTGTGCATCCTCTCTACCCTCTCGTACAAAAAAATCCTTAATAGCCTTCTTCGCTCTCTGATTCCACCAACTCACTACATCTGTAACACTCCTCCCTTCTTCCCACATCTTTCCCCACCACTCAGCAAATTTCTCCCTATGTCCCAACCCTCCCAAAAGCCGAACATTCATTTTCCAATAACTCGGATATATGGTTACGGCTCCCTCCCATTGGAGTTCCGCGAGAACACTCCTATGATCTGAAAAACCGACGTCTAAACAATTCACCTGACCCACCTGTACCAGCCGTGACACGTATATCCGATTGAGTCGCGCTGCATAATCTCTCTGAAAAAAGGTAAAATCCACATCCCATCCTCTCAGCTCACGCAAAACACAACCCGCCCCTCGGGGCTCCACATCTTTCTCTCGTATTACACAATTCCAATCTCCAGCCACCACTGATACTAAAGGCAAACCACGTAGAGCATATATCAAGTCCTCCTTGACAAAATCTGCCTTGCACCTACGACTAGACACTGCGGGCATGAATATGCCCACAAAACTAACCTGAATATCCCCCCACCAGCCATTAACTCGTACAAACCTTCCCCCCCTCCCTCCCCCAAAGACTGCAGCCGGAAAGGACTGGACATAGCAATCCCTATTGCCACCCCTCCCTTTAGATTCCCGGAACTACTAGTATACATCTCGTATCCACGCAAACGTAACTCACTACCACACTTGAAATTGTGCTCTTGCAGTACGCACACATCTACATGCATTCGTCCTAAAGTCCCCTCCAGCCAATGTCTCTTAACCTCTGTTCTGAGGCCGTTTACATTAATGTTCATACACCTGAAAACTGTAGTGGAGGTTTACCTTTAGACTTTGGCAATCTTAATACTTCCTTTTCAGCCTTGGGAACTTTCCCACTGACACCTTTCGCCCCTTTTCCCCCCAACCTACCCTTCATTTCTCCCCTATCATTCCTAATAATTTCCACAGAAGCTTTCTTACTAGACCGCTGTCCAGGGGTCAATACATCGTCCTCAGACATCCCACTGGACCGCTTCCTCTTCCTGCACACGGTGAACCTCCACCTGTGCTGTACACACATTCATACCACCTAATTGATCACATTCTACTACACTCACGCCTACCGTGTTGTCAGCCTCAACCACCTCGCCAACTCCATTACTCATCCGATCCTTCGCCGCCGGACTATCTAGCATTCTGCATAAATCCTCCAACAAGGGATTCACGAGACTGTCCGCCACTTCCAGCGACTCTGTTCCTTCCACCTCCGGGCTTAAATCTGGCAAAGTTTCCGGGAGAGTGGATGACAAAGGCTCGTGCTCCACCGCTGTCCCTTTCACCACCTCGCTCCACCTCTTGCTAGGCGCTGGTTCCTTGTCGCTCACCTCCTTGACGACGTCTCCTCTCTGCCTTCGATCACCTCCCATGCCATCTTGCTGATAGGTCTGTCGGTGTTTACAAGCTGCAGCGACATGCCCCACAGCTCCACAAAGCCTGCATGTCCTCACCTGGCCCGGGTATGTTACGAAAACCTGGGTTCGAAAGGCATCCAATTGTACGAATGATGGTATCTGCCATTGCAGGGAGATTTTTACAGAGTAGGTACCTTCCGGCACACCTGCATATATTCCCAAACTCCAACGTCCCTCTGTAATAGCGTAGACCACTCCATACTGCTGAAAAGCTTCTTTTATATCACATTCCCGTGCCTCAAATGGAACATGCCTAATTTTCAGCCATGTGTAATGCGCTGACACATCCTTTAAACGTACCTCAAGACTCGAGTTGACAACAAGTCTCACTTCTTGGTATTTGTCAACTATGGCTGCATAAGCTGTGCTGGTGTTGAGTTTCACGAAAATCCTTCCTGCTCCATTTAAGGAAATGCCGTAAATATCTTCTGTTGGGATTTCATAGGTGTCTCTGACAATAAGGGGTAACAGGACATCAGCGTTGCTACCGTAGATCGTCCCCTTCAAGATCTCAATACCCACAGTATTGACACGTCGACAAAACAGGTCCGCCATATTTGAGAAAACGGTGTAACTCCACAAAGCTCCACCAGAGGCCACTGATCGCTAGATGAGCTAAGTACAACTCTGGAGCAAACGCGCAGGACAACCTCCCGGCCCAAGAGCGAACAGTGCTTGCAAAATTGCAGAAAAGAGGAGGGTGTCCACGCGAATACGTTCCCAGAGGACCGCCTTCACTGGAGTGGACGAGTAAGGGAGGGAGAGAGAAGAGGGTACCCTCCTCTCTCCCTCCTCTTTTCTGCAATTTTGCAAGCTCCTGATGATGTGTTGATTGAAACATGAAAGGCCTAGAGCTATCATTCTACTCCCCCATAGTTGTTTTGCATCTTGTATCGCTTGGTTTGCGATATTTGCTTAATATATATATATATATATATATATATATATATATATATATATATATATATATATATATAATATATATATATATTATTGTACCCTCGAACGAGTGGTATTGATCAATAACAACACTGCGACTAGACAAGGAGTCGAGCGTCATTCTTGAGAATTGTGTGGTCCTGTGGACTAGAGTGTCATCTGTCTTTCGCTCACAATGAGGCAGGTCAAAGCAGCATGAGTTCGACTCCTTGGCTAGTCGCAGTGTTGATATATATATATATATATATATATATATATATATATATATTCTTTCTTTCAACACATCGGCCGATTCCACCAACGCAGGGTGGCCCGAAAAGAAAAACTTTCATCATCATTCACTCCATCACTGTCTTGCCAGAGGGGTGCTTTACACTACAGTTATAAAACTGCAACATTAACACCCCTCCTTCAGAGTGCAGACACTGTACTTCCCATCTCCAGGACTCAAGTCCGGCCTGCCGGTTTCCCTGAATCCCTTTATAAATGTTACTTTGCTCACACTCCAACAGCACGTCAAGTATTAAAAACCATTTGTCTCCATTCACTCCTATCAAATACGCTCACACATGCTTGCTGGAAGTCCAAGCCCCTCGCACACAAAACCTCCTTTACCCCCTCCCTCCAACCTTTCCTAGGCCGACCCCTACCCCGCCTTTCCCTCCACTACAGATTTATACACTCTCGAAGTCATTCTGTCTCGTTCCATTCTCTCTACATGTCCGAACCACCTCAACAACCCCTCCTCAGCTCTCTGGATAATAGTTTTGGTAATCCCACACCTCATAATTTCCAAACTCCGAATTCTCTGCATCATATTCACACCACACATTGACCTCAGACATGACATCTCCACTGCCTCCAGCCTTCTCCTCGTTGCAACATTCATCACCCATGCTTCACACCCATATAAGAGGGTTGGTATAACTATACTCTCATACATTCCCCTCTTTACTTCCATGGATAAAGTTCTTTGTCTCCACAGACTCCGAAGTGCTCCACTCACCCTTTTCCCCTCATCAATTCTATGATTCACTTCATCCTTCATAGACCCATCTGCTGACATGTCCACTCCCAAATATCTGAATACATTCACCTCCTCCATACTCTCTCCCTCCAATCTGATATCCAATCTTTCGTCACCTAATCTTTTTGTTATCCTCATCACCTTACTCTTTCCTATATTCACTTTCAATTTTCTTCTTTTACACACCCTACCAAATTCATCCACCAACCTCTGAAACTTCTCTTCAGAATCTCTCAAAAGCACAGTGTCATCAGCAAAAAGCAACTGTGACAACTCCCACTTTGTATTTGATTCTTTATCTTTTAACCCCACAAATCTTGCCAAGACCCTCGCATTCACTTCTCTTACAACCCCATCTATAAATATATTGAACAACCACGGTGACATCACACATCCTTGTCTAAGGCCCACTTTTACTGGGATATAGTCCCCCTCCCTCCTACACACTCTAACCTGAGCCTCACTATCCTCATAAAAACTCTTCACTGCTTTCAGTAACCTACCTCCTATTCCATACACCTGCAACATCTGCCACATTGCCCCCCTATCCACAATATCATACGCCTTTTCCAAATCCATAAATGCCACAAAAACCTCTTTACCCTTATCCAAATACTGTTCACCTATATGTTTCACTGTAAACACTTGGTCTACACACCCCCTACCTTTCCTAAAGCCACCTTGTTCATCTGCTATTCTGCTCTCTGTCTTACTCTTAATTCTTTCAATAATAACTTTACCATACACTTTACCAGGTACACTCAACAGACTTATTCCCCTATAATTTTTGCACTCTCTTTTGTCCCCTTTGCCTTTATACAAATGAACAATACACGCTCTCTGCCAATCCCTAGGTACCTTACCCTCTTCCATACAATTATTAAATAATAGCACCAACCACTCCAAAACTATATCCCCACCTGCTTTTAACATTTCTATCTTTATCCCATCAATCCCAGCTGCCTTACCCCTTTCATTCTACCACTGCCTCACGAACTTCCCCACACTCACAACTGGCTCTTCCACACTCCTACAAGATGTTATTCCTCCTTGCCCTATACACGAAATCACAGCTTCCATGTCTTCATCAACATTTAACAACTCCTCAAAATATTCCCTCCATCTTCCCGATACCTCTAACTCTCCATTTAATAACTCTCCTCTCCTATTTTTAACTGTCAAATCCATTTGTTCCCTAGGCTTCCTCAACTTATTAATCTCACTCCAAAACTTTTTCTTATTTTCAACAAAATTTGTTGAAAACATCTCACCCACTTTCTCATTTGCTCTCTTTTTACATTGCTTCACCAATGTAATATATATATATATATATATATATATATATATATATATATATATATATATATATATATATAATGTCGTGCCGAATAGGTAAAAACTGGTCTGTTAGCAAGAACTCATTTAAAATTATGTCCTTTCTAAAATTTTCTCTTATACGTTTAAAGATATATTTTTTTCATTTATGTTAATGTAAAAATTAATAATTTTGTACCAAAAGCACCTTAGAAAACTTACCTAACCTTATTATAACCACAATTTAATTTAGCCTAATCCAACTAAATATATTTTAGATAAGTTTACAATAATTTAATAATAAACAAACATAATAAAATATATTTTTTCGTTAGGTTCAGAATGATCTTTGCGAAATTATTACATACACAAATTTTCGCTTGCATTATTCGGCAAGAAGTGCGTTGCTATTTAAGCCAAAATTGCAAGTTTTTACCTATTCAGCACGACATATAATGTAGGTGGGAAGTACAGTGGCTGCACTCTGAAGGAGGGGTGTTGATACGTTGCATTTTTTTTAACTAGTGTAGGCACGCCTCTGGCAAGACAGTGATGGAGTGAATGATGATGAAATTGTTTTTTTCTTTTTATGGTCACCTGCCTTGGTGGGAAACAGCCGATGTGTTAATAAAATAAACAATTATTTTGAACTAGAAAAAACACAGCAGCCTAACATGACCTTAACAAAATTTGTATAACAAAAGTAATTTGAAGTAATTAAGCCTAGTCAAGAATTTGCACTATTGTATTTTCTGTTTTTCATTAGGGATGGAAAGTCATTAACAAATTACGCCCTGGTGCCCTAATTAGTTTTCTTATATTCGATTTATGAAGTTCGTAAAGTACGTTTTTTTCGATGTGATATTTATTCGACAGAGTTGTAATAAATTGTTTAGAAAACCGAAATAGGTGAACCTGGAGGTCATTGCATATTACCTTTTAATAATAAATAAACTACGGAAAAATATATATATATATATATATATATATATATATATATATATATATATATATATATATATATATATATATAATTTTTTTTTCAACAAGTCGGCCGTCTCCCACCGAGGCAGGTTGACCCAAAAAAAAAATCCCCAAAAAGAAAATGCTTTCATCATCATTCAACACTTTCACCTCACTCATACATAATCACTGTCTTTGCAGAGGAGCTCAGATACGACAGTTTAGAAGTCCCTCCAAACTGCCAATATCCCAAACCCCTCCTTTAGTCCCATTTCCAGGACTCAAGTCCGGCTAACTGGTTTCGCTGAATCCCTTCACTAAATATTATCCTGCTCACACTCCAACAGCTCGACAGGTCTCAAAATCCATTCGTCTCCATTCACTCCTATCTAACATGCTCACGCACGCTTGCTGGAAGTCCAAGCCCCTCGCCCACAAAACCTCCTTTACCCCTTCCCTCCAACCTTTTCGAGGACGACCCCTTCCTTCCCCTACAATTTATACGCTCTCCAAGTCATTCTTCTTTGATCCATTCTCTCTAAATGACCAAACCACCTCAACAACCCCTCTTCAGCCCTCTGACTAATACTTTTAGTAACTCCACATCTTCTAATTTCCACACTCCGAATTTTCTGCATAATATTTACACCACACATTGCCCTTAGACAGGACATCTCCACTGCCTCCAGCCTCCTCCTCGCTGCAGCATTTGCAACCCATGCTTCACACCCATATAAAAGTGTTGATACCACTATACTTTCGTACATTCCCTTCTTTGCCTCCATGGATAACATTTTTTGTCTCCACAGATACCTCAATGCACCACTCACCTTTTTTCCTTCATCAATTCTATGGTTAACCTCATCCTTCATAAACCCATCCGCTGACACGTCAACTCCCAAATATCTGAAAACATTTACTTCTTCCATAATCCCTCTCTCCAATGTGATATCCATTTTTTCTTTATCTAAATCGTTTGATACCCTCATCACCTTACTCTTATCTATGTTCACTTTCAACTTTCTACCTTTAAACACCCTCCCAATCTCGTCCAGTAACCTTTGCAACTTTTCTTTAGAATCTCCCATAAGCACAGTATCATCAGCAAAAAGTAACTGTGTCAACTCCCATTTTGTACTTGATTTCCCATAATTTAATCCCACCCCTCTTCTCAACACCATTTCCCAACAACATTTACGTACTTCTTTTACAACCCCATCTATAAATATATATAGGTTGGTAGACAGCAACCGCCCAGGCAGGTACTACCGTCCTGCCAAGTGAGTGTAAAACGAAAGCCTGTAATTGTTTTACATGATGGTAGGACTGCTGGTGTCTTTTTTCTGTCTCATAAATATGCAAGGTTTCAGGTATGTCTTGTTACTTCTACTTACACTTAGGTCACACTACACATTCATGTACAAGCATATATATATATATATATATATATATATATATATATATATATATATATATATATATATATATATATATATATATATATATATATATATATAAGGTAGTAGGTTGGTAGACAGCAACCACCCAGGGAGGTACTACCGTCCTGCCAGGTGACTGTTAAACAGAAACCTGAAACTGTTTTACATGATGGTAGGATTGCTGGTGTCTTTTTTCTGTCTCATAAACACGCTGGATAACAGGTATATCTAGCTACTTCTACTTACACTTTGGGTCACACTACACTGGCATACACATGCATATATATACATACACACATCTAGGTTTTCTTCTTTTCTTAATAGCTCTTGTTCTTTTTATTTTCTCTATTGTCCATGGGGAAGTGGAAAAGAATCTTTCCTCCGTAAGCCATGCGTGTCGTATGAGGCGACTAAAATGCCGGGGCAATGGGCTAGTAACCCCTTCTCCTGTACAAATCTACTAAAAAGAGAAGAAGAAAAACTTTATAAAACTGGGTTGTCTGAATGTGCGTGGATGTAGTGCGGATGATAAGAAAGAGATGATTGCCGATGTTATGAATGAAAAGAAGTTAGATGTCCTGGCCCTAAGCGAAACAAAGCTGAAGGGGTAGGCGAGTTTCAGTGGGGAGAAATAAATGGGATTAAGTCAGGAGTATCTGAGAGAGTTAGAGCTAAGGAAGTGGTAGCAATAATGTTGAAGGATCAGTTATGGAAGGAAAGAGGGAATATGAATGTGTAAATTCAAGGATTATGTGGATTAAAATAAGGGTCGGATGCGAAAAGTGGGTCATAATAAGCGTGTATGCACCTGGAGAAGAGAGGAGTGTAGAGGAGAGAGAGAGATTTTGGGAGATGTTAAGCGAATGTATAGGAACTTTTGAACCAAATGAGAGAGTAATTGTGGTAGGGGACCTAAATGCTAAAGTGGGAGAAACATGCAGAGAGGGTGTAGTAGGTAAGTTTGGGGTGCCAGGTGTAAATGATAATGGGAGCCCTTTGATTGAACTTTGTATAGAAAGGGGTTTAGTTATAGGTAATACATATTTTAAGAAAAAGAGGATAAATAAGTATACAAGATATGATGTAGGGCGTAATGGCAGTAGTTTGTTGGACTATGTATTGGTAGATAAAAGACTGTTGAGTAGACTTCAGGATGTACATGTTTATAGAGGGGCCACAGATATATCAGATCACTTTTTAGTTATAGCTACAGTGGGAGTAAAAGGTAGATGGGATACAAGGAAAATAGAATCAGTAAGTAAGAGAGAGGTGAAGGTTTATAAACTAAAAGAGGAGGCAGTTAGGGTAAGATATAAACAACTATTGGAGGATAGATGGGCTAGTGAGAGTGTAGGCAATGGGGTCGAAGATGTATGGGGTAGATTTAAAAATGTAGTGTTAGAGTGTTCAGCAGAAGTTTGTGGTTACAGGCGAGTGGGTGCGGGAGGGAAGAGGAGCGATTGGTGGAATGATGATGTAAAGAGAGTAGTAAGGGAGAAAAAGTTAGCATATGAGAGGTTTTTACAAAGTAGAAGTGATGCAAGGAGGGAAGAGTATATGGAGAGAAAAAGAGAGGTTAAAAGAGTGGTGAAGCAATGTAAAAAGAGAGCAGATGAGAGAGTGGGTGAGATGTTATCAGCAAATTTTGTTGAAAATAAGAAAAAGTTTTGGAATGAGATTAATAAGTTGAGGAAGCCTAGAGAACAAATGGATTTGACAGTTAAAAATAGGAGAGGAGAGTTATTAAATGGAGAGTTAGAGGTATCGGGAAGATGGAGGATATATTTTGAGGAGTTGTTAAATGTTGATGAAGACAGGGAAGCTGTGATTTCGTGTGTAGGGCAAGGAGGAATAACATCTTGTAGGAGTGTGGAAGAGCCAGTTGTGGGTGTAGGGGAAGTTCGTGAGGCAGTGGGTAGAATGAAAGGGGTAAGGCAGCTGGGATTGATGGGATAAAGATAGAAATGTTAAAAGCAGGTGGGGATATAGTTTTGGAGTGGTTGGTGCTATTATTTAATAAATGTATGGAAGAGGGTAAGGTACCTAGGGATTGGCAGAGAGCGTGTATTGTTCCTTTGTATAAAGGCAAAGGGGACAAAAGAGAGTGCAAAAATTATAGGGGCATAAGTCTGTTGAGTGTACCTGGTAAAGTGTATGGTAGAGTTATTATTGAAAGAATTAAGAGTAAGACAGAAAGCAGGATAGCAGATGAACAAGGGGGCTTTAGGAAAGGTAGGGGGTGTGTAGACAAGTGTTTACAGTGAAACATATAGGTGAACAGTATTTGGATAAGGGTAAAGAGGTTTTTGTGGCATTTATGGATTTGGAAAAGGCGTATGATAGGGTAGATAGGGGGGCAATGTGGCAGATGTTGCAGGTGTATGGAATAGGAGGAAGGTTACTGAAAGCAGTGAAGAGTTTTTATGAGGATAGTGAGGCTCAGGTTAGAGTGTGTAGGAGGGAGGGGGACTATTTCCCAGTAAAAGTGGGCCTTAGACAAGGATGTGTGATGTCACCGTGGTTGTTCAATATATTTATAGATGGGGTTGTAAGAGAAGTGAATGCGAGGGTCTTGGCAAGAGGTGTTGGGCTAAAGATAAAGAAGCAAATACAAAGTGGGAGTTGTCACAGTTGCTTTTTGCTGATGACACTGTGCTTTGGGAGATTCTGAAGAGAAGTTGCAGAGGTTGGTGGATGAATTTGGTAGGGTGTGTAAAAGAAGAAAATTGAAAGTGAATATAGGAAGGAGTAAGGTGATGAGGATAACAAAAAGAATAGGTGACGAAAGATTGGATATTAGATTGGAGGGAGAGAGTATGGAGGAGGTGAATGTATTCAGATATTTGGGAGTGGACATGTCAGCAGATGGGTCTATGAAGGATGAGGTGAATCATAGAATTGATGAGGGAAAAAGGGTGAGTGGAGCACTTCGGAGTCTGTGGAGACAAAGAACCTTGTCCATGGAAGTAAAGAGGGGAATGTATGAGAGTATAGTTATACCAACGCTGTTATATGGGTGTGAAGCATGGGTGATGAATGTTGCAACGAGGAGAAGGCTGGAGGCAGTGGAGATGTCATGTCTGAGGTCAATGTGTGGTGTGAATATAATGCAGAGAATTCGGAGTTTGGAAATTAGGAGGAGGTGCGGGATTACCAAAACGATTGTCCAAAGAGCTGAGGAGGGGTTGTTGAGGTGGTTTGGACATGTAGAGAGAATGGAACGAGACAGAGTGACTTCAAGAGTGTATAAATCTGTAGTGGAGGGAAGGGGGGTAGGGGTCGGCCTAGGAAAGGTTGGAGGGAGGGGTAAAGGAAGTTTTGTGTGCGAGGGCTTGGACTTCCAGCAAGCATGTGTGAGCGTATTTGATAGAGGTGAATGGAGGCATATGGTTTTTAATACTTGACGTGCTGTTGGAGTGTGAGCAAAGTAACATTTATGAAGGGATTCAGGGAAACCGGCAGGCCGGACTTGAGTTCTGGAGATGGGAAGTACAGTGCCGGCACTCTGAAGGAGGGGTGTTAATGTTGCAGTTTTATAACTGTAGTGTAAAGCACCCCTCTGGCAAGACAGTGATGGAGTGAATGATGATGAAAGTTTTTCTTTTTCGGGCCACCCTGCCTTGGTGGGAATCGGCCGATGTGTTAAAAAAAAAAAAAAAAAAAAAAAAAATATATATATATATATATATATATATATATATATATATATATATATATATATATACACCCCTCTGGGTTTTCTGCTATTTTCTTACTAGTTCTTGTTCTTATTTCCTCTTATCGCCATGGGGAAGTGGAACAGAATTCTTCCTCCGTAAGCCATGCGTGTCATAAGAGGCGACTAAAATGCCGGGAGCGAGGGGCTAGTAACCCCTTCTCCTGTATATATTACTAAATGTAAAAGGAGAAACTTTCGTTTTTCCTTTTGGGCCACCCCGCTTCGGTGGGAAACAGCCCACGTGTTGAAAGAAAGATATATATATATATATATATATATATACCTGGAGAAAGTTCCAGGGGTCAACGCCCCTGCGGCCCGGTCTGTGACCAGGTATTACAACCTCAGGTTCAATGGCCTGTTAACCTGAGTGTAAAAGGGAGCTTGGAGCAAAGAAACACAATAGAAGATGTATTGAAATTGTATTTCCTTCAAAAATCAGTTAGATTAATTCCAGACTTTTGTCTTTTCCTTCACCAAGTAATTATGATTATATAAGACTTTTGTCTTTTCCTTCACCAAGTATAACAAAGGGCTGTTTACACATATGTACACTATATACAAAGGAGTAGTGTTTAGTGCACGCCACAGTTGTCTAGGCTAAGCAGCAGCCAAAAGACAGACAACTTTCCACAACCAGCTCTATGCAGGAATTCCAATGACAAACCACGAGTGGTATCCACGTCACCTTTGTCATTGTTAAACTCGCATTTTAATTGGCTGAACCGAGTCGTTGATTTGATGATGGGGCCCCATCACCAAACCCTTAACAATGGTTCGCTGGTTGGAGGGGAGCCTATATGGGTGTGTTTAACATGCTCCGAATAAAGGTTACATACTCTTTGCATGCAACACCCCCACCCCAAGAGGGCTCAGGACTAGGCTTCCACCTCAAATTGGTATAGTGCCGCCATGGCACATATAATAATGGGACCGCCTTTCCCCTCAACCACCCCGCTCATTAGTTAAAGCTAAACTTTTCTGGAGACATAAAGTCCAGCTTTAAACTTAAGAGTGAGACAGCAGACGGTAGGGCTAGCGTAGGTCCAAGGTGCCTGCGGTCGGTAGCAGGGCACCCCCTCGCTAAAAAAAAAAACCCACTAGGGGAAAAAAAAGGGCTGGTTCCATCCAAAGTCCCTAACACATCCTAACTAAATACAATGACTTCTGGCCAACACATCAGCTAGTGTATTAATTTTTCCAGCAATATTACAACCTCAGGTTCAATGGCCTGTTAACCTGAGTGTAAAAGGGAGCTTGGAGCAAAGAAACACAGTAGATGTATTGAAATTGTATTTCCTTCAAAAATCAGTTAGATTAATTCCAGACTTTTGTCTTTTCCTTCACCAAGTAATTATGATTATATAAGACTTTTGTCTTTTCCTTCACCAAGTATAACAAAGGGCTGTTTACACATATGTACACTATATACAAAGGAGTAGTGTTTAGTGCATGCCACAGTTGTCTAGGCTAAGCAGCAGCCAAAAGACAACTTTCCACAACCAGCTCTATGCAGGAATTCCAATGACAAACCGCGAGTGGTATCCACGTCACCTTTGTCATTGTTAAACTCGCATTTTAATTGGCTGAACCGAGTCGTTGATTTGATGATGGGGCCCCATCACCAAACCCTTAACGATGGTTCGCTGGTTGGAGGGGAGCCTATGTGGGTGTGTTTAACATGCTCCCAATAAAGGATACATAATCTTTGCATGCAACACCAGGCCTCATGTTGGATCAGAGCCTGATCAACCAGGCTGTTACTGCTGGCCACACGCAGTCCAACGTACGAACTACAGCCTGGCTGGTCAGATACCGACTTTAGGTGCCTGTCCAGTGCCTGCTTGAAGACAGCCAGGGGTTTGTTGGTAATTCCCCTGATGTATGCTGGGAGGCAGTTGAACAGTCTTGGGCCCCTGCCACTTATTGTGTTGTCTCTTAACGTGCTAGTGGCACCCCTTCTTTTCATTGGGGGGGATGTTACATCGTCTGCCGAATGTTTTGCTTTCGTAGGAAGTGACTCTCGTATGCAAGTTTGGCACTAATCCCTCGAGAATTTTCCACGTGTGTATAATAATGTATCTCTCGCGTTCTAGGGAGTACAGGTTTAGGAACTTCAAGCGTTCCCAGTAATTGAGGTGGTTTATCGCAGTTATGAGTCCCGTGAAGGTTCTCTGCGCATTTTCAAGGTCAGCAATTTCACCTGCCTTGAAAGGTGCAGTTAGTGTGCAGCAATATTCCAGCCTAGATAGAAGAAGCGATCTGAAAAGTGTCAACCTGGGCTTGGCATCCCTGGTTTTGAAGGTTCTCATTATGCATCCTGTCATTTTTCTAGCAGATGCGATTGCTACGGTGTTATGGTCCTTGAAGGTGAGATCCTCTGACATGATCACTCCCAGGTCTTTGACATTAGTTTTTCGCTCTATTGTGTGGTTGGAATTTGTTTTGTACTCCGATGAGATTTTAATTTCCTCACGTTTTCCATATCTGAGTAGTAATTGAAATTTCTCTTCATTGAACTTCATATTGTTTTCTGCAGCCCATTTAAAGATTTGGTTGATGTCTGCTTGGAGTCTTGCAGTGTCTTCAACGGTGGACACTGTCATGCAGATTCGGGTGTCATTTACAAAGGAAGACACTGCACTGTGGCTTATATCCCTGTCTATGTCCGATATGAGGATGAGGAACAGGATGGGAGCGAGTACTGTGCCTTGTGGAACAGAGCTTTTCACTGTAGCCGCCTCAGACTTTACTCTGTTGACTACTACTCTTTCTGTTCTACTGTTAGGAAATTATAGATCCATCTACCAACTTTTCCTGTTATTCCTTTATCACGCATTTTGTGTGCTATTGCACCATGGTCACACTTGTCAAAGGCTTTTGCAAAGTCTGTGTATATAACATCTAACATATATATATATATATATATATATATATATATATATATATATATGTATATATATATATATATATATATATATATATATATATATATATATATATATATATTATATATATGTATATATATATATATATATATATATATATATATATATATATATATATATATATGTATATATATGTATATATATATATATATATATATATATATATATATATAGTATATATATTTTTATATATATATATATATATATATATATATATATATATATATATATATATATATATATATATATAGTTTGGAAATTAGAAGGAGGTGCGGGATTACCAAAACTATTATCCAGAGGGCTGAGGAGGGGTTGTTGAGGTGGTTCGGACATGTAGAGAGAATGGAACGAAACAGAATGACTTCGAGAGTGTATAAATTTGTAGTGGAGGGAAGGCGGTGTAGGGGTCGGCCTAGGAAAGGTTGGAGGGAGGGGTAAAGGAGGTTTTGTGTGCGAGGGGCTTGGACTTCCAGCAAGCATGCGTGAGCTGTTGGAGTGTGAGCAAAGTAACATTTATGAAGGGATTCAGGGCAACCGGCAGGCCGGACTTGAGTCCTGGAGATGGGAAGTACAGTGCCGGCACTCTGAAGGAGGGGTGTTAATGTTGCATTTTTTTTGACTGTAGTGTAAAGCACCCCTCTGGCAAGACAGTGATGGAGTGAATGATGATGAAAGTTTTTCTTTTCGCGCTACCCTGCTTTAGTGGGAATAGGCCGATGTGTTAATAAAATATATATATATATATATATATATATATATATATATATATATATATATATATATATATATATATATATATATATATATATATATAACACATACACCTATACACCCAAAGGTGTATCTGGTGGTGAACAAGATTAAGTGTAACCTTAATGACGGTAGTCTAGGCTATAGGCTTTGATCCCCCATTAACCCAGAAGCAAAGGATAGATGTAGCAAAAGCGTAAACAGTGAATAACACTTAAAATTATTATAATGTGTGATAATTGGTTGGTGAAGTGTTTCCAGTACGACACTGTGGCGTGGAGGTGGCAGCAGGAGGGACCACGCGTGGCGCCGGCGGACCAGACCACAGACCAGAAGGTGCTGGTCTGGCCTCAGTGTGGGACTACACCTCACGCTCCTCAACCTCACCTCCTTCAGTATTGTTGACCTCTGTGATACACTTACCCTACGTTGTGCTCGTGTTTACGTCACCTCTAAGTTCCCAAGCCTGTTAAACGTGACCTTCAATGATTTCTACAGAATAGCATTATCAGGACATACGTGGGAATGTGTTGAAATTGTCTCTAGTATTATCGTAACTGTTTGAAGACACTGCTATGGTAAGTAAGCAAATTATAACTGCTGGTTATATTAATTTGTCTTGCATGTAAATAACGAACTATTTCACTTGAGGTAAATCACCTCCAAGGAAGATACCTTGATGTCAAGTGAGTAGGCTCTTGCTCCAAGGAGATGGACTAATTCATTGCTTTTAATCAAACCCTCAACAAGGAAGGTTCCTTGATGCTGGTGAGGGGCTCTTAATCTAGGGAATTGGATTTGTGCTCCAGTTCCCCAAATTAAACCTGAATGCCTTCCACATCCCCCCACAGGCGCTGTATAAACCTATGGGTTTAGTGCTTCCCCCTTGATTATAATGTATTAATTTTAATGAAACCTAATTGGTTCCCTACTCAATGAACTGTATTCGAATTAGCCTTATATCCCATGATAATGATAGTTTATCATAAAAACAATGAAATACTGAAAATTAAATATTTCACAAACATTTGACCATAAAGTGGCAGGAATCAGTGTCCTAAAAGCGACACTACAAATATTATTTTCGTCGTAGTTTAATAGTTTGCCTTGCTTAAGTAATGGCGCTTAGATATGAGTTAACATTGCAGACATATATCATTAAAGTCTGCCATCGATTTTTATCTTCAACCCAGTTGGTCAAACTTGTTAAGTGTGACTCCTGGCACGAGGTAAGAGCAGTTTGTCAGTCTTACCAGGTTAACGATGTCATGAAAAGAAAGAACATATCACACATTATCTTAACATGTTACTGTGTCAAAGGAGCATGTCATTAACAAGGTTACTGTCATAAACAATGGAGTACGTCATGCATGATCTTGCTAGGTTTCGGTGATAGATAATAGACCGTGTCATAAATTGTCTTTGTAAATTAGTGGTAAGTGTAGCATGTCACACGATATCTTGCCACGTTGCTGTGAGACATGAAGAGCACGTCACATACCATGTTAATGTGATAACATGTGACACATGTGACTGTGAAGGCAGACGAGCACGCTGCATCAGCACTGAAAAATAAGGTTGAATTTCCAAAGTTAAAATGGAAAATAACGTAAATTAATAGACTAAAATAGGAGTTGCAACACTAGGAGACGCAGAATTTCCAATGGACGTGTCATCTACTAGGCTGAGGAAACTGAAATATTCAACGGTTGCAGATTTCAACTGCTTAAATATTTCTTCCCAGATGTTGCACAGAGGGGAAAGTTTATTGGGCAGCTCCCCTCATCTAGTGAGTGACCATAACGTCATGTAACAGATACATAGTTGACACTATTGACTGAGTTCACCTTTTTTTTAATATACTGAAAGTAATGGTCACTTCAGTGCAGGTGTCTTCATGCTGGTGAAGGACAACTCTCCCTTTCTTCGGATCAGATTTAATTGCCCCTCTCTGCAGGCTCTGACCCCATTACGGATTAAGTGATTCATTTTGGAAAAAAATATAAGTATCACTACCATTACTGGACTGTATCCTTTACAAGTATCACATCTTTTACAATTACCATCTGTGTAAATATTGGTATTAATATGAACAGTAGTTAGGTAAAGGGATACGTGCAACTTAGTCTCATTAAGGCTGCAAAGCTTAGAGAAAAATATTGCTTTAATGTCTTGAGTTGCATGTGTCCATTTACCTAACCTTTAATTGTTACACATCCTGCATATTTTTAGTGCCACCAACCTTGCTTAAAACGTGCTTGCACTGTTCATACGTGTCTTTAGTATTAATTCTAAACTTTTAATTTGCTGCATACTAAGATAGTGCCAGTGTATATCCTTTCCACACTTTACATTGTCATTCCTTTGCTACACCATCCTTCCGTATATATATATGTCGTGCCGATTAGGTAAAACTTGCGATTTTGGCTTAAATAGCAACGCTCATCTTGCCATATAAGACAAGCGAAAATTTGTGTATGCAATAATTTCGCCAAAATCATTCTGCACCTAACGAAAAAATATTTCATTGTTTGTATTATTAAATTATTGTAAACGTATCTAAAATATATTTAGTTGGGTTAGGCTAAATTAAATTGCGCTTGTTATAATAATGTTTACAGCTCCTTTTCAATCAGGGTTCGAGCGCCACCCGTTTTGTGATTTCCCGCGTAGTCATTAAAACTTCCAAATCACCTGGAATGTACTTTGTGGAATGAAGAGATGCCTAGTATGTAGGTGGGGAAACACTTGAGGGTCAGGGCCCCAGTCTATACGCTACGGTAACTTCCTGGAGGGAGAGATGCGAAAGTGTAGAATAAACGCAGTCTTGCGCACAGTAATGAGCTATCAACGTCTGTGATTTAAAAACTTCTCTCAAAGGAAGTTCCTTGACGCCAGTACGGGACTCCCAGGATCCTGCCTCCCCTCCCTTGGACCAAACCTCATTGACTCTCCCCACCCCAGGTGTTGTATGACCCCCATACGGGTTTAGTGTTCAGACATGAATATAATTCCATCAGCAGCCAAGAGAAATATTGCCGGAACAAAGGCAGTTTTCAAGAGGAAAAGTGTGCTGAAAGTGCCAAATAAACTGGGATAGATGCGTAGAGTTTGGAGCTGCTGGCATAGCCTAATTGACCAGGCACTGAATGTAATCTGGCAGTTAGTCCAGCAATGTGAAATGATCGTGCACATTGTGACAAAATATCAGACTTGGTAGGAGCTTTATAATCATAACGAATAATGAACCATTCTGAACCATTCATCTCAATAACGAATAATGTTTCGGGTAATTATGGTAAATTGCTGGCTAGAAAAAGTACTGCAAGGAACTTTGAATTTCATTCATTGACAACTGGGATAACTTCAGTGACAAACATGTATGCAAGGGATGGGGTGCACATCTCTCTGGAGCAGGGGTGACAGCATTAACCAAGTGGGAATAAAGACGCTGATAGCAGAGGATCCTTTTTGTGTATGTTCTAATCCTGGGAAAAGGAAATAACTAAGGCATTTACGTGTAAGCCAAATTGTTTTCTCTCAGTAAATGAGATATTAAAATTCTGTTCAACAGCCTCCCACCAGCCAAAAGGAGAATTACCAATAAGCTCCTGGTTGTCTTCAAGAGGGAGCTGGACAGATAACTAAAGTCAGTGCCGGATTAGCCGGGCTGTGGTATGTACGTTGGAATACGTGCGGCCAGCAGTAACAGCCTCGTTGATCAGGCCCTGATCCACCAGGAGGCCTGGTCATGGACCGGGCCGCGGGGGCGTTGATCCCCGGAATGCCCTCCAGATGGACTCCAGGTAGACTCCAGGTAGGGCCTTGGGATTTATTTTGTATCAGTCGCTCTACTTGTTTCATAACCATATCGCTAGTGACTGTTATATTACATAATTTATCTTCAGGCCCACTATAAAAATTAATTACTGGGATATTGCTGTGTGAAAACAGAAAAATATTAAAAAATTGTCGTGCCGAATAGGTAAAATTGGTCAATTAACAAGAACTTTTAAAATTAAGTCCTTTCTAAAATTTTCTCTTGTACGTTCAGATATATTTTTTCATTTATGTTAATGTAAAAATTAATTTTGTACCAAAGGTACCTTGGAAAACTTGCCTAACCTTATTATAACAAGCGCAATTTAATTTAGCCTAATCCAACTTAATATATTTTAGATAAGTTTACAATAATTTAATAAACAAACGCAATGAAATATGTTTTTTTTTTTTTTTTTCATTAGGTTCAGAATGATTTTTGCGAAATTATTGAACACAAATTTTCGCTTGCCTTATACGGCAAGTTCGTTGTTATTTAAGCCAAAATAGCAAGTTTTACCTATTCGGCACGACATTATATATATTAATGTAATATAAATTATGTATAATCACACATTGCGAGATATATAAAATGCTACAAATTTAGGTACATATAGATAAACAGTATATATACTTTTCGTTATATAAACATTGATTTTCCATATGAACGGAGACATGAATCTTGTGGTGTATATTGATAAAAGTGTATATACATACTCATCTTTAAGCCTCCGTATAGATACATTGGACGCATACGGATATGCAATGTTCCTTGTATATACTACTGTACATACGCACAGCTGTGTATATATTCCCTTTCATTCTGGTCAACTTGAGTTATGCTTTGTATTGCTGGCATGTCCACTAATTAGCCTACCCACATTGGACCAGAACTTTGTTGGTTGCGGTTTAATCAACTTGCGTTGTTCCATGGATGCCGTTTAATAAACGGACGTTGTTCCATGATTGTTGGTTTAATCAGCGGACACCTTGTCCCATAGTTGGTTGCTGTTTAAACAACGGACACCTTGTCCCATAGTTGGTTGCTGTTTAAACAACGGACACCTTGTCCCATAGTTGGTTGCTGTTTAAACAACGGACACCTTGTCCCATAGTTGGTTGCTGTTTAAACAACGGACACCTTGTCCCATAGTTGGTTGCTGTTTAAACAACGGACACCTTGTCCCATAGTTGGTTGCTGTTTAAACAACGGACACCTTGTCCCATAGTTGGTTGCTGTTTAAACAACGGACACCTTGTCCCATAGTTGGTTGCTGTTTAAACAACGGACACCTTGTCCCATAGTTGGTTGCTGTTTAAACAACGGACACCTTGTCCCATAGTTGGTTGCTGTTTAAACAACGGACACCTTGTCCCATAGTTGGTTGCTGTTTAAACAACGGACACCTTGTCCCATAGTTGGTTGCTGTTTAAACAACGGACACCTTGTCCCATAGTTGGTTGCTGTTTAAACAACGGACACCTTGTCCCATAGTTGGTTGCTGTTTAAACAACGGACACCTTGTCCCATAGTTGGTTGCTGTTTAAACAACGGACACCTTGTCCCATAGTTGGTTGCTGTTTAAACAACGGACACCTTGTCCCATAGTTGGTTGCTGTTTAAACAACGGACACCTTGTCCCATAGTTGGTTGCTGTTTAAACAACGGACACCTTGTCCCATAGTTGGTTGCTGTTTAAACAACGGACACCTTGTCCCATAGTTGGTTGCTGTTTAAACAACGGACACCTTGTCCCATAGTTGGTTGCTGTTTAAACAACGGACACCTTGTCCCATAGTTGGTTGCTGTTTAAACAACGGACACCTTGTCCCATAGTTGGTTGCTGTTTAAACAACGGACACCTGTCCATAGTTGTTGCTGTTTAAACAACGGACACCTTGTCCCATAGTTGGTTGCTGTTTAAACAACGGACACCTTGTCCCATAGTTGGTTGCTGTTTAAACAACGGACACCTTGTCCCATAGTTGGTTGCTGTTTAAACAACGGACACCTTGTCCCATAGTTGGTTGCTGTTTAAACAACGGACACCTTGTCCCATAGTTGGTTGCTGTTTAAACAACGGACACCTTGTCCCATAGTTGGTTGCTGTTTAAACAACGGACACCTTGTCCCATAGTTGGTTGCTGTTTAAACAACGGACACCTTGTCCCATAGTTGGTTGCTGTTTAAACAACGGACACCTTGTCCCATAGTTGGTTGCTGTTTAAACAACGGACACCTTGTCCCATAGTTGGTTGCTGTTTAAACAACGGACACCTTGTCCCATAGTTGGTTGCTGTTTAAACAACGGACACCTTGTCCCATAGTTGGTTGCTGTTTAAACAACGGACACCTTGTCCCATAGTTGGTTGCTGTTTAAACAACGGACACCTTGTCCCATAGTTGGTTGCTGTTTAAACAACGGACACCTTGTCCCATAGTTGGTTGCTGTTTAAACAACGGACACCTTGTCCCATAGTTGGTTGCTGTTTAAACAACGGACACCTTGTCCCATAGTTGGTTGCTGTTTAAACAACGGACACCTTGTCCCATAGTTGGTTGCTGTTTAAACAACGGACACCTTGTCCCATAGTTGGTTGCTGTTTAAACAACGGACACCTTGTCCCATAGTTGGTTGCTGTTTAAACAACGGACACCTTGTCCCATAGTTGGTTGCTGTTTAAACAACGGACACCTTGTCCCATAGTTGGTTGCTGTTTAAACAACGGACACCTTGTCCATAGTTGGTTGCTGTTTAAACAACGGACACCTTGTCCCATAGTTGGTTGCTGTTTAAACAACGGACACCTTGTCCCATAGTTGGTTGCTGTTTAAACAACGGACACCTTGTCCCATAGTTGGTTGCTGTTTAAACAACGGACACCTTGTCCCATAGTTGGTTGCTGTTTAAACAACGGACACCTTGTCCCATAGTTGGTTGCTGTTTAAACAACGGACACCTTGTCCCATAGTTGGTTGCTGTTTAAACAACGGACACCTTGTCCCATAGTTGGTTGCTGTTTAAACAACGGACACCTTGTCCCATAGTTGGTTGCTGTTTAAACAACGGACACCTTGTCCCATAGTTGGTTGCTGTTTAAACAACGGACACCTTGTCCCATAGTTGGTTGCTGTTTAAACAACGGACACCTTGTCCCATAGTTGGTTGCTGTTTAAACAACGGACACCTTGTCCCATAGTTGGTTGCTGTTTAAACAACGGACACCTTGTCCCATAGTTGGTTGCTGTTTAAACAACGGACACCTTGTCCCATAGTTGGTTGCTGTTTAAACAACGGACACCTTGTCCCATAGTTGGTTGCTGTTTAAACAACGGACACCTTGTCCCATAGTTGGTTGCTGTTTAAACAACGGACACCTTGTCCCATAGTTGGTTGCTGTTTAAACAACGGACACCTTGTCCCATAGTTGGTTGCTGTTTAAACAACGGACACCTTGTCCCATAGTTGGTTGCTGTTTAAACAACGGACACCTTGTCCCATAGTTGGTTGCTGTTTAAACAACGGACACCTTGTCCCATAGTTGGTTGCTGTTTAAACAACGGACACCTTGTCCCATAGTTGGTTGCTGTTTAAACAACGGACACCTTGTCCCATAGTTGGTTGCTGTTTAAACAACGGACACCTTGTCCCATAGTTGGTTGCTGTTTAAACAACGGACACCTTGTCCCATAGTTGGTTGCTGTTTAAACAACGGACACCTTGTCCCATAGTTGGTTGCTGTTTAAACAACGGACACCTTGTCCCATAGTTGGTTGCTGTTTAAACAACGGACACCTTGTCCCATAGTTGGTTGCTGTTTAAACAACGGACACCTTGTCCCATAGTTGGTTGCTGTTTAAACAACGGACACCTTGTCCCATAGTTGGTTGCTGTTTAAACAACGGACACCTTGTCCCATAGTTGGTTGCTGTTTAAACAACGGACACCTTGTCCCATAGTTGGTTGCTGTTTAAACAACGGACACCTTGTCCCATAGTTGGTTGCTGTTTAAACAACGGACACCTTGTCCCATAGTTGGTTGCTGTTTAAACAACGGACACCTTGTCCCATAGTTGGTTGCTGTTTAAACAACGGACACCTTGTCCCATAGTTGGTTGCTGTTTAAACAACGGACACCTTGTCCCATAGTTGGTTGCTGTTTAAACAACGGACACCTTGTCCCATAGTTGGTTGCTGTTTAAACAACGGACACCTTGTCCCATAGTTGGTTGCTGTTTAAACAACGGACACCTTGTCCCATAGTTGGTTGCTGTTTAAACAACGGACACCTTGTCCCATAGTTGGTTGCTGTTTAAACAACGGACACCTTGTCCCATAGTTGGTTGCTGTTTAAACAACGGACACCTTGTCCCATAGTTGGTTGCTGTTTAAACAACGGACACCTTGTCCCATAGTTGGTTGCTGTTTAAACAACGGACACCTTGTCCCATAGTTGGTTGCTGTTTAAACAACGGACACCTTGTCCCATAGTTGGTTGCTGTTTAAACAACGGACACCTTGTCCCATAGTTGGTTGCTGTTTAAACAACGGACACCTTGTCCCATAGTTGGTTGCTGTTTAAACAACGGACACCTTGTCCCATAGTTGGTTGCTGTTTAAACAACGGACACCTTGTCCCATAGTTGGTTGCTGTTTAAACAACGGACACCTTGTCCCATAGTTGGTTGCTGTTTAAACAACGGACACCTTGTCCCATAGTTGGTTGCTGTTTAAACAACGGACACCTTGTCCCATAGTTGGTTGCTGTTTAAACAACAGACGTGGTTACTTAATTATGGTCCGGGACGGACCATAGTTTTGTATGACCCTACGGGTTTAGCGCTTTATAAATATTTAACAAGACTTGTAAAATTGAATAGGTTTGGTTAAGTTGGGAGAACGGAAGCTCTTGATGCTGCTAGAGGCTCTTGATCCAAGGTATTAAACTATTCTCTCCGGACCCAGTTTAACTTCCATTTCCTTGTTCCTGCATGTCACTTAACGGGTTTAGAGCTTCAACATGATTATAACCAATAATTCATAATCATCACCTTCGTAGAATTTAGTAAAAAATAACTGGCAAAACAAAATTTGATCAGTAAAGTATGGGTGACCAGATTGCGGTTTCGTATTAATACTCTGTTTCTTATTGTTTAGAATTATTCCCTCACGAGACTGTGAGACTTCGGGTTTAGTGCTTCCCCTCGTAATATGAAATAAGCCTGGCACTCAGCAGCTTGGCACTCTGCACACGTTCTCACCACAAAATAGATTGTTTTACGCTGCCGCGTGAGGCTGCATTACAAATATTTAGGCAGCTCCAGGAAGGTTGTAAGTCTCTTGACCGCTCAAACTCAATCCTTCCCCATCCTGGCTTAGTCGCATATTGTAAGGCATTCCTACAACGTTTCTTGTTCATACAGATTAAAACTGGGATTTACATTTCGGAGATTAGTGTTGCTGTTCCCAAGGTAATGTGTACCGGTGAAGTCTGCGTATTTCCTTAAGCTATTCCCAATGTAAATTTCTTAGCGTTCCATGTACACTTCCGAAAAGTAGTATTTGTAAGGTTAAATGTTATAAAAATATAAAAGCGTATAATTGAACTATAGGAATTAGATCAAACTGAATCTACACACCTAATAGTGTTGGCTGTGCAGTACTAAGAAACATTCAAATCTTATGGTCTACCTGGAGGGTATTCAGGGGATCAACGCCCCCGCGGCCGGTCCACGACCAGGATTGAACAATAGTGCATCTCGTAAAACCCTGCGATGACATAACCTAAATAGAACTTATATTATTTATATTTACTTTGCAAAGGCCGCTAGCTCTCCACAAGTGTAGATAGCTGATACTCTGACGCTTAAACCGCTCTGCTACAGATGCCTCATAGCATACCCATAGCTAGTGGTCCTGATGGCTATCTAGCATTGCGAAACGTTTGTAGCAGAGTAGTTTAAGTGACAAATTGTCCGATATCTATACTCGTGGAGAACTGACTGCCTGGGTTATCTCTGTTGCCTGTAGTACTTCATTACGATTACTTTCGCTCGTTTCTGTGAAGTGCATTTAATATATAATATACATGTAGATATATAGATATACATATTTTCATTGTGTGTATATATATATATATATATATATATATATATATATAATCATATACGTGCATATAATAGATATACATGTATACACTTAGTGGCCAATTTCAGATTCATCTAAACACCTGCTCGTTAATGCTCATATCTAATCCGCCAATGACGTGGCAGGACAGTGCCTAAAAGCATGCAGACATGGTAAAGAGGGTCAGTTGTTCAGCCCAAACATCAGAATGGGGAAGAAATGTCATAAAGTGACTAACCGTGCAATGATTGTTGGTGCCAGACGAGGTGGTTTGAGTATCTCAGAAACTGTTGATCTGGTATTTTCACGCTCAGGTCTACAGAGTTAAGAGAGGAAAGTGTGAAAAACGCCAAACATCCACTGAGTGGCAGTTCTTTGGGCAAAAACTCGTTAATTAAAAGTCAGTTAATGGCCAAACTGATGAAGGCTGACAGGAAGGAGACAGTAATTCAAATAACTACAGCAGTGGTATGCAGAAGAGCATATCTGAACTCTCGCGTCGAAGCTTGGAATGTATGGGATACCGCAGCAGAAGACCACAAGAGTTCCGCTCATGTCGGTTAAGAACAGTAAACAGAGGTTCCAGTGGGCACAGATTCGCCAGAACTGCACTGTTGAAGATTAAAAAAAAATTCGCATGGTCTAAAGAATCGCGATTTCTGCTGCGACATGCAGTGGTAAGGTTAGAATTTAGCGTAAGCTTTGGGATGTTATGAAAAGATTCGCAGCATGAATGCGCAGCCGACAAATCAGCAGCAATTGCGTGATGCTATTACGTCAACATGGGCCAGAATTTCTAAGGAACGTTTCCAGCACCTTGTTGAATCCATGTCAGAAATATAATTCATGCTGTTCTCAGGGCAAAGTGGGGACCCTACCCAGTACTAGTGCACCAAATAGTGGCCACATGAGTACATACACAAGTGTATATATATATAATCCATTTGTGCATATACATGTATATATTTATACATTAATATATATAAGCAGAATAGACGGGGCCTCAAACCATGCTTCTGGTATGTAGTAGGGCCAATTTTGTCAATAAGCTACGAAGCTTTCATTAGAAAGATTTCTGGGTCTGTGGGAACAGCTGGTAGGGTCAATGCTGGTGCCACCGACGCAGACATGTCGCAGAAGCGTTGTTAAGTCTTTCTATATTATAGGGTTTCGTAGCTCTGATATAGCGATGGATCTGCTACATACCAGGATAGGATCACAGTGAGTCCTCGTCCATATTTATTTATTATTTATACAGTGTTTGCGTGCACTTAAAAGTTTGCTCTGTTACTAAGCTAGCAGAATAAGAGTTCATGGTAATAATATTTAATAATAAAGTATATTTCCCCAATGTAAAATTTCCGTTTAGAAGTATACGGAAACATCAGCCTAGTTATAATACATACGGAATTAAAACAATATTTACTGATAGTTTTTCATTGGTGGTATTAAAATTAGGCGTTGTGGGTCGTTCACAAGCTCAGGCTTAACTAAAAACCTGGAAGCATTTTTAACTTTAGTCAGGAATTTGCAAAAAATAATAATTTAATAAAATCGCGTAATATTTTGGTATAACTATCACGGTGAAATTTCTGGTTGAGTGAAAGAGCATATGATGGTTGCAGAGGCAGGAATTACACTTGCAGTAATTCACTATTACGTCGATTCAGTAAGTCAACCCTAGAATTATGCTTGCCACACGTGGGTGACCCCAGATGGTGACCCCCACACAATGCAGGTCGAACATAACGTGGGTGACTTGCATTGTGTGACCCTTCACCCAGTTACACATGACCTCACCCCTCCCACATAAACATAATGCAGGTCATACATGACAGAAGTAACTCGAAACAAGAACATCTTAATTTCAGGAATATTTTCCCTACAAATGCTACCCAAGCAGAATACAGTTGTCATCTAGTTCCACCTTTTAGACCATAAACCACCTTGCCTCACCCACTACAGCATATATAAAATGTATTTTGTATTCTGTATTGAAAAAGCCACTAGTGGGCGAAGCTTCTTAATGCTCAGTTACCCTGCGTGTCTCTTGTATACTTTCCCCTCCAGTGTTATATTTACCAAAGTGTTAGCAGAAGTTAAATATAGACATCACACTATATAACCATGCTTAGATTTTATATTATTTTTTTAGGGAATGATTACTAAAATTTCTCCTCTGACCTAATTTGTCTCAACTTCTGAGTGGTCAACTCTGTATATTGGTAAGTGGACAATAAAACGCGCATTGTTAGTGACAATAAGCCTTAATGCAAATGTTCTTTAGATAGGAAGGTCCGTTAGAGCTGTGCAACTCGTATAGGTTTAGCATTTGTTTTTAATACAGGTTCTCGTATCAGAGGTGAGAAGATATAGCTATCCCATTTGGCTGGATATCTTTATTACTCGGTTAAGCTTCATTGACAAGCCAGTGGGAATATGATTATGCTCAGAAGATGCTGGAACGTAACTGCTATATCAGCTAAGAGGTTGACTTTATACGCCAGTAATGGATTTGCAATTCCTGTTTATATCAACTCAGAATCTGTTCTCGACTAATGAAGTAAAAGTTAAATTCCGAGCAATTTACAAGGAGTAAAGACATTGGCTTTATTAAAGTTATATAAAATATGGTCATATGGTATACATTACCGGGGGATAAATTACAAATGTGAAACACTTGGATAGCTTGATTTGAAGACTTGTCGCCAAGCAGTGGCTTTATCAATAGATATACGATGCCTGGAATACTGTTCAGTCCCTTTTTAACCTTGGATCAGAAGCATAGGCAGGAAGCTGGACTTTAATACTGACTTCAGTTGAGGTGCAGCAGTTTGTCATCGTCACAAATCACAAATGGACACGACCCACTTGATAAAGAAGATATATCCTATAAATATGTTAATGTCAAGCCCGGCCCAAGAGTAGGACCAGATCTACTCTAATAATTCACGTTAAGCGGTAAACCCATGTGGGGTCATTCAGCGCAAGACGTGGTAGAGGGTAGAGCCTGTCTGCTGAGCGCCAGACAGACGAGTAGGGCCAGAGCTTAGCAAGTAGGTTGTAGATCTGTACCCAGAGGGGGGCATTACTTTTCTGTGAGGATGACTGGAACTGCTGTACTTCCAGTAAGAGTTCATCCTTTAGCTTATGTTCAAATTCAACAAGACTAAGGTGAAGAACATTGGCTACCAGGCCGAGACTGATTACCTCATCTTCATTGTCTTCGTATAATCTATTGGACTGAAAAAGTCACTGGCTGGTGACACGTATTCAAACAGATATCTAAAGTGTTGCTTATGCCTAATGGTTCCTAAAATAAGTGACCCAATGAATATTTTTCTTCAGTAGAGCAGCATTCGCAACGTTGAAATAAAGAAATGTCTTGTGATGTGAAGAATCTTGACTAGATAAGCAATGACAGATTTAAAGATCTTAATGAGGCAATGAGAGGGTCAACTTATGGTTATGACTGGCATCATCTGATTCTTCCTGACAATTAAATTGCCATAATGGCAGCCATTCCACTCGCTGAATCGTACATTTGGCAGAGAAGTTATCCCCAGTCATTTATATAATTAGAGAATGTATGCAGAGGGTAAACACGTTTTGAGGGTTAGGGATATATGGAGTGTCAACATCAGATTATGTAATTTTTTAATGCATTAAGAGTGCGCATTAAATTTAAAAAGCCTTTGGTATAAATTGGTGCTCGTCTGATTTTTAAAGACGTGCTTGTTGCATTTAAATTGGGTTGTTTGCTATTATACTTCAATTTTGTTCCACAACGTGTCTTCAGAAAGTAGTCAGATTGATTACTTAAGAGCAAGAGGAGGCAGTTTAGGAAAATGGGAGTGAAGGTTTGCAGGTGTTATGCTTGAGAGTTGACTGCTTGCATAAGCACGGCAAAAGTCTCCCAACAGTCATGGTGATTAGCCTATAACTGTTTTGTTAGAGATTATCAACCGGAGACAAGAATTTGTCAGTAGTTATTGGCAGACTAGAACAAGTAGTCAGTTTTGAGAGCATTATGTATTACATTAATGGTGGGGGCTAAACCTGTAGGGGAATGAGAGGCAATAATGTTGGATCAAAGAACCTTCCGTCGGTATCCAGGCACCTTTGAAGGCAGGTGAGAGCAGTGAACAATGGTTCTTATTCCTTGGCAACCCACCTGAGATGAGTGACAATCTTTGCTGTGAGGTTCGTCATAGGCTAGTGCGATGAGAGGCTAGCTCATTGAGCATAGGCCTATTGTGCTTAAAACGTTTCCAAGAAACTTTAAACAATTTTAGTAAATTGTGGTTTGTGATTTGATTTTTTTACCAAGCTAACTTTCATCTGGTGTTGGTTAGTTCTTCCCTTTTAAGTTATGCGTGTCGTCGTAGGTAACTAAAATTTTTGGTAAAGGCAAGGAGCTAGCTATCCAGAAATCTCGTGTATGTATATATATATATATATATATATATATATACAAACACTGATCTCTGGCCGACGGAGACTCGAACCTACGAACCTCATGACAAGGTACGCTGTAAGCCATCTGCCTGAAAGCTGGCTGCCTTGGAATAACGTCTAGCGAAAGCTGGATGCCAAGGTATTGGACCAGTGTGGTACGGTCGGCAAAGCACTGCGTACCTTGTCATGAGGTTCGTAGGTTCGAGTCTCCGTCGGCCAGAGATCAGTGTTTGTGAATATTTCGCCTGCTCTTGCGAATTCCTAGCATATATATATATATATATATATATATATATATATATATATATATATATATATATATATAGACCTAGAGATGGAAGATTCTCTGTATATATACCAGTGGTTCCTGTGCCTTATAATTCGAGGAGTGTATATTTGCAGTGCTGTGCGTGCTGTGCAACTAGGACGTTGCAGGTGTATCGATTCTCCATCTTGGGGGATTGAATGCCTTACTCTGTGGCAGGAAAGTGTTCGGAGAAGCGTAACCAGTAGAAGTTGGTAGGTGAAGAACACAAGAAAACCATCGAAGGTTATTTCACAAACTCCTCCCCTGCCGTAGTTTGAGGTGGGAGGTACACTGGGCTGCAGTCTTTCTGTTGCCTTTGTTCACAAAAGCCTCCCCTGCCGTAGACTCTGGGGGATGATTCATATGGCGGTGTTCTTTTTTTTTTTGTCTCCAGGATAATACTATAAATACGAGGAAACAGAAATATCAGTATGTACAAGAGGATTCCACGAAAGCTGTTTTAGGTATTTACCCTTGTGATGTTTATTAGAGGTTATTGTTTAGGCTATTGACTTTGCAGACATGCAACGTGTATGATTACATTTACGTGGTGGTGTATGCGTGGGTGGTTCCATTTGTGTGGGCGAGCACGCCAGCTTATAGATCCGGGACGTGTGGTTACATATTTTTAGTTTCAGGAGCAGGGCTATCATAGTGGTGTCCCATCTTCAGTTATTTAGTTTGCCATGTAGTTTAAAGGATACATTGGTTGTTGCAAAACTATACTTCCAAGGTTCTTACACTGTAAAGAAATAACTTCGGCACCGAGTTTTTCTTCAGTTTGCTGTTGTAGCCTCTCGTTGTATTTTGAAATAATAGATTTTTGTCATGTTCTTTTGTTTTGCTTACCTTACATAAGGTTACCATATTTCCTTTCGGCAATCAAGAATATTTTGAGCGTTTTCTATATTTGTTATTCGTATTTCTTAAATGTGCAGTGTCATTGTACTTTCTTACCTGTGTTTCGTTTAGGTGAAGACTAATGATTTCATGTCTGCTGTGATTTTTTTTTTTTTACCCTCTCAACATTCACATACCTAAAGGCTGTTTTTAATTTGACATCGTAACATATCAGTTGTTCACTTCATTAATGTGATCTTTTTGTGGAAATCTTTTCAAATTTTTACCGTAGGATGTTGTCTTCACCTGTTGTTCTTCCGTACTGCCTTTGTTCTAGCCTACTGTTTCCCGCCCTAGTTATGACTTGATAACGGTCTAGGACAGACCGAAACATTCTCATAAGGTTTTTCTCCAAATACTGGTTTTTGGTGAATGTAAATGTACATTTTTTTTTCACGTAGCTTATCTTGTTGCTTTAAAATCAGTTGTCATTTTTCCTTAGTTTTTAAATAAACTGCAAACGTTCTTATTCCTTCTGGCAAGTAATTTATAAAGTTAGATATTATCGCAACACATTCCTTTACCAAATCAGTATTTTAACTTGGTACTCAGCGTCAATTTCTTAAGTTAATTTAGGCTCTGTTAAGTTACGTAAACCTGTAAAAAAACTATAACCAAAGTACAAAAGCTGCAATGAGTTTATCAACGAGGTGACAGAGGGAAAACCGGCAACGTTCGCATTTCAGTGTTTATCACTTTTGAAGCTGTATGACTCCCGACGGGTTCAGCGCTTTCTCTATGAATGTAATAGCGAGAATAACTTCCAGTCCAGTGTCGGGGAAAGCATTGATTTCTCTCAAGCACTGCGGTAGTTTGCTTCATAGCCTCTTATCACTTCCGGATTTCTCTTGCCGTTTTTTAATATTTGTGTGCTTTTTTTTCTTTCGTGAAATTCACTTTTAGCCGTGGAGAAGCTTGCATCAGTACCGCTTAATAGATACCATAGTAGGTGGTATTGTTGCAGTTTATTCTAGGGAGAGGCTTATGGTATTTTTCAGATTTTTTATACCAAGTTGCCGTGGCTAGGATTCTTAAAGCTAACCCGCCATGGCTGGAACACTCCACAAGTAAGCCACAATACCGTGGCTGGTAGTTGGTGGGGCCCCCCAACTCCACCTTGTAACCTAGGAATGTGGCTGCGGC
The DNA here is from genome assembly GCA_009830355.1 of Cherax destructor. Taxonomy (NCBI): domain Eukaryota; kingdom Metazoa; phylum Arthropoda; class Malacostraca; order Decapoda; family Parastacidae; genus Cherax; species Cherax destructor. Next base: position 62,186 of record WNWK01002229.1, read on the forward strand.
GGCGGCTACCACCACCACCTTGTAACCTAGGAAGGTGAAGTTGGCAGCCCAAGCCATCTTGGGCAGACGCTACTCAACAGTATGGCTGATGTTTACACTGGGCTTTAAACATTCATCCTCACGTACGTCGTCCACCACCATATTCATACTTTTATTTTTTCCTTCACGCATTCTCCTTTCTATCTAGTCTTCCCTCAGGCACATGATTCTTTCATGTGCACCTAGCCTGTACACGTAACTTTTATTCCACACCTAGGTGGTTAAAGGTAAGAATAAAAGTAGCTACGTTTCGACCTATCCTGGACATTTTTAGACGTAGTTTCGGTCCATTATGCGCGGGTAATTGTGTGTCAGCTAAAATCACACTATTAATTTATCATAAATTCAGCATAATTTAGTACATAAAATTATTGTAAAAGATAAAATTATGTAAGACTTAAAAATGTGGTCGACTTAATTAACCATGTTCGACCGAACGTCGTATACAGGTTTGGGATGACCAGAAAAAAGTCTTAAATTGGCTTTAAGACGAGTGTTCACTAAATGTATACACACATCTCGTTGCGTGTACATTTGAAAAGATACACGCCTCTGAGTGTATATTTTCTAGAAATGCACATTGGCAGTGCATATACACTTTGGAAATATACACCTGTGTATATACACTTCAGAAATACGTCTCTGGATACACTCTTTATAATTGCATACTTTCTATCGGCCCGTCCTCTGAATCACAGAATTTCACTGTTGTCAGAGAATGTCAAATGATTGACAAATGAAGGCACTTTAAACTGTGAAGATCTGAGGTATGTCTACCACGTTCAGTGGCTCAGTTATCTGTTCGACCCACACTTTTTTTTTGTTTAATCGTCCATATCTTTAATTTTTTTTTCCCTGTTGTGGTATAATTATGGATTGAAGGCAACTAACGGAGAAATTGTTTCAAAGTGTACGTGAGAAATCATACAGATCCTTAAGAGTTAAGAGGCTGGATTCGTGCATATACGCTTCAAAAATAAACACCTGTGTATATAAACTGGTTGACACAGTGACTGTTAAGCGAGTATAACACCCTAGTGAGTGCTCATGATAACATCGCGTTAATTTAACTGACCAACAAGTGGAAAATAGTCATGTTTACATTTCCATTTTGTGGGTTGTAACTTGTTACAAGGTATCGCCTTTCATTATGCTTGCTCATGTTGTGGGTTAGTTGTGAATTGTTGCAGCCACATTACTGTTTTTTTTTTCAGCTTAAAGCGTGGCATGGCTCGCCTCATGTTCGTTAGTATTTACATATTTGCATCCTGATTTTCATTTTCTGTGAATGAGATAGATGTTTTGTTGGGTATGGGCGTCACGCTGCAGATACGTGCCTTTATAATATGGGTTTTAGTTTTCTCGAAGGAGAAAGCAAGTGTGTGATAATGGTTTGGGCGAATATTTTTGTTAGTGGGTTTGAAAGGACCTACCTAGTATGGGCCAGTAGGCCTGCTGCATTGTTCCTCCTTTGTTCTTATTTTTTGCAGGGGTCTAATCTCTGCTCCTGAGCCCCTCTCTTTAGCTACATCGACCGGCATTACTACTCGTGAAACTAGAATTTTACCTCACGTTTCCTCATCCATCTCATTCCACTTATCCCAAGACCGAAATATTTCCCCATGTCCTTGTGCCTCGTGTTTTTTTTTTAGCGTCACTCTCCTGTCTAGTAATGCAAACCGTTTTTTCATTCGTCCTGACAGGCCCTTCAGTATCTTGTACGTCGTAATCATGTTTATCTCCCTGGTAGGGATATTACACACATAGGGATATGATCTTCACAGTCTGTTCTTTTGTCTCCCCACAACTCGGTTCTTGGAATAATTGTTGAAAACCTTTGGATGTTCTATAGATTTTTTTAAACATGTTTGAGCATGTTGATGCAGGCGGTGGTGGCACACACTTGTGGGTGCTGAGGTCGGCAGCGGCGGCGGCGGCGGCAGCTCTGGTAATCATGGAACACACCTGCCCCTTAGCAACGCGTCCTAGCAACTGATCCCACCCCCTTCCATCCCTTAACCTCTCCCCTCGACTCTCACCTCTCCTTTCCCCTCCCTCTCTCCTGTTCCTTCTCCTTCCATCCCCTCGTTTTACATCGCCCTGCTGCTGCTGCTGCTGTCCCTCCTGCCCACTGATGTGCACAACCTAAGTTTCCCTCCTCCCTTGCCATCACTTTCGCCCATATTTTTCTTTGCCTAATTCTTCTCTTGTTCTTAGTCTCAAGATCATAGAAAACGAACACTACTGTTCATAGACGAGGAAGAAAGGATCACTAGACAAACACTAGGAACACTGGCGTATATAGACGAGGCATGATGTACACACGTGCGCGCCCGCGCGCACACCAAACACGCGCACACAACCTGGTCCTAGGGAACCGCTGAAATATGCGTTTGATCCAAGGGAAAAGGGTATCTAATTCCCTAGATCAAAAGTCCTTCAACATCTGTAAGGTGTTTTGTCCTGATATTTTTTTCCCTGTGTTAAATTGTCTCTGCCTTTAACTCCCTCATTCACTCCAACATTTTTCTGTAGTAACTAGTTCTTTTTGTTTTGCCCCCTCTCATTGTCCTGCTTTCTTTTTTTCCTTTTCTCATTAGTTCCCCTCTTGGTTCTTCGCTTATTTCCTCTTGTTCCTTTTTATACGTGCCACTGACTTCTGCTGCTGTTACTCTCGTCTGTGTTAAACCCTCAGTGTTGAAGCCTCTTGTTAGTCTCGCTTCACTGGTCTTTGATTTTTCTTTTACCCAAGTTCTTGTCTACTTCTGGTTCTCCT
>WNWK01002229.1:70000-85000 GCA_009830355.1 Cherax destructor
CACAACTATCATAGGTGAAGTAAGGATGGATTAGATAGTACAGAGTAGTGCTGTTTGAGGTACATAGCAACGTATCTTTTAGAGGATGCTCTACTATTTTGGAGACCTTGGTTATGTGCTGGATTCGGGTGTTGAATTTTGAGCTGCTGTCAAGGTACAGACCTAAGAATTTTCTCTCGTTATATCTTGCAAAATGAGGATTTTTAATTCTTTTATTTAGCTGGAGAGTTGGATCTCTGTTCTCAAACATTATGTTGGTCTTGCCCCCCTCCCCAAAAAAAAAATGACTAGAATGTTATCGACCGTGCTGTGAGGGTTGGAGAACCCTCGAAATGGTCACTGGTATGTAAAGTATTCCACTCATCTCTGCAAGTTCAACAGATGTCGTCTTCTAGCAGAACGTTCGAGGTTCAATATAGTACTGTCATAACCAAGAATGACATGTCTGGTTCTTCTGACATTGCAACATCACTCGGCCTCAGTGACATGTTGCTTTGTGTTAGTTTGTCAGTAATTCAATTGCAACTTTAATAAGTTCCACGGCGTCTGGTTGTTGATGCCTTCAGATTTCGTAGTCTTTTTATTTGCAAAATAAGAGCGTAGTGAACAGATTGCTCTGTGAATTTAGTGCGGATATCTATGGAAAAAAAATCTGATTTCTTTAATCCAGCTGTTGATTCTTCATATCAGTAAACATCAAGGGCACTTTATTACAGCAATTAGTATAGTCATAAGAGTTGAACAGGGGTCACTACTTACCCTCACGGTGTTAACTATAATCATGTTAAGTTACAAGTAGGTGTGGGCGAGGTGGTCGGGTGTAGCTGGCCATCGAGACGTAGGGGTCAGTCCATGTAACACTGGCTCAATGGCTGATCTGTTTACTCAATGGCTGATGTGTCTGCTTAATGGCACACGCGAGCACGTAAACGGTACCTTGGGGAGCCTGAAGATCGGGGCGATGTGAAGGAAGGTCTGGTTTATGGCACTGTTAGGTACCACGCTTGCTGAGTAACCTTCAGGAACTCGGTATTGACACTCACTGGCAGACTTAAAGGGAAACTTGTAATATATTAAATTTTCTTCTTAAACGAAAAATTTAAACCGTAGTAAAAGGAAAGACGTTACTTTCCTTACTGGCAAGTTTCAAAGTGATGGTAAAATATTATTCGGAATAAGAACTAAATATGACGGTAAAGATCTGCAAGAAGTTTAAGGAAAACATACAATTTGAGTGAGCATTTAATTCAAATTCATTAAAGTGCTCAGTTATGGAAATGGAAGTACATGAGGCCACTGTCTCCGCTCCTCCATCCTCTACATGTTATTCTCGGAACAGAAGGATAATATTCAAGTATCGTTCATTGTAGAGCCCAGATCACTGTATAAAATGGCTGAAGAATATTGCTTGGAAATGCTGGTGGTTACCTTGAGTGGTTTTTAATTAAGCCTTTAAAGAATGAACTTTTCTTTAAGTCTGGGCGTAGCCCAAAATTTAAAATGTTTCTTGGAAGCCTAGATGGGAGTCCTGAAGACTTTTAAAGGTTTGAGTCTAGACATGTTGCAAGTCCTAAAGACCGTTTTAAGCCTTGACAGCCAATGAATGTTTTGTGAATTGTAGTGGGGGTCCTAAACACTATTTTCAGGGCTTAACAGCGAAGTAGTGTTTCTTGCAGGGTGGTGGAAGCCCTGAAGACAGTTATCAAGGCTTGGCAGCCAAGGAATGTTTTTTCAGAAACTCTGGCAGCCCAGAGGATTGGTATTCACCGAGGCGGCTACAATTTAATGGCGCTTTCCGAAAACGTTGATATTCATTAAAACTTGCCTCGTTTAGGAATAATTTCCTCTGGTCCTTTTAAAAGTGCGTGGTGGGTGCCAGGTGTTTGAGGGCCAGGCGTGTTCATGTGGAAACGAGTTTGTCAAATTACGGAAAAAATAGGTGCAAAAGGGGTCGTACAGCCCCTGGGCAGTGGGAGGTAAATGTTTGAGCCGAGGAAAGGGGAGAGTAACTCTAAATTCCCTGGATCAAGAATTCTTCCACGCCATGGCACTCACCCCCTCAAGTCTTCATCAAGAGACAGATAAGCAATTTAATTGTAATTCACCATCTTTTGTTCATTGTACGACATTCACGAGTGTCACTTCTGGGAGAGTAACACGGCACTGAACCTTTGCTTTTTTCATTGTGACCGGTTTAGTTAACGCCAGTGTCGTTATTTCAGCTCAAACTTTTATTAGTTTTTTTTTTTTTTTTTGTTAAAGGCAAAAAAAAAATGTATGTTTTAAAGTGGGACGTTTGGAGGCAAAAGCCACTGTGACAGTTTGAGGAATAGTTTGATGTTCCATAGTCTACTGAAAAATGAAAAGTGGTTTTTATTATGAAGTAGGAGCAGTCAACACTGCAGGAGTGGCAGCAGCAGTGTTGGATTTTCAAACAGTTGACGGGCGACACCATAACATACGAGAACTGTACATATTTGCCTTAACTCCAAGGGATTAAAGGAAAGGCGAAATTCGCGTAACATAGATTGCAATTCGCTTACCGTAGATTGTGGTTGCGTACCGCAGACTGCACTTTAAAACCATGACAAATGTGTACAGTTTTCTCGTAATGCTATGGTGTTACCCGTCAGCTGTTTGAATGTACATATATTATTTAATAGTTATACATCTGGTCGCTTTCCCTTATGCTTTATTTACTCTAGTTTCAAATTTTTTTGTCACTCCAACCCACGATCTCTCCATCCCCCCCCCTTGGTTGGTGAGGGGTTCAGGCTGTGTCCTGTGCAGGTGGTTGGTTGGTGAGGGGTTCAGGCAGTGTCCTGTGCAGGTGGTTGGTTGGTGAGGGGTTCAGGCAGTGTCCTGTGCAGGTGGTTGGTTGGTGAGGGGTTCAGGCAGTGTCCTGTGCAGGTGGTTGGTTGGTGAGGGGTTCAGGCAGTGTCCTGTGCAGGTGGTTGGTTGGTGTGAGGGGGTTTCAGGCAGTGTCCTGTGCAGGTGGTTGGTTGGTGAGGGGTTCAGGCAGTGTCCTGTGCAGGTGGTTGGTTGGTGAGGGGTTCAGGCAGTGTCCTGTGCAGGTGGTTGGTTGGTGAGGGGTTCAGGCAGTGTCCTGTGCAGGTGGTTGGTTGGTGAGGGGTTGGGGCTGTGTCCTGTGCAGGTGGTTCACTAAGACAGTGCAGCGCTCGTACATGAAATAATGCTTTAATCCTTAGTATAAGGAATGAGACGTTAGGTTTACATACACCGAAGGTGTTTACATCGGTATAGGTATATATACTGTTATACTCGGTGCATATAGAAGGAAATTATTATATCCTTGGGATATCGCTAAACCTGTAAGTAGGTCGTACAGCGACTATATGACCTACTTACGGGTAGGTCATACAGGTGGATCTGCATCAAGGGGACTTCCTTAATGGGTCATCAGGGGACGTATTCGTGAAGGACAAGTCACAATACCCTGGCTGGAACTATTCACCAGAAACCACACTTAGGAGGGAAATCCTATGACGTCGCTTCTGTTAAGAGATAAGATTTTCTTCGTATTTTTAACCCCGGAGGGTTAGCCAACCAGGATAACCCAAGGAAGGCAGTGCGTCATCGAGGAACTGTGTTTTATTTCCATTGAGGTCCTCAGTCTTGTCCCCCAGGATGCGACCCACACCAGTCTACTAACACCCAGGTACCTACTTGCTAGGTGAACAGGACAACAGGTGTAAGGAAACTCGTCGGAATGTTTCCACCCCGCTGGGAATCGAATCCGGACACCTCTGCGTGTGAAGCGAGAGCTTTGCCAGCCAGGCCACAGGGCTGAAACGTTGCCAAGTCAGTCGAAACGTCGAAAAAAAGGTTCTCCAAGATGCGGGTTTTGGTAACATGTTCTTGATAATATTAGAGGTTTAGAGCGTGATAACTGACCGTACTCTAGTTACCTCGGTGACTGCATATACCTATATTTTTTTTGCCTGTATTCATCTACAGGAGCAGAATTATGCTCGTGGTTATCCTATTTTCAGTAGTATACGAGGGCCCCACTTATACAGCAAGATAGGTTCTTGGCTTCTGATGCAAAACTAAAATAGCTGTAAAGTGAAACAGATGACACTAAAATAAGCATGAAAGTCACTACGGTAGAGGACACTGAAAAATTACAGGAAGACATAAGCAGGGTCTTCCAGTGGGCAGTGGAGAACAACATGACGTTCAATGGTGATAAGTTTCAGCTGCTTAGGTATGGAAAGAATGAAGAACTCAAAAGGGACACTGTATACAAAAGTTAAGAGGGTCACCAAATAGAACGAAAGGAACACGTAAAAGACTTGGGAATAATTATGTCAGCTGACTTTCTTTTAAAGACCATAACAAGACAAAGATCACGATAGCCAGGAAGATGACGGGGTGGGTATTGAGAACTTTCAAAACAAGGGAAATAATGCCAATAGTGACACTCTTCAAATCGCTAGTGCTCCCTCATTTAGAATACTGCTCAGTGCTGACGGCCCCGTTCAGGGCAGGAGAAATATCAGAGCTTTAACAAATAGATCGTTTACGGCTCAGATTGAGCCAGTAAAGCACCTAAATTACTGGGAACGCCTTCAAGTCTTGAACATGTACTCATTGGAGCGGAGGAGAGAGAGATGCATGACAATATATACCTGGAAAGTACTCGAGGGCCTGGTCCCAAATCTGCACGCTGCCTTAACATACTGGAGTGAGAGATATGGGAGGAAGTGCAAAATAAACCCAATGAGGAGCAGGGGTGCGGTGGGGACAATAAGGGAACACTATCAACATTCAGGGTCACAAACTATTCAACATCTTACCAGAAGATATCAGAAACACGGCTGGAACAAGTGTATAAGCCTTCAAGAGGAAACTGGACAAGTATTTTCACCAGGTGCCAGATCAACCAGGCTGTGATGGATATGTGGGCCAGCGGGCCTCCAGCAGCAACAGCCTGGTTGACCAGGCAAGCACCAGATGAGCCTGGCCAATAGCCGGGCTCAGAATAGTGAAACTATCGAAACTCTCAAAGGCATATCAAACGTAAAGGTATAGCCTTTTTTCACTTTAAGATGCATTTAAAAGCCTGATAACACGTTGACAATATCATTAGATGAATAATAGACCAAGGCCTAAAAAAAATGCATTTACAGTACACATTACTTAAAAATATTTTCGTCCTTAGCTTATAGTGAGTGGTGAATATATATATATATTCTTAGGAAGTCTAAAGGAAGAATGGCTATAATTTAAAATGGTTGTATTAGCTTAGCGCTGTAAAGTGGGGCCTGCCTGTATTTTAGTTATGTAAATGTTTGAGTATCCAATTTTAACATTGACTATCTCTTTCCATTCCCTTCATATTTTTCTACCACAATTTGCAAAAAAAAATTTGCAGTATGCTGTTTTTTTTTCTTGTACATATGTGTTTTTTCCAGCCTGGGTATGTTCAGTGTTTTCAACCTTTCATGGTAACTCTGGGACATGTCTTGCATCTCTTTGAACTTTTGTTTTTTATCTGATCCACCTGTTTTTCAGGTGTGGACACCACACAGCTGCTGCATATTCCAATTTTGGTCTAATATATATGTTGGAAAAATGTTTTAAATCTTTCTCTCTCCCTTTCTCTCACTTTCTCTCTTTTTCTTTCTCTTTTTCTTTCTTTCTCTATCATATATATCTCGTGCCATATAGGTAAAACTTACAATATATTATTAGTCCATTTTGAAATTTGAGTTTTGTATTTGCAAACATATTCATATAGTTTGCTATTTCTTCTGGTATTTGATTTATATAATTTAAGTAACATAATAGGGACTAGTACAGATCTGTGGCATCCCACTCGTAACATTCCCCCCCGACCCCAAGAGGATATTTCTTCCTTGTATCCCTGGTCGTATATATTTTCTTCAGTCTCTCGTCCATTTTAATGGAGTGACTTTTATTCCTTCCATGTTTTGAAGTTTTTAATGTCAATTCTTCTTGAATATATAATATATATATATATATATATATATATATATATATATATATATATATATATATATATATATATATATATATCATATATATTTGTCCATTTTTTGAGGGGGTTAATGCCTGGCAAGGGGGTCTTGATCCACGGAATTGGAACTACCTCTTCCCTTGATCAGGATTATCCCATTTATAAGGTGCTTCGTGGCTCTTCCCCTAAGTATTTAGTGGTCCTCGTGAATAAAATCGTATAGATTTGACATATACCGTGTGGTGTGTGCGTGGTGTATTGTGTGCATGTTAGTGTATTTGTGTGTAGTGTACGTGTTTGTGCGCGCGCGCGCGTACGTAGTCCCCTATGTGGTTATAGGGATAGTCTCTGCTCCTGGTCTCCACTTTGGTGGTCGCTAATAAGTTCACTCTTGCATAAGAGTCCTGTCATACCTATTCTTAAAGCTATGTATGGGTCTTGGCTCAACCACTTCGCTGCACACGTCGTTCCACTTTGTGACCACTTTAAGCTAACCCTGAAAAAATATATTCCAACATCCCAGTGACTTCTGCGTTTTTAACTTCGTTGTCTGTTTTCCCGTATCTTGAACAGTTTGTCCCTGTCCGCTTTATAAATTCCTTTTAGTATTTTATATCTTATATGACTCCTAGTCCCCTTCTTTATCATTATCTCCTTTAGTCTCTCCTCATAACTCGCATCACTTAGCTCCGGGACTGGTCTCTTTGCAAACCCCACTATTTCCAGTTTCTTGACTTATGATCAGGTGTGGGTTCTATACTGGTGCTGCTTACTCCACCATGAACCTGACGTATGCCGTCTTGTGACGTGAATGACGCCTTGCTCGGTAGTTTGAAAACTAAGGTTTGTGAAATGCGTGTTTGTTGTGCGTGTTACGTGATTAGGCGAGTACAGATAGGAAGCGTGTCTCGCGGTCAGCAGCTGTAGGATCATGCCTCCACTATGTCTTGCCCCGAATGACCACCACAGGTTTAGCGCTTAACGTGAATTATATATATATTTAGTCTTAGGTGATATGCTTGGTACTGTGCTCAACCCCGGGTCTTTCCTGAGTGAGGTTTGAAGCCTTTCCCCGAGCCTTCCTGATATTCACTTGTTTGTATTCTCATCAGTCTCGCATCTGCGATGCTGATCCTTATGGGTTTAGCGATTAATTACGATTATGATAAATTCACATCTGCGAATAGGAATACCTCTGGCTTTCTTCCATTATAAATGTTCACGTACACAGTCTCGGTCGTAGTACTGATCCTTGTGGAACCCCCATTTACAAACACTCGCCCATTCCGACACCTCGGACAATCACATAATTTCCTTAATCAATCCTCGACTGATTTTAGTGCCTTCCCTCTTATGCCTAATTGCTGTTTCTAGATTGTCAAACTCTTGTGTGGTACTTTGTGAGAAACCTTAAAGTATTAAATTACATCATGATTCCATCTATCCCCAATCTCTCGCCTCGCTTCTGTTGCCTTGTCATAGGGATGAGACGGTACGTGTTGTTGCCCTGGTAGTATCCAGGGGCTCCACCACTCTCTTAATAATTTCCATGATCTTAGTGCGCTTGTCAGTCACACTAGGTTGCAGTGTGACACTATATTTCTCTTTTTTATGAGCAATTAAATTGATTTACCAATTTGTATGTGTACTAGACATGTATCGGATATTTGCATTCGCGGAGCATCCGCACAATTTCTTGCATCCGCATTTTACTGTAAACAGATATCCGCATTCGCAAAATAAGTAAGACATCCTCATATACATCCGCATCCGCGGATATCTAAGTTTTCACATCCGATACATCTCTAATGTGTACACACAGTAGGCATCATAAATATGCACCCCCATGAACGGATCACAGAAAACGAGACAAATCGCCATATCCTATTTTTTAAATATATAATACAGAAATATGAACTTCTAATCTAAGCTAGTATTGCGTAGGATGACCCTTTCTCTTCATGCACTCCTTCAGTCTCCTAGGCACTGATAAAGCTGACTTAAGGAGGATGGAGGAGTCAGTAAATACCCTTCCCACCTGCGTAATAGCACTCGAGATTTTGGGGTTAGAGAATACGTCGATTCCACGAAGTTTACGTTTAATAGGTTCCAGACATCGGATTCAAGTCCAGTGAGGTTCCAGGACAGTCATTAAAGTATGGAAAAATCACAAGGATTTAGCAATTTCTTTGTCTTTGTCAGTATGGTAAGAAAACTTCAATACAAAAATTGTAATTGCATTTCTCGAATCTCTGGCAAATAGTCTGCTAAAGGCGTACTTATTTATGGACGTGCGTATTTATGACGCCTTCTGTACATGGTAAAGGCCATAGTTCTAACAAAAAAGTTAGGTTTTTACGGCAGCAATGCCAGAATAAAAGGAGGGTAATATAAAATAGAAAATAGACCAAAAATTGTGTAGAAAAAAAGAGAGGAGTGAGTATGAATGCTGGACGAAAACTTGATAGGTTACAGTAATTATGTTACACTGTTATCTTGTATTATCAATCCTGTCATATTCAGGAGTTACTTTTCAGGTACCTTTGGAACTGTTGGCATGTGGAGAATTTCTAGAAATATTCAGTTAGTGTTCTAGATTTTTTTGATGAGGCATTATATACTCACGTGGGGAAACGTAGTAGTATTTGTTTCTCGTATTATGCCTATGGGGTCGCGTTTGTTTGTATGAATTGTCGTATACATATAGTATGCAAAACAGCTCGTGTAGGTATTTTGTATGTTTAGTCAAATTAGACTTTTTAAAAGGTTGAGGGACGGGCTTGTGTTGCCTGGAACCTGATTGATGAGCATTCTAATTGCACCTTTTTTTTTTATCACCTTCCTATTCGTTTTAAATGATTTGCTGTTGTAGATTCCCAGGCGCGCACACTATGGGAGGTAGGTATGAATAAGTGGTTGAGTAATGGTTTGGGGTACAGAGTAGTGTTAAGAGACGATGCCCGCGGTTGTGGAGCCTTTCTTGGATATGTAATGCCTATTTGTTGACTTTAACATTTGTCAAGGTGTAAGCATAATTTACCATTGTCTTTTATTGAGAGCATCATTCATCATCTGGAAGGTCTTGTCTATACAAAGTTTCTTGAACTCGTTATAAAGGAAATCGTATGTGTATGGGAGATGACAAAAGTAGCGTTACCTACAGAGTAGGTTTAAGTTCCTCCGAGGCACTAGGAAGGTCGTTGATGTAGACTACACCTGCTGTGTTCCACACCTCTTGCAGTTGCTCAGTGTATACCGACATGAAGATTGTTAGTAGCTCAGTGTTTCCGTTCCCTCTACCTGGACCCATGTAGAGAGTATCTGCTCCCACTACCTTCCAGGTATCTAGCTCGCGCCCACGTTGGTTTCAGCAGTCGGGAGTGATATTTAATTGTGGAGGCAGCTAGTTATGGCTGCTTGGCGGCACCAGCCATCAGACAATTAGCGGTGTGTAATTACGTCCTCCCGAGTGCTCACTCAGGCTAGCCATAAATCGTTTGTTTTCGAAAGTCTTCGCCTGTGTTCTATTTCTGAGCCCTCTAAGCCTAGACCAAGAAAGATATTGCGATTACTTTTAAGCTTGTACTGTAAATTTGGGCATGTATAATAATCAGCAACCAAATTACATTAGCAGTGTAGCGAAACTTAACTTTCATTATGAACTCTGGTAGGATAATTTTCACCGCCCACCCACCTGCAAGTTCTTCGTTAATCTGCCAAGCCACTTTTTATCCTTCATTTTTTTTTAAACTAGGCTCTATATACTTTTGAATATTTCATTATTTTGATATTAATTGCTTTATTTACGTTTGTAAACCTGTCTGTCTACACCATTTTTTTTGGGGGGGTAATTTGTTGTAAATAGTTTGTACAGTCATATTCTTACCTATTTGTGTAGTTCAGGCGATGTTCAGATGTTGCCATGCCAACGTGAGTGCCACGCTTGACACTGGCACACCTGCCATGGCAGACACCGGGGAGATTCAGACGTTGCCATGGTAACGTGAGTGCTAAGCTTCACTGGCATACCTGCGGTGGCAGACACCGGGACATCGTCTGTTTTCGTTGACATACATGGTTAAGCGCTAAACCATTAGTGGTCGTACAGAGAATGGGGAAACGGGAGGCAATCATGCTTGATCCAGGCCTGGTCATGGGCCGGCCCGCGGGGACGTTGACTCCGGAAACACCCTCCAGGTATCCAGGGAAGGGGAGTAGCACCTTTACGATGTTCAGTTTGTTCTGCCATAGTCATTGTAATGTAACCTGTGCCTCCACTCGTTGCAAGATGTTCAGTGTGATGGTAGCTTAATACCATCTTCCCCTTCCCTACCTGAAGGGTGTTCCGGGGGTCAACACCCTCCTCCCTGCGACCCAGTCCTTGGCCAGGCCTATCAACTACGCTATTACTGCTGGCCGCATGTAGTCTAATGTACGAACCACAGCCCGGCTGATCGGGTACTGACTATAGGTATCTGTCCAGCTCCCTCGTGAAAGGGAGCTGGACAGATACCTAAAGCCAGGGGTCTGTTGGTAATTCCTCTTATGCCCGGTGAGAGGCTGTTGAACAGTCTTGGGCCCCGGACACTTATTGTGCTTTTTCTTAGTGTACTAAGAGGATAAGACGTGTGTACAACATTTGTGTACGTTTTATGAAGATGCGCAAGTATTGTACACGTATTGTTCATCAACTTGTTTGTATTGTATACCATTATGATACTTGTTCAATTATGGTTATGGTAGTGAAGGGCGTCCCAAGATGTTCAGTGTCATGGTAGCTTAACTCCATCCTCCTCCCTTCCCTTGTTCTATAATGGTGGTGTAGGGTATCTGACAACTCCACTTCTCGTGTGGTAAACATATTTTTTTCCTGAATCTGACAGATGTTTACAAATTAACTTTGAGCTGGGTGGAAGAAGTCAATTAGTGTAAAGTTACCCATCATTCACTACCCCTAAATTACATTATTCTCCTCCCCCTTACACCGTCCTCGGCTTACCCTTGAAAGAGTCGCAGCTGAGAACTTCACCCTGCTGAAGTTTCCCATCTCAGGTTGTCACATTTCACAACTATGTATGTGACCCATCCTCTCGGATGGGATGACAGAAAACTCATCCTGTGGGACGGAATAGGACACGGTGCACTCATCCTGTGAGATGGCACATGAGGAATATCTTCCCTTGCATTACAATAACAAACCCATTCTGTGGGACGTAATGACGTCTTATGTTGCCATTATGTAACTATCATACAGAACATGGTAAAAACACTTCTAATGTATCCAGTTGCGATGAAGGTTATCTAAAATTTATGGAAAGGGGAGAGAGAGATTTTGAGGAAACATGCCAGGTAGAGATGATGGTAGTAGCCAAGGAAGATTTGTATTTACTTTACATAAAGCTCTAGACCAGTATGGGCTATACTGGTGGAGGCTCAATCCTCGGCAACTGCGAAATTGGGTAAAAGATATCGGGAGTACATGGGGAAGGCAGGTACCCAAAGACCCATCTTTTAAGCCACTTTTAAGATTTGTTTGGTTCGTCCGACCTACCTAACTTACTTACGGAATATTTAAAAATATTCAATTCCAGTGCTCCTTAAACCACACAACTTGCCACCTTCTTTACAATATTTGTTTTTTTCTGCTGATAACGCCTGCCTACACACTTGCCAACCTCTACTTCTTTAAGTAGCAATTGCAACATTGTTTGAATACCGACAGTGTTAGGTAAATGATACTAGATGCAGTGGATATCAATTATGTACTAATGTTGGTAGAATTACCGTAACGGCTTGATAAAGCTCCTGGAGAGCGAAACGTTGCCACAATAAAATGTCACATTAGTTGCATTTGTCATTTTACCTAAACTATCAATTATAACAGTTTCGCCTAAGCAGAGGGTTTAGTCACTGTATGGAGGGGGGGGTGAAGACAGCCACTGAATGAGTCAGTCGAGGTACCAAGGCAAGTATATCATAATATACTTAGTGTAGAGTACCTACATGTTGATGAATTACACACATGTGCAACACTTGAGTGTCTCTATTTTGAAGACTGTTTGCCAACCAGTGACTTTATCAGTTCTGTATAAATTATCTTCCGCTGGAGACAGTAGAAGACAAGGTAATCAGTCCCTGAGCCTGCTGCTTGTCTCCAGCAACACCGTATAGTCTTGATACACTGTGTATTTTACCTGTGACCCAACTCTTGGGCTCGTTTACTTCCACTAGTGGGGTCCCGTCCACCGCTGGCAGTGTCTTCAACTTCTGCTCATGTTGACTCCAGTATACTATAATTGTGCCTCTTCCTTCTTATGCTTTAAATTCATAAAGACTAAGGTAGTGAATACCTTAAAGGCTGAGGGACTGATTGCCTCGTCTTCAGTTAAGAGGCAAAGAACTGATAGTCACCGGTTAGAAAAACGACTTGAGAGTAAGGATACCCAGGTGTTGTACGTAAGGCAAAGACAGTAAAGCAGATGGCTCTCTTCCTTACCTCCACTCTCTGGCCACACTGCCGGCTTGACATTGTGGGTTAAAATACCACATGGAAACAACTCGAAAGCGCTCGGTTCATCATATACGCGCGCGTATGTGATGAACCTTATCTACTTCAGGGAGATTAACAGGGATTACTCCGCCACCTCATTAACGGCAGTAATCTACTTTAATGTTTATGCTGATGGGGAGAGGGAGGGTAGGTGGTAAGTGAGGTTGGTGGTGGTGGTAAGTGAGGTTGGTGGTGGTAATGAAGGTAGGTGGTGGTAAGGAGGTTGGTGGTGGTAATGAAGGTAGGTGGTGGAAAGGGAGGTTGGTGGTGGTAATGAAGGTAGGTGGTGGTAGTAGTTGACTCCATCAGTTCGCTCAGGTCAGTTATTGCTGATACCTTTGCTTTATAAATTTTATTTTGGTCATGTAAAAGTCTGTTACGTCATACACTGCAAGTTATATTGGTCTCTGTTTTGCATTTGTCTTCTGTGGTTCACAGAGGTAGCATAGCACTGCTGTTGATGTTGCTTTGTTAAAAATAAATTATTAGGAAAAGAGCTAGGGCGCGAGAGACGGTAAATGTATATTTTTTCTCTTTATCGGCCACCAAGCATTGGTGGGAAGCAGCTGGTGTGTGAAGGAGGTTTTAATAGCAAGGAGAGAGTGATCACAGGGCGTTGAGGAAGAAATACAGGGTGTTTCAAAGAGATGGACCCAATTTCAAAGCAGACTTTGAAATTGGGTCCATCGTTTTGAAACTGTATAGAGGCTTCAGAGACGCAGCGGAGCAGGTAAAAGGAGTGAAATGGAGTTCGGTGAAGTTTGTAACCCTCCCCTTCCTTCCCCCGAGAAGTGACTGGGGGGTCGTAAGTTTGTAGCCCCCGAGAAGTGACTGGGGGGTCGTAAGCTTGTAGCCCCCGAGAAGTGACTGGGGGATCGTAAGTTTGTAGCCCCCGAGAAGTGTCTGGGGGGTCGTAAGTTTGTAGCCCCGGAGAAGTGACGGGGGAGGGGTCGTAAATTTGTAGCCCCGAGAGGTGAAACTGGTCGTAATTTTGTGTGGAGAGTTGATTAAACAGATTGTATGGAGGTATGGTGTTAAAAGTTGAGTGAATGTGCTTATAACTCTTTGATGCTACTCTCACGACCAGTTCTTCTGACATTCTCTATTTCCTTCGACTCATTGTTTTGGTGCAATGGTATTTACGTTTCTTGTTTTTATTTGTTCATTTTATCCTTGTTTTCAGTTTGTTATGCATGTTTTTGTTTATGGCTAAGAGCGCCGAGTGAGCTACGAGGTTATTGCTCCGTAAATACACAAATAAGCCGCACATAGTAGAGAGAAACTTAAGACGACGTTTCGGTCCTACGTAGACCATTTATAAGTCACACTAACACACGAAGGTGAGGGAGCCAGTATAGAGGGGGGGAGGACAGGGACGGGACAGAGAAAGAAAGGACAAGTAAATGTCACACCAGCAACAACTACTGTATTACTACCGTACTATTACTACTGCTTCCTGTCTTTGCTGCCACCTCCAGGAGAGATTGCGTACATCCGATATCGTGCTTTGAAATGGATAAAAATGGTAAGCAACTCTTGTATCGCGCCGAGGGTTTTCCTGCACAACACGTTCTAAAAACTTTGTTGTACAGGCGAAACGTTGTCTTGGTAAGCTTTTGTTATTCATTTTTGTATTTGAAAAGATTTCTCATCCTATGCCTCCTCCATCCCCCCCCCTCTATCTTTATTTCTCTTCCATCCTCTTCTTTCTTCACTCCTACACTTTCTTCTCGTCCCCTCTTCACTGTCATCTTCGTTCTGCTCTTCATCTTCATTATCTCGTTATTTTTGATGGTTGAGAAACTTGGATGGGGAGCGAACGTGATCAAATTTTGGCGGGGAAGCAATGTTGATTGTACCTGTTAGTGTCTCCCAGTGGAAGAATAACGTGAGTGTCCAGCACCGGAGTATCTTTGTTAACGAGACGTTTCGCCCTCACAGAAGGTTTTTTCTAGTTTAATAGAGGTGATTTTTTATTCTGGAGACAGTGGAACAGGTAGTAATTATCGAATGTTCAGTCTCTTGGTGTTGTTGGTTGGCGTTCAGTCTCTTGGTGTTGTTGGTTGGCGTTCAGTCTCTTGGTGTTGTTGGTGGGCGTTCAGTCTCTTGGTGTTGTTGGTGGGCGTTCAGTCTCTTGGTGTTGTTGGTGGGCGTTCAGTCTCTTGGTGTTGTTGGTGGGCGTTCAGTCTCTTGGTGTTGGTGGTGGGCGTTCAGTCTCTTGGTGTTGGTGGTGGGCGTTCAGTTTCTTGCTGGTGACAGCCAGTCACACGGACGCAGTGCCAGTCAGCCAGGGGCCTTCAGGATCTTAGTATTAACGTGGTGACAGCCAGTCATCTCTAAGTGGGTGTTGGTGTGATGAGTGGTGGTGGTAGTGGTGGTGGTGGTAGGAATTGGTAATTGGTGGTATTGGTGGCGGTGGTCTGAAAGTGGCGTTGGTTTTATTTTC
>WNWK01002229.1:90000-95000 GCA_009830355.1 Cherax destructor
ATCCGTCCTACAACAGCCCACTAACTTCTAGGTATCGCCTTATTGACGGATAAACAAGGACATCGGTTGATGGGAGACTCGCCCCGCCCGAAATTGAATCCGGGCTCTTTCGGTTGTGATCCGAAGGGTCTGCTGCTGGAGTAGTGGGTGGCAGGTGGCTGGAGGTGACAGGTGGCTTGTGAGGCAGTGGGTGATGGTGTCAGCCAAGTGAGACACAAATACATTAGTGTTGCGGGCATGGAGGACACACACGGCTGGTTCGTACTAGTAAAATGCTGAACAAAATAACGTCGTATATGCGGCTCCATGTGTACGCTTAAAGGTGTGCACAGGTAGGCAAGGTCTTGCGCACATTTAAATAGGAGCAAGTCAAAGACAGCTCTGATCAAAACACATCAGGGAGGAATAATAGTAACGTGTCCTTTGAATTTGTAAAGAGTTTTTTTTTATGTTCGCAGCATTTATTAATTCTAAATTGTGTTGTATATATTGCTAAGCGCCCTGATTGACCTACACGGGGGGGGGGGGGGCAGGCAGGCAGGCAGAGGCCTAGGAACATAGTGTGACGTTGATATTTTTTTCTGCACGAGCTGTAGAACGTAACATGATTTAAACATGATAGAAAATGCTGACGGAAGAAGATCCAGTAGATGAAGTAAAACAATTTTTGTTACACAGATCAGTTTTTCAGGCTAAGAGTCGTTATTCTGTCTCAGCTCATTTCAAAGCCGAGCCCTAAGGTATACTACCACCCCCAGGATGCCACCCGCAACAGTCGACTAACACCCAGGTACCAACTTCTAGGTGAACAGGTGCAGCAGGTGTAAGGAAACATGGCCAACGTTTCCACCTGGCCAGGGATATAACCACAGACACTCCGTATTCGTGAGCTGAGTGCGCTACCAACCGAACCACAGGACACCATTTCAGTGTGGTTGAGTGGTTATGGAAGTAAGGAAGGAGGGATTGTTTGTGTGACGGTGATAATCTTTAGTGAGCTCCACCAGAGCTGAGGAGTTAAGTAGACAATAACATCAGACAGCACCAGAAGAATTAGCTTGCAGCAAAATCTCCACCAGGATACTGTCTCACCCGCCTGGATGCCGGCTCAATTCACGAGAAGTTAGTGATAATCGGCTGGGATTTTAAGTTTCTAGTTAGGAACGACTTAAATGGGCAAACGAATCTATTATATCACTTCCACCTCACCACAAACTTCCGCCACTCCTCTCCCTGGCCTTCAAATCTTTGCCCGACACGACCACAGCCTCCCCTCGACCACAGCCTCCCCTCGACCACAGCCTCCCCTCGACCACAGCCTCCCCTCGACCACAGCCTCCCCTCGACCACAGCCTCCCCTCGACCACAGCCTCCCCTCGACCACAGCCTCCCCTCGACCACAGCCTCCCCTCGACCACAGCCTCCCCTCGACCACAGCCTCCCTCGACCACAGCCTCCCCTCGACCACAGCCTCCCCTCGACCACAGCCTCCCCTCGACCACAGCCTCCCCTCGACCACAGCCTCCCCATGACCACAGCCTCCCCTCGACCACAGCCTCCCCACCCACATCCGACCACTTTTTTCACTACCATATTGTAAGGCTTAGTGCCAAAGTCTGTATGATGAGTCTCTGTTGATTAGATGGGGGTGGAAAACCTGTCATCGCATCTTGTGATGAAAATATTGTCTTTTCACGGGGTGGACTGATAATCCAGTGAAAGGTCTCGATAAAGTGACCAAAAGCTCCCCAGAGAGTGGGTCATCAGTGATGTGGTTCGATGGTGTTGTCCCGGCCGGAGTCTTTTCCAGCTGGTGACCCGGCACCAGTGGGTCATCGTGGGACCTGAAGACCTACCTCGGGAGAATTTTTTTTTTCCATTTCTCCCCCCAAAAAAAATCCAACTTCCCCAATCCTGTTTCCCTCTACATTCCAGTACTCTGCCCACACCATACATCCCAGTACAATTCGGAAGTATTTTAAGTAAATCGAAAACATTTTCAGTACTCGAGTGTATTATTCCCCCTTCCCTGCCAAATTATTAATTTTATTAATAAAAAATACTCTTCTAGACCGTTAAAAAATTAGACTATTACCTATATAATTTTTCTTTTAAGCAACTCCCCTTTGACATTTACAAAGTTAATTCTCGCCTAAAACGTACAAGAAATATTAAGAATGAGATTAAAATATTGTTTTTACAAAGCTATTTTCTGTGTTTCCTTTCATAGGAGAATAACTTGAGTTTCATTACGATCGGCTTATTGGTTTCCGTGATAGAATCAGAGATACTGAACACTTGGGTTTTATGTCGGGAAATTCTGCAGGAATAGTTTGAGTTCACCTCCTGTTATGTTTTTAAAATATATGTATACATATATACACACGAATGCATACATAAACATGCACGAGGATACATGTGCACACTCGCCTGCATAAATGTGTTCCAGCATGTCCACCTGCATACATGCATACCTGGATACACAAGTTTGTGATGTATGCGCACACATGCATACCCAAATGTATATATAGGCACAGTCACATGCACAAGTATACAACTGTACACATACATGTGAACATGTATATGTATACTTAACTATATAGCCATATTCACACATGCATACAAAAGCACACATAAACGTTTATTTTTTTTATTAACACATCGGCCGATTCCCACCAAGGCAGCGTGGCCACCAAGGCAGCGTGGCCACCAAGGCAGCGTGGCCACCAAGGCAGGGTGGCCACCAAGGCAGGGTGGCCACCAAGGCAGGGTGGCCACCAAGGCAGGGTGGCCACCAAGGCAGGGTGGCCACCAAGGCCGGGTGGCCACCAAGGCAGGGTGGCCACCAAGGCAGGGTGGCCACCAAGGCAGGGTGGCCACCAAGGCAGGGTGGCCACCAAGGCAGGGTGGCCACCAAGGCAGGGTGGCCACCAAGGCAGGGTGGCCACCAAGGCAGGGTGGCCACCAAGGCAGGGTGGCCACCAAGGCAGCGTGGCCACCAAGGCAGCGTGGCCACCAAGGCAGCGTGGCCACCAAGGCAGGGTGGCCACCAAGGCAGCGTGGCCACCAAGGCAGGGTGGCCACCAAGGCAGGGTGGCCACCAAGGCAGGGTGGCCACCAAGGCAGGGTGGCCACCAAGGCAGGGTCACTCGAAAAAGAAAAACTTTCATCATTCACTCCATCACTGTCTTGCCAGAGGGGAGCTTTACACTAAAGTTATAAAACTGCAACATTAACACCCCTCCTTCAGAGTGCAGACACTGTACTTCCCATCTCCAGGACTCAAGTCCGGCTTGCCAGTCTCCCTGAATCCCTTCATAAATGTTACTTTGCTCACACTCCAACAGCACGTCAAGTATTAAAAACCATTTGTCTCCATTCACTCCTATCAAATACGCTCTCACATGCTTGCTGGAAGTCCAAGCCCCTCGCACACAAAACCTCATTTACCCCCTCCCTCCCAGCCTTTTCTAGGCCGACCCCTACCCCGCCTTCCCTCCACTACAGATTTATACACTCGAAGTCATTGTCTCGTTCCATTCTCTCTACATGTCCGAACCACCTCAACAACCCCTCCTCAGCTCTCTGGATAATAGTTTTGGTAATCCCGCACCTCCTCCTAATTTCCAAACTCCGAATTCTCTGCATGTATGCGAGCACATGTATATATGTGCTCGCATACATGTTTTTATATTTTGCTGCATTAAAATTGTGTGACCACTCTGGACGATTCCCTGTATTAAGGTACTACGTGCTGGAGTTATGAGATACAAGGATACCTTTAAAAATTACACACATGTGTAACATCTGGGTATCTTTATTGTAGACGTTTCGCCCTCCAGTGGCTTTATCAATACAGATTCTAGGACACAACTTTAAGACAGTAGAAATGTATACAAAAGATGAGGGACTGATTACCTCATCTTTTGTATATAGTTCTGTCTTCAAGTTTTGTCCTAGAATTTGTATTGATAAAGCCACTTTATGGCGAAACGTCTACAATAAAGATACCCAGATGTCGCACATGTCTAATTTTCATCTTGTCGGTATTGTCTACCATTCTTGAACAAGGATACTTTTCTCGTGTCACTGAGGTAGAAGAGGCTAGGGCAGGGGTCGGCGAACTTTTTTGGGGATTACCCCCAAAATTACCCACTAGACTTGGGAAGTCCACAGAATCTGGAAAAAAAAACCCAGGAGAATTCAAATTCAAAATAGTTTATTGAATCCATTTATATGGAGAATAGTCATACAAACTGAAAAGTTTGTATTATACGCGATAAAGCAACTTTAATATATGATTTTAACATTGTTGCTCATAGAGACCCTGATACAAAAAAGAAACCACGAAAAATGGAATCGAATATATAATTAATAGAAAGCCGCCAAACATTTATATTTTTATTTGAGCACTTTCAAATATCTATAAATGGAATCATAAATTCTAATCAAAAATAAAATATAAACATTACATTGTACACTCGTAATTATGACAAATCACAAAACACTACCTCACCTTGGTCACTGAAAGTCTTAACCCTACTAACATAAACAATGAACTTCTATTGACTGCAAGCAAAGGCAATTATTAATAGTGAGATCGGACACAAGGCAAAAAGTTAGGTAATTGTGTGTCAACACTGGGAGGTGCGGTTGTCGTGCCGGCTCCCGAGTCATTGCTCAGGGTCGCGGTGTTGCCAGCCGCTCCAGTCCTTACCCATTTTACATCATTGACAAATTAGATCTTTAATTTTATTAAACTACAAATTATTTGTTTGGAAAAATACAACTTTCGTAATTTGCCTCTTTTATTAAATAATATTGTTGTGCAATTTTATATATACATGTTTATTGAGCCTTCATCACCCGCGAGATTTTCATTTTTACCCCATTTGGGGTAATTTACCCCAGTTCCCCGACCCCTGGGCTAGGGTTATGGGATACAGGGATACTTTAAGGGGATAAGGAAGCGACGGAAGCGCATCTGTTTTTCTCCGGAC
>WNWK01002229.1:97500-167500 GCA_009830355.1 Cherax destructor
GGGTGTTCGATTCTCCTCGATCTTCCAGGAGGGTGTTCGATTCTCCTCGATCTTCCAGGAGGGTGTTCGATTCTCCTCGATCTTCCAGGAGGGTGTTCGATTCTCCTCGATCTTCCAGGAGGGTGTTCGATTCTCCTCGATCTTCCAGGAGGGTGTTCGATTCTCCTCGATCTTCCAGGAGGGTGTTCGATTCTCCTCGATCTTCCAGGAGGGTGTTCGATTCTCCTCGATCTTCCAGGAGGGTGTTCGATTCTCCTCGATCTTCCAGGAGGGTGTTCGATTCTCCTCGATCTTCCAGGAGGGTGTTCGATTCTCCTCGATCTTCCAGGAGGGTGTTCGATTCTCCTCGATCTTCCAGGAGGGTGTTCGATTCTCCTCGATCTTCCAGGAGGGTGTTCGATTCTCCTCGATCTTCCAGGAGGGTGTCGATTCTCCTCGATCTTCCAGGAGGGTGTTCGATTCTCCTCGATCTTCCAGGAGGGTGTTCGATTCTCCTCGATCTTCCAGGAGGGTGTTCGATTCTCCTCGATCTTCCAGGAGGGTGTTCGATTCTCCTCGATCTTCCAGGAGGGTGTTCGATTCTCCTCGATCTTCCAGGAGGGTGTTCGATTCTCCTCGATCTTCCAGGAGGGTGTTCGATTCTCCTCGATCTTCCAGGAGGGTGTTCGATTCTCCTCGATCTTCCAGGAGGGTGTTCGATTCTCCTCGATCTTCCAGGAGGGTGTTCGATTCTCCTCGATCTTCCAGGAGGGTGTTCGATTCTCCTCGATCTTCCAGGAGGGTGTTCGATTCTCCTCGATCTTCCAGGAGGGTGTTCGATTCTCCTCGATCTTCCAGGAGGGTGTTCGATTCTCCTCGATCTTCCAGGAGGGTGTTCGATTCTCCTCGATCTTCCAGGAGGGTGTTCGATTCTCCTCGATCTTCCAGGAGGGTGTCGATTCTCCTCGATCTTCCAGGAGGGTGTTCGATTCTCCTCGATCTTCCAGGAGGGTGTTCGATTCTCCTCGATCTTCCAGGAGGGTGTTCGATTCTCCTCGATCTTCCAGGAGGGTGTTCGATTCTCCTCGATCTTCCAGGAGGGTGTTCGATTCTCCTCGATCTTCCAGGAGGGTGTTCGATTCTCCTCGATCTTCCAGGAGGGTGTTCGATTCTCCTCGATCTTCCAGGAGGGTGTTCGATTCTCCTCGATCTTCCAGGAGGGTGTTCGATTCTCGATCCTCCTTTTCTCAGTATTTTCTCCTGTATCAACCTGTCCTCCGAATGGGACGTAGGTTTTTGCACGCATTCTACTTTCATTTAAACCGGATTTGAAAATTAAAAAAAAAAAATCTGCTCCACTTCAGAATTAACTTCAGTTGTTAGAATGTCAATCAAACCTCTGCTCGTTTTTTTAATTTTGCTCTTAATCACTGTTAGGCGGTCAGTGTCCCGTACAGGTCACATTTACCTTATAATTAGTGTCTAACTACAAAGCATTAACGAAATACCATCAACCAGAAGTTTACGTCAGTCAGGGCTGGTACGTATCAACGTCCCCTTACAACGTTAGTAACACCACGCACGTTGTAACTTGGAGGATAAGCTGTTAATGTAGTGGGTGGGTAGTAGTTGTAGTGTTTATGTAGTGGGTGGGTGGTAGTTGTAGTGTTTGTAGAAGACAGATTTGCCCGAGCACTCTAACATGATGAGTATTTTGAGTTTCTACGCGAATACGACACATCACTCGGGATGGATCATTTCGGCATCAGTGTTAGTTACACCTCTCCATGCAAATACAGCTATCCAGTCAACATCAGGGACTGCCTTATGACCAGTCGCCTAGCTGAGACGTGGGTGTTATCCAGTCAGTGGCGACCACTCACCTTGCAGAGACTCGCGGGATCCATCCAGTCAGTGGTGACCACTCACCTTGCAGAGACTCGCGGGATCCATCCAGTCAGTGGTGACCACTCACCTTGCAGAGACTCGCGGGATCCATCCAGTCAGTGGTGACCACTCACCTTGCAGAGACTCGCGGGATCCATCCAGTCAGTGGCGACCACTCACCTTGCAGAGACTCGCGGGATCCATCCAGTCAGTGGCGACCACTCACCTTGCAGAGACTCGCGGGATCCATCCAGTCAGTGGTGACCACTCACCTTGCAGAGACTCGCGGGATCCATCCAGTCAGTGGTGACCACTCACCTTGCAGAGACTCGCGGGATCCATCCAGTCAGTGGTGACCACTCACCTTGCAGAGACTCGCGGGATCCATCCAGTCAGTGGCGACCACTCACCTTGCAGAGACTCGCGGGATCCATCCAGTCAGTGGCGACCACTCACCTTGCAGAGACTTGCGGGATCCATCCAGTCAGTGGTGACCACTCACCTTGCAGAGACTCGCGGGATCCATCCAGTCAGTGGTGACCACTCACCTTGCAGAGACTCGCAGGATCCATCCAGTCAGCATAAATAACCTTACTGAACAATGACCTTGTGTACACAGTGTTGTCAGAGTAACATCATTTATACCAACTTTTTATTTTACAATCGGCTTACAAGTGTGTTTGTTTTCGTTTGTATGTTTTTTACGGTCGTAGAGCAGCAGCAGTGTGTGTGTGATGACTTGGATTTGTGGGATTTCCAGGCAAATTGGATTTGTTGTCCTCTTGTAATTTTGGTTGATTAATCGAGGAAGGCAGTGACGTCACGTGCGAGCCGCTGGCAATGTAAACCTTGATAGTGTGGTTGGACCGGGAGTGACCGTGATGCCACGACCCATCCTGGCACCACGAGTGGCACTCGTAAAGATCTGAAAGTTTCCTGGGTCTGCTCAGCCACCAGGTTACCAGTGTCGCCAACGTTTTTTTTTTTTTGTGATTATAAATCTTAAGGGTTTATCCAACATACCTAACTTAAAAGTGAAATTACGTTAAATTACATACTTATCGTAGTAAGTCAATTCGACTGTCGACAACTTGTGGGAAATGGACACGAATGCAATCACTTCAGACATCTTTATTGAAATTTTGTTCCTTTAACCTTCGTCACTTGAAATCTATGTAATATAAGTAATGAAAGGTCCAAGGACCGAAATGTCATTAAAGGTGTCCTAAGTGAATGCATTACTGTCATTTCCCTCCGAACTTAGATCAGAAATTAACGTCGAAAATTTCGTAAACAAATAACGTATTGAAATGATTAGTTTCAGGGCGGGCGAGTGTTAGCAGCTGAGGAAAATTATTCTCAACTGACGAACAAGAAAACTGAATAATGAGGGATGGGAAACAATTATAATCTCCTTGGGTACACCAAGAGCATCATCCCTCAGGCTCAGCTTGTACAGTAAGAGAAGCTTAAGCAACCGTTGCTACAGTAAATATTTGGACGACTGGGAATCAATGAGGCTTGACGTGCAACCCACCTGCTCCTTACCTCTGATACTCGCTGTTTACATGTTCACCTTCTCTTATCAGGTTTCCACTTGAGACTAGCTATCGCTAACTACCTGGCAGAACAGCGTCAATAAAAGGATTCCATATTGCTGTATTTGTCTAACAAAGACGGAAGCCCCTAAGGTTTCTTTTATAAGAATACAACTAGTCTGACAGGGTATACTTGTGTATCTGTGTATACATGCCGACAGTTTACTAGAATCATTATTCTGGGGATTCAGGTATTCTTGCTAGATAATTAAACATAAACCATAGCTGATACAAACATTGTACAAGCTGTCATTTCCGCCAATTGTTTATTTTATGCCCTAGATGTTATAACTTTTCCAAACTTTTTTATAATTTTGTCTAAATGTGGTATTTTTGACAACTTGTATTTACTTGTAGACCAGAGGTGTTCAACATGCGGGCCGAGTCCTGCCAACTTGACATGGAAATCTCACGCCACTTGATCGGAGATTTCCAGCAAAATTTAATGTACCTAATTAGCCTAGCACGCGTGAGGTAGACCACTAGTCTGACCAACTCGGTGTCAACTCCAACATTTTTGTTACTGCTAACAAAGTCAGTTGTGAATAACATGCTATACTGCTAACAATGTCAGTTGTGAATAACATGCTATACTTCACCGTTGTCAAATTCACGCGCCACCCACCTTACACACACACACAATTCTAGGTACTTGACTCAGTGAAAAAAAAATACTTAGACGTTCCTGTTGTGTACGAAAAACTTCTATATAGAAATTATGAAGGTTTAAATATTCATTTTGGTCAATGATCTTTCCCAATTGGTTTTCAGTTTTTAAAAGGCCTACTGTTTACCTGGAGAGAGAGTTTACCTGGAGAGAGTTCCAGGGGTCAACGCCCCTGCGGCCCGGTCTGTGACCAGGCCTCATATTTTATTTATATTTGCATATTCCGACTAATTTATCTCTACAAGAAACAGTTAAGCAACATTACGGAAAGAAAAAGAGGTAGCACGTTCGGAGTCACAACCCCAAGGACCCGGGTTCAATCCTGAGCGGGGAGAGAAGTATGGGCTAGTGTTCTAAGACCTATTGCATCTGTTCACCTGACGGTAAAAAGGTACCTTGGTGTTAGGTGACTGTTGTGGGTCGTATCCTGGGGAAAGAGGACAAACTTACTCTGTAGGAAATAAACCAGACAGGTTTACTTGGGGTATCCCTGGATAATAGCACTCCTAATCTTTTTTTTTTTTCTATTTCTTTTTCTCGCGCTTTATTTTTTCCCTCCATTTCTTTTTTCTTTTCATTTCCTTTCTCAACTTTATCGGCGACGGGAGTGTAATTGTGTGGTGCTGTTCCCTCCTGACTCTCATTCTTCACCATTGATTTGTGCGATAGTGCCACTCACCTGCCACATCAGTCTTCCACTCGGGCCAGCCCACCCAAGCCAGCTCCAGTGTATTCAAGCCTGGCTTGATTTTACCTGAGACTGGTAACACTGTCAAACAGTTTGCCTCAGACTGGTAACACTGGACTGGACCAAGGATCTTGCTCCCATCTTCCTCAGTGTTTATAAATGTTCTCGAGGAGAGGATGACATCAGTGACAGCAATATTGGCAAAGAACACAGTCGTAGAAAAAAAAAAACCTAGCCCAGTTTTAATTCAAGCCGGATTCTTGGCTTATTCCAGTGTACTCGACTGAAGCTTGACTTGCCCTAGATCTGCTCTAGTTGATTCTACACTGGCTTGGCTTTAACTAACTCGGTCTAGTTAGTCTTAAATTCGGTCAAAGACTGTCCTATCTAGCCAGCCAGAATCCAGCAGTGAATCATGAGATTGCTAGACTTGTTAACCTGGCTTAGATTTGTTTCAGGGTTAGTCGTACCTCCTGGCCCTTCCTAACCCTGGTTGTCGTGTTAACGGCACTATATGTGCTGAACCCTACGTATCAATACAAAGCATCAATACAACGCATCAATCTAAGGGCAGGTGGCTTCGTGTCCTTGCATGTCATACTCCGGTCGGTTGGCTTGAATTTAGCACATCGCAGACATACTCTTGCTTGTACACAGGTAACCCGCACTTTAGAGACTTGACACTTAAGACGACGTTTCGGTCCGATTTGTGACCATTAACTAGTCACAACGGTATTGTGCCTTTTTATTCTTATACTCTTGCTTATACGTTGCTTCAATTACCTTTTTTTTTTTTTTTTTTTTTTTTTACATATATGGAATGCTGTTAATTAGGACACTTGGTGAGACATTTATTAATTTTATCTCTGAAGGCGCTCGTTTTTTTTTTTTCAACCGTTGCATTTAGTAGTTATTTCAACTGTTGACTTTTCAGAGGCTGCTAATTAGTGGGATTTCCAGCGTATCGTCTACACGATGGGTGACTATCTTATTAACTCTGTCATGATGGTGGTAGTGAACCACTGGGGAACATTGATGGTGGTAGTGAACCACTGGGGAACATTGATGGTGGTAGTGAACCACTGGGGAACATTGATGGTGGTAGTGAACCACTGGGGAACATTGATGGTGGTAGTGAACCACTGGGGAACATTGATGGTGGTAGTGAACCACTGGGGAACATTGATGGTGGTAGTGAACCACTGGGGAACATTGATGGTGGTAGTGAACCACTGGGAACATTGATGGTGGTAGTGAACCACTGGGGAACATTGATGGTGGTAGTGAACCACTGGGGAACATTGATGGTGGTAGTGAACCACTGGGAACATTGATGGTGGTAGTGAACCACGGGGGAACATTGATGGTGGTAGTGAACCACTGGGGAACATTGATGGTGGTAGTGAACCACTGGGAACATTGATGGTGGTAGTGAACCACTGGGGAACATTGATGGTGGTAGTGAACCACTGGGGAACATTGATGGTGGTAGTGAACCACTGGGGAACATTGATGGTGGTAGTGAACCACTGGGGAATATTGATGGTGGTAGTGAACCACTGGGGAACATTGATGGTGGTAGTGAACCACTGGGGAACATTGATGGTGGTAGTGAACCACTGGGGAACATTGATGGTGGTAGTGAATGACTGGGAACACTATGGTGGGGAAGCAGTGGGGAACAGTATGGTGGTGATGGTGCACCAATGGGGAGCAGTATGATGGTGCACCACCGGGAAACATTATGGTGGTGATGGTGCACCACTAGGGAAGTAACTGGTAGTTATAAGTGTGGGGTTAACACGCTTAACCCCGGCTCATGTTTCACCATTGATCACCTTCATTACCCAGAGTCAATTTCTGATCGTTTTCTACTTAGATTTTGTTTTAGCTTAGGCTACGGTACGTTAGCTTAGGTTATGGTAAGTTAGGCAGTTACATACAACTTTAAAAATAGAAACCATAAATAAGAACTTTAAAAAAAAAAAAAAAGCTCATGACACGTCTGGCAGCGTTCAAACTTTTAACGTGTATGTTAATATTGCCACGTGTGAATATGTGAGGCAACACATATACACACCTGTGCAAGTGTCGTGCTTGCCCGTGGTTGCACCGATCGCACAGGTTTAGAGCTTCATGCAAGTGTATATAATTTAAAATGATCTTTGGCAGGCATCTTGAGAAGTCTGTTTATATTGACTTAAAGCTTGCTGTAGTACTTAAAGCTTGCTGTAGTCCTGTATAACGAAGCTAGGGCCATGTTCCCTGCGGTTAATAACGATGGCTTGGTCACTCAGGCTTTTGGTACTCGCTGCATGCACGTCAACGTAGGTGCAACGATATTGTTTAGTATTGTGGAGGCTCTTGTCAAGTCTCCCTCTCGAAGACGGTGCTCGGTGAGTAGTGAATCTTACTCTAGATTCGATAAGATTCGTCGGTACTGTCCCGGCCCGGGTCTTGTTGGTGGCCCGGGTCTTGTTGGTGGCCCGGGTCTTGTTGGTGGCCCGGGTCTTGTCCAGTTGGTGGCCCGGCGACTCTTGCTCTATGACAGGGATTACAATAAACCCCCTCCCCCCCCCCTCGCTGCCAGACGTAAGCCGCCCTTTTAACACATCGGTTAACAGTAAACGCAATTAATTTCTTTTTAACCAGAGATAAATAAGATATTTTAATTTTGTAGAGGTTTAAACTTCCCGTTTTGGCTGGAATCGTCCCGGTTTGAAAATTCTGTCCCCGAAGTCCCGGTCAATTTGTCATTTTGTCCAGGACAAAAACATAGCAACAATAAAAGTAAAAACCGGAGAAAAATTAAAAAAAAAATTAGCTAACATTTCGCTGATTTGATTATGAACGAGTTTACAAAACGTTATGGAGGGCGAAACGTCTACAGTAGACACACCCAGATGTTGCACATGACACACCCAGATGTTGCACATGTGTCTAATTTTTATCTTGTCGGTATTGTATACCATTCTTGTACATTATTTGTTTGTATTAAAGAAAATATACCTACTTTATATTTCACACTTTTGTTCCATAAACTTTAAAAGTGTTGCAGTTTGAGTCAAAGAAATTATGTTAATCCTGTTTATATCTGACAAAAAATGACGTACTGTAACGCGTGCGAAAACGGCCGTACTGTTTATAGGACAATAACAATAAATTAGCGTAGCAGCTTAGTGCTAATGTATTCCATTTTATTAAATACAACTGCGGGGTTCCCAAGCTCGATCGACGAGGTTGTTGGTGGTGGCCGCCGCATCTCGGGTGACACAATAAATCTGCCGCTTCGACGGCATAATTTAATTAGATTAATTTTTCTTCACATTTTAAGCATAACACAAGACAATGAGGGTTTTCGGAGCGCATTTTTTTAGTAGCTCGGTAATGGATATATAAAGTCGTGCCGGTCAGGGATGGCTGTCGTGCCGGTCAGGGATGGCTGTCGTGCCGGTCAGGGATGGCTGTCGTGCCGGCCAGGGATGGCTGTCGTGCCGGCCAGGGATGGCTGTCGTGCCGGCCAGGGATGGCTGTCGTGCCGGCCAGGGATGGCTGTCGTGCCGGCCAGGGATGGCTGTCGTGCCGGCCAGGGATGGCTGTCGTGCCGGGAAGGGACGGGGAATGAAGAGTGATGGGACGAGGAAGGATGAGAGGGCGAGCAGAGGGGAAGGGAAGGGAGGGCGAGCAGAGGGGAAGGGAAGGGAGGGCGAGCAGAGGGAAGGGAAGGGAGGGCGAGCAGAGGGGAAGGAGGGAGGGCGAGCAGAGGGAAGGGAAGGGAAGGGATGGCGAGCAGAGGGAAGGGAAGGGAAGGGAGGGCGAGCAGAGGGGAAGGGAAGGGAGGGCGAGCAGAGGGGAAGGGAAGGGAGGGCGAGCAGAGGGAAGGGAAGGAGGGCGAGCATAGGGGAAGGGAAGGGAGGGCGAGCAGAGGGGAAGGGAAGGGAGGGCGAGCAGAGGGAAGGGAAGGGAGGGCGAGCAGAGGGGAAGGAAGGAGGCGGCAGAGGGAAGGAAGGAGGGCGAGCAGAGGGGAAGGGAAGGGAGGGCGAGCAGAGGGGAAGGGAAGGGAAGGGAGGGCGAGCAGAGGGGAAGGGAAGGGAGCAGAGGGAAGGGAAGGGAGGGCGAGCAGAGGGGAAGTGTAGCGTACGTCTGTACATTTTGTTTCTGTACAGTGTTCATTTTTATTAATGTTTAAGATTGTAACAAGGAATAACTTTCATTGTCTGACAGCTGAAATAATGTCCAGCCGCCTCTGTTGTGATATCCAGAGAGGGAGAGGGAGGGGGTGGGGGAGTGGTATGGTGGAGGAAGGGGGAGGGGGGTGGTAGAGGGAGGGAGGGGGGTGGTAGAGGGAGGGAGGGAGGGTATAGTTGGAGAGAAGCGACGGAGTGGTGAATGTTTTTCCTTTTACTCCATTTCTTGAACCACATTATTTTCATTGGTTGCTAAACGATGTCTTCGCTACGAGTGAAAATGTATGGTATGAGCTGCAGTCCGTGTATGGTATGAGCTGCAGTCCGTGTATGAGCGAGGCTACAGAAATATTTGAGTCCTCTTTTAAATCCAATATTTTAAAAACAGTCCTTGTTCTTGCAATGAAATTTCTCATCACTCTGCTACTTCCTCCAGAGTTAAAATATTAATGTCTCTTTTTAAAGTGTTTTCATAGATTTACCAAGATATTTCTCTCTCCCGCAGGTGAGCAGTGCTAAAGAAACTTGCCTAGTCTTCAACTGAACGATCTTGTAACAGGTATAATTATGACTCCTGAATAAGACATAATGTGCACCACTTTTTCTTTCCGAAACTTTTCGCCTGCGCAGCAGGCTACTTCAGTCCAACCGAGGTGACTGGAATACCGGAGACAGTTGAATTCAGTCGAGGTATTAAATTCCTCTACCTTGATAAAGTGAAGGGGACTGAACACGTCAGACTGAGGCATCGATTCCAGTATTCATCACTGCTGCTTTTGACTGAAAAGTCTGCTTCTCAGGCGGAACGTTTCGGAGGCAAATACCCATTTGTTGGACATGTATTTACTTGTCTGTACTGTGTACCATTGCTGTAGTAAGGCTGGTCAGTAATCCATCACCCTGATATGAACACTGGTCAGTAATCCATCACCCTGATATGAACACTGGTCAGTAATCCATCACCCTGATATGAACACTGGTCAGTAATCCATCACCCTGATATGAACACTGGTCAGTAATCCATCACACTGATATGAACACTGGTCAGTAGAAAGGAAACATCTGCATATAGATGAACACACAGATGAGCGCAGATTTGTATTTGTCGAACCTTGTAGATAGTCACCATACCTTAGAATGTAAAATTCAGTTCGGGCGAAACGGTGGCTGGTGAACCAGGGCCGACTGAGATGCTTGTAGTATTGAGATGCACTTATGAACAGTCTCAAGACATTGATAAAGCTTTTCTGAGTGACTGCTTCAGTCCTAGTGAAGCTAAAGAAGCCACGAGTAGCGAAACGTTTCCTTAATGTACTGAACTGTGCAAATATCATCTGCTGTATTTGACCCGTGTCGGGATCTAGTGCCGCTTCTTAAAAAATATACCACTGTAACCACACATCACCACCACCACTCTATTCTAAGTCCAACACAATCCTCAAGTGATCTTCTGAAGAGGATAAGTTGCAGGTCGTAATATACAACCTTCCCACATCTGTGGGAAGAGCTGTAGAAAACATCCCACATCATCCCGCATGTTGTAGAAAACATCCCACATCATTCCCACATCAGTGGGAAGAGCTGTGGAAAGAGGGTAGAAAGTAAGTCCTTGAAATTTTCCGGCTACCTGCGTTGTTTACTTTCATATATTAAGTGTCATCATTGTCGTCTCTCGACTGGAATAACTATCGTTTATGCAGATTACTAAATATAATGCAGAGTTACTAGCAGTGTTAATAATTTAATGTGCCCTGGGATATGTAGTTTACCTGTGCATATTATTTTGGTTCAAAATATTGTTCTGGTTCAGTTTGTACTTTTCCTCTGTGATCAGTAAATAGAACATGCATGAACTTGTCTGTTTGAATTCGTGTAGGGGAGGGGGGTTGAACTCCATTTCCTGGTTACGTCTCTTATAAAAGTACTTCCGTTTCCTAACTCGTTCTGTTTAATTTTTAATTGATTCTGTTTTGTGAGAGAAGTTTTGATATGACTCATTTTTGTGATGGCATTGTATGTGTTTCTTGACTGTGATCCCTCCCTTCACTGTGATCCCTCCCTCCCTTCACTGTGATCCCTCCCTCCCTTCACTGTGATCCCTCCCTCCCTTCACTGTGATCCCTCCCTCCCTTCACTGTGATCCCTCCCTCCCTTCACTGTGATCCCTCCCTCCCTTCACTGTGATCCCTCCTCCCTTACTGTGACCCCTCCCTTTCCCTTCACTGGACCCCTCCCTCCCTTCACTGTGACCCCTCCCTCTCCCTTCCCTGTGACCCCTCCCTCCCTTCACTGTGACCCTCCTCCTCACTGACCCTCCCTTCACTGTGACCCTCCTCCCTTCACTGTGACCCTCTCCCTTCACTGTGACCCTCTCTCCCTTCACTGTGATCCCTCTCTTCCTTCACTGTGATCCTCTCTCTCCTTCACTGGATCCTCTCTCTCTTCCTTCACTGTGACCCCTCTCTCTTCCTTCACTGTGATCCTCTCTTCCTTCACTGTGATCCCTCTCTTCTCTTCCTTCACTGTGATCCCTCTCTTCCTTCACTGTGATCCCTCTCTTCCTTCACTGTGATCCCTCTCTCCCTTCACTGTGACCCCTCTCTTCCTTCACTGTGATCCCTCTCTCTTCCTTCACTGTGATCCCTCTCTCTTCCTTCACTGTGATCCCTCTCTCTCTTCCTTCACTGTGATCCCTCTCTCTCTTCCTTCACTGTGATCCCTCTCTCTCTTCCTTCACTGTGATCCTCTCTCTCTCTTCCTTCACTGAGATCCCTCCTCTCTTCCTTCACTGTGATCCTCTCTCTCTCTTCCTTCACTGTGATCCCTCTCTCTCTTCCTTCACTGTGATCCTCTCTCTCTTCCTTCACTGTGATCCCTCTCTCTTCCTTCACTGTGATCCCTCTCCTTCCTTCACTGTGATCCCTCTCTCTCTTCCTTCACTGTGATCCCTCTCTCTCTTCCTTCACTGTGATCCCTCTCTCTCTTCCTTCACTGTGATCCCTCTCTCTCTCTTCCTTCACTGTGATCCCTCCTCTCTTCCTTCACTGTGATCCCTCACTCTCTTCCTTCACTGTGATCCCTCCCTCTCTCTTCCTTCACTGTGATCCCTCCCTCTCTCTTCCTTCACTGTGATCCCTCCCTCTCTCTTCCTTCACTGTG
This sequence comes from Cherax destructor, assembly GCA_009830355.1. NCBI lineage: Eukaryota > Metazoa > Arthropoda > Malacostraca > Decapoda > Parastacidae > Cherax > Cherax destructor. The sequence goes on from WNWK01002229.1 coordinate 109,666, forward strand.
ATCCCTCCCTCTCTCTTCCTTCACTGTGATCCCTCCCTCTCTCTTCCTTCACTGTGATCCCTCCCTCTCTCTTCCTTCACTGTGATCCCTCCCTCTCTCCTTCCTTCCACTGTGATCCCTCCCTCTCTCTTCCTTCACTGTGATCCCTCCCTCTCTCTTCCTTCACTGTGATCCCTCCCTCTCTCTTCCTTCACTGTGATCCCTCCCTCCCTTCACTGTGATCCCTCCCTCCCTCCCTCCTTCACTGTGATCCCTCCCTCCCTTCACTGTGATCCCTCCCTTCACTGTGACACTGTAGTGGTGGTAGAGGCAGTAATTCAAGTAGTGCAACAGTGGCAGAGGTGGCAGTAAGAAGGGAGTGGTGGTAGAAATACAATTCAAGAGTAATGTGTTAGCGAAGTACAGGTAGTAGCAGTCGTAGTCGTAGTAGCAGTCGTATTAGTAGTAGTGGAGGTAGTCTTAAGAACAGTGGGAAAAAAGAAAAAGCAGTGAAGGAGAGCTAATAACTCACGAGGGTCGGACAAAAACACATGGGAAGAAACTCTTAGGACAGAACCCACCTAGGCAGAAGAAACTCTTAGGACAGAACCCACCTAGGCAGAAGAAACTCTTAGGACAGAACCCACCTAGGCAGAAGAAACTCTTAGGACAGAACCCACCTAGGCAGAAGAAACTCTTAGGACAGAACCCACCTAGGCAGAAGAAAGGAAAAGCAAAGAAAATATAGTAAAGGAGAAAAGGCAAAGGTGAGGAGGAGATGAGGATCAGGTTGTCAGGACTGTTCTAAAGTTTGGATCATTTCTTATTGTAATGAGAAAGGAAGACATCTACAGAGACAAAGCCCCGACTAAGATTCATATTAGGGAAGTTGTGTATAAGGGATGATTCAAGAAGACGGCGTCTGTGAAGGCTTAAACTTCGTTAAAATGTTTCCCTCAAGAAAAGTTCTTCCACCTCACGAGAACTGGTTCCTAGTTTTCCATTTTTGTCCTGTGCCAGTCTAGGATATATGTCTGAACTTCTCTTGGGGGGAGGGAAGGTGAAGACTTATAATAGTAATAATAATCTACAAGTACATGATATAACCTATACAGGTCTATTTGACATCAGTGACATACTATACAGAAGCATTTCGGGCAACTTAGGTTAATCTTGGCCCCCAGGATGCGACCCACACTAGTTAGCTAGCACCCAGGTACCTGCTTGCTGCTAGATGAACAGGGACAGCAGGTGTAAGGAAACACGCCCAATGTTGCCACCTGGGATCGAATCGCGGACACTCATTGCATGAGCGGAGTGCGCTACCAACCGAGCTACAAGCGGATGTGACCCAGCTTTGGGTCTTATACATTCAATCCTACTTTTAATCCCTCTCGTTGAAGCAACACGCTACCAGCGAGACACCACTCACTAGCCTACTTGCCCTATATACCAAGTCTTGATCGATAGTGTTTCAGAGGGTGAGGCCGCAGTGTCGTGCATTTACCGTAAAAGTTCTCCGTGTGCACATCAAGCCTCTTGATAAACGACAGTTTCGATCTGGGTAGAACTTTAACTAGTCCTGATAGTTTTGAAAGTTGAGATCTTTTGACCTGCTAGACTCGTGAGCGCTCTTCTCAAGACACCTTTAGTAGCCTTGTGAGGTGGCAGGCTTCATTATCCCTCCATGTGAAAACTGTCAAGCGTGGCAAATATACTTTTAATGAATGAAAAGGCTCAATGCCATCATTGGTTAATGATAAAGATAATAATCTTTTATTTCTACAAGTACATGTACAATGTATACAAGTCGGACCGAAGCGTCGACGTAAGTTTTTCTCCTATGTACGAGTTATTTGTGTACATTTAATGATACTAATGAATGTGAGTGACTGGTTATATAAGGAGCAGCGCTCCTGAAGGTCATCCTGTGTAGAGTGGGCATGTATCCCTCCGTCAGGGAGAGTCCACTCCATTTCCCCATCAATATGAACGTTCAATGGAAAAGCGCACTTGTGTACAGTTCAAGACTTTAATTAAAGGATATGTTTCGCCACTAGTGACTCCTTCCAGTTCTAAATAAGGCCACTCGTGGCGAAACGTTTTTTTGAACTGTGCATAAAAGTGTCGGTATCACCGTACCATTTACAAACTACAACCATTCAGATTTGAGGCCCATAATCTTAAGTCACTGTTTCACTATTGCCAATGGGTGACTATTGCACGAGTCTTCGTGTGTGTTGTAAGAGAGGACGGTGACTGTTGCGAGAGTCTTCGTGTGTATTGTAAGAGCGGACGCAGTGGGTTCCAGTCTTCTGGCTTCCCGTCAAAACTTTCCATCGCCTCTAAGTTAAACTTTCCTTTATTGACGTTGTGGTAAGTTTTAATACCGTAGTTTTTTTTATTACTGGACAAGCTAAACAAACCTAAATATTGTAAATCTAGAAATTTATTAAGATGTGGGAGAGAGGGAGGGTATAAATCTTTAGAGTCCACTGACGAATGTCTCCCAAAAGTGATATTTTAACTGTTCATAAACAATGGAATTTCTTGCTGCTTAAAACATGTGATATGAATGTTGCCAGGTTTTTTTTCCCAGAAACCTCTCTGCCAGACGTATTGCAGCAGTTTATTTTTTGGTTGGCTTGTTTGTGTTTACAGTGTACCTCTCATAGGCTTGTGTAATCAAATTTAACCCCGTCTGACTTAGCTCCGTCTAACTTATAGAAGGCAGAAGTCTGGTGGCTTAGAGCCGATGGGAGTGGAGGTTAATTATCAACTTTTGCACCACTGTCAGACATCTAGGTGAGTACAAATAGGAAGCGTTCCTGTTTCACACTCTGCTAACGAAGGGTCGAGCCTACACAACGTTTTGAGCTGTATGACCCACGTGGGTTTAGCTCTTAACATGTTTCATAAAAATATACCACTATAATTCCACTGGCCCTTGCTTATTCCCCAGTCTTTCCCTTGTTCCCCAGTCTCCCCCCCCCGTCCTCCGAACATTTCCACCTGCTCCCCTCTACTAATACACACTGACCTACAACGCGTGACCTCTCCTCCCCTCTTGTCTAATCTCACCTCCCCAACAATCTGGCCTTTGTAACAATAAATAGACTCCCCTCGGCCGGATTGCTATTACCAACTAAATAGGTCTCCCCTCATTTTCCGGCGCCCCTCTCCTCCTTTCACCCTACCTCCAGCGACCCCTCTCCCAACCTCCCAGGACTCCTCCCATCACCCTCCCCTCGCTCTCCCTCCACCACCCCTCCCTTCCCCTCAGTCATTCAGGTAAGGTGGCTAATTACGAGTGCGGGTGTAAATCAGGAGTCCAGGGTGCAGTCACGTCCAGGGGAAATAACACAGTAAAACAGGTACCAAAAGGAAGATACACCTTATATATATGTCGTGCCGATTAGGTAAAACTTGCGGTTTTGACTTAAATAGCAACGCTCACCTTGCCATATAAGACAAGAGAAAATTTGTGTATGCAATAATTTCGCCAAAATCATTCTGAACATAACGAAAAAATATATTTCATTGTGTTTGTTTATTATTAAATTAATGTTAACGTATCTAAAATATATTTAGTTGGTTAGCTAAATTAAATTGCGCTTGTTGTAATAAGGTTAGGTAGGTTTTCAGTTTCTCTTGGTACAAAATTATAAATTCTTACATTAACATAAATGAAAAAATATATCTTTAAACGTATAGAGAAATTTTAGAAAGAACTTAATTTTAGATGAGTTCTTGCTAATTGACCAGTTTTACCTAATCGGCACGACATATATATATATATATATATATATATATATATATATATATATATATATATATATATATATATATATTAATAATAATGTGCCGAATAGGTAAAATTGGTCAATTAGCAAGAACTCGTTTAAAATTAAGTCCTTTTTAAAAATTTATCTTATACGTTTAAAGTAGAGATGTATCTGATATCCGCATCCGCTGAACATCCGCACAATTTCTTACATCCGCATCCGCGGATATCTAAATTTTCACATCCGATACATCTCTAGTTTAAAGATATATTTTTTCATTTGTTAATGTAAAAATTAGTTTTGTACCAAAAGAACCTTAGAAAACTACCTAACCTTATTATAACGATTGCAATTTAATTTAGTTTAATCTAACAAAATATATTTTAGATAAGTTTACAATAATTTAATAATAAACACAATGAAATATTTTTTTCGCTAGGTTCAGAATGATTTTTGCGAAATTATTGCATACACAAATTTTCGCTTGCCTTATTCGGCAAGAAGAGCATTGCTATTTAAGCCAAAATCTCAAGTTTTACCTATTCGGCACGACATATGTATATATGACAAACTGAGTGTGGGGTTGGGTGGAGCGATTACGACAGACGAGGTAATCGAACCAGCCTTTCCAATTTTCCCTCAAGTCAGATCGCCAGAGCGCACCTGGCAGTCAGCTGGCTACCCATGACTGCATACCACCACTAGGTGGCTCAGGGTCCCTTTGCAGGTGGCAGTGACGGCTACAGCACTAGTGGTTGGGGGGGGGGGATGTCGAATAATGTATACGACACGCTAAGGACATTAATCCTAAACAGAGATCAGCCGTACTGGTAACACAGGCAACACTCACAGCATTATTATTTATTAATATTATTGTTATTATATACTTGGGGAAGCGCTAAACCTATAGGGGTCATGCAGCACCAGGGAGAATAGGCAATTATTTGTAATCCAAGGAAGAGGAGCGGGTAGGTCCCATTTTTTTGGATAAAGAGCCGTTCATCAGTATCAATGCGCCTCTGTTAAGGGAGTTGTAAACAAAACGATGCTCTAATCTCCCTCTTTAAGGGAGGTGCTCTGATGTAGGTGAAGGGTTCTTGATTCAGGGAATTGGAGTTGTCCGCTCCTTGAAGCAAAATTGATATAACCACCTCTCTAATCCCTAGGGGAAAATCCTGCCAATTAGAACTTTTAAATCCTCTTCCCTGATCTCCCATGGGGTAAATCCTGCCTCCCAGAACTCGCAAATCCTTCCATCTGAGGTAGCATCCTTCCCCAGAACTCACATGGGGTAAATTGGGTACCAATTCTCAGGATAGTTGTAAACAGTGCCAATGTAAACACCACGAGCGCCATTTACTGTCTCCGATAAACACTGTTTTTAAGTCGTGTAAACACACACGCGCACACGCACGCACGCACTAACCAACCATTCCTAACCAACCCTGCTTCGCGTAATGGCTCGTATTTTTCTTGTATTAGTTTCCTTAAAGGTGCTGCAGCTTGCACACTCCTCAACTCTCCTCAACTCTCTTCAATCCTCCGCTTACAACAAATATTTAACCTGTGTTCGGGATCTCTATTTTTGTTTCTCTTTACAATCCATTCTATTAACACACACACTGTATAAACATTATATTTATATATAATTATCCATGGAAGCAAAATAGGGAATGTATGAGAGTATAGTGGTACCAAAATCTTGTATGGGTGTGAAACATGGGTTGTGAATGTTGCAGCGAGGAGGAGGAGGCTGCATGCAGTGGAGATGTCGTGTCTGAGGGCAGTGTGTAGTGCGAATATTATGCAATGAATTCGTAATGTGAAGATTAGGAGGTGCGGGATTACTAGGAGGGCTGAGGTTGTTTGGACATTTAGAGAGGATGGAGCAAAATAGGATGACTTGGAGTGTGTATAAATCTGTAGTAGAGGGAAAGAGGGGTAGGGGTCGTTCAAGCAAAGGTTGGAGGAAGGGTAAAAAGTTTTGTATGAGATGGGCTTGAACAGCAAGCAAGCGTGTGTGAACGTGTTAGGAATGAATGGAGGCAAGTGGTTTTTATGACGTGCTGTTGGAGTGTGAGCAAGGTGATCCGGTTAGCCGGATTTGAGTCCTGGAGGTGGGAAGTAGTGCCTGCACTCTGAAGGAGAGTTGGGAATATTTTCAGTTTAGAGGGGCTTCTGAACTGTAATGTCGGCGCGCCTCTCTCAAGACAGTAATGGAGTGAATGATGGTGAAAGTGTTTCTTTTTCGGGTCACCCCTACCTAGGTGGGAGAAGGCCGGTGTGTTAGTTATCATTTGTCAGACACTAGTGTACAGACACTGCTTGTTGTGTATGTATTTTGTCTTTCTGTATGTGTATGCATGTGTGTTTTTGTATGCGTGCGCATGTTTGCGGGGTTCAAGACTTACTGTGGCTCCTGGTTCAGCCTTCTACACCACTTTAATCGCCATCACTGATTTCTGGCCTCTCGGGTTCTATACTTGTCTTTGAAGTTGTGTACTGGACTTGTCTTCGCCACCATGACACCAAATACTTCCGTACATTTTAATGGCTCGTCTGTCTTCCCCTTCCACCAGGTTTCCCTTGATCCTGGTACACTTAATTCAGTCTGTTGCTGTCAGCACTGTCCATTCCTGTCTGTGGACATGGTCTTGTGTATACCTGTGACCAGTTTCCAGAGTTTTTCTGCCCTGACCCCACACTAGCCCACCACATAACACCATCAACCATCACTATCACATACCACCACCATCAACCATCACTATCACATACCACCACCATCAACCACCACCACATACCACCACCATCAACCACCACCACATACCACCACCATCAACCATCACCACCATACCACCACCATCAACCATCACCACCACATACCACCACCATCAACCATCACCACCACATACCATCACCACCATCAACTATCACCACCACCAACCATCACCATCACCACCACATTCCATAGATCACAGAAAAGTACCTAGCAACGCAAAAAAATCTACAAGCTTGCAGGCTGGTGATGTAAGACTGAGAAGTGTCCAGGTGCAGTATGAGCGCGAGAGCAGGGTTTTGTGAGTGGGGGACTGCTCACCACGCCCCTGAAACACCCAGCCTCGTAATTATCCCTGTGATAGATGACCCCCTGAGAGTGCATGCAGGGGCGCTGGGGTAGGTTAGGTGTGGTCTTCAGGTGCTGCTGGGGTCTTTTGTTGTAAGAGAATGGTCACTTGTGGGGAGAGGTGGGAGTAGGGGGGTTCGTTTGTATAAAATGGCCTAAGAGTCGTTAGAAGAGGTTAGAGAGCTGAGGTGGCGAGTAGGGTCGTCAGCGGAGATGAAAGGGTCGTCAAGATAGGGAGGGGTCGTCAGATCAAGCAATAATGGTCGTTAGGACGACAGAAGAAGGTGTAACCAGCCGAGAGGTGGGTTGTGGAACCAGCCGAGAGGTGGGTTGTGAACCAGAGAGAGGGTTGTGGAACCAGCCGAGAGGTGGGGTTGTGGAACCAGCCGAGAGAGGTGGGGTTGTGGAACCAGCCGAGAGAGGGGGTGTGGAACCAGCCGGAGGGGGTTGTGGAACCAGCCGAGAGGTGGGTTGTGGAACCAGCCAGAGAGGTGGGGGTTGTGGAACCAGCCGAGAGGGTGGGGTTGTGGAACCAGCCGAGAGGTGGGTTGTGGAACCAGCCGAGAGGTGGGTTGTGGAACCAGCCGAGAGGTGGGGTTGTGGAACCAGCCGAGAGAGTGGGGTTGTGGAACCAGCCGAGAGAGGTGGGGGTTGTGGAACCAGCGAGAGAGGTGGGGGTTGTGGAACCAGCCGAGAGAGTGGGGTTGTGGAACCAGCCGAGAGAGGTGGGGTTGTGGAACCAGCCGAGAGAGGTGGGGTTGTGGAACCAGCCGAGAGAGGTGGGGGTTGTGGAACCAGCCGAGAGAGGTGGGGGTTGTGGAACCAGCCGAGAGAGGTGGGGTTGTGGAACCAGCCGGAGAGGGTGGGGGTTGTGGAACCAGCCGAGAGAGGTGGGGGTTGTGGAACCAGCCGAGAGAGGTGGGGGTTGTGGAACCAGCCGAGAGAGGTGGGGGTTGTGGAACCAGCCGAGAGAGGTGGGGGTTGTGGAACCAGCCGAGAGGGGTGGGGTTGTGGAACCAGCCGAGAGGTGGGGTTGTGGAACCAGCCGAGAGAGGTGGGGGTTGTGGAACCAGCCGAGAGAGGTGGGGGTTGTGGAACCAGCCGAGAGGTGGGGGTTGTGGAACCAGCCGAGAGAGGTGGGGGTGTGGAACCAGCCGAGAGAGGTGGGGGTTGTGGAACCAGCCGAGAGAGGTGGGGGTTGTGGAACCAGCCGAGAGAGGTGGGGGTTGTGGAACCAGCCGAGAGAGGGTGGGGGTTGTGGAACCAGCCGAGAGAGGTGGGGGTTGTGGAACCAGCCGAGAGAGGTGGGGGTTGTGGAACCAGCCGAGAGAGGGTGTGTGACACGAAAGGGTGGGTGTGGAACCAGCCGAGGAGGGTGGGGGTTGTGGAACCAGCCGAGAGAGGGTGGGGTTGTGGAACCAGCCGAGAGGTGGGGTGTGGAACCACCGAGAGGTGGGGTGTGGAACCAGCCGAGAGGTGGGGGGTTGTGGAACCAGCCGAGAGAGAGGTGGGGGGGGTTGTGGAACCAGCCGAGAGAGAGGTGGGGGGGGTTGTGGAACCAGCCGAGAGAGGGGTGGGGTTGTGGAACCAGCCGAAGAGGGGGGGGTTGTGGAACCAGCCGAGAGGTGGGTGGGTTGTGGAACCACCGAAGAGGTGGGGGGTTGGGAACCAGCCGAGAGAGGTGGGGGTTGGGACCAGCCAGAAGAGGTGGGGGGTTGTGGAACCAGCCGAGAGGAGGTGGGGTTGGAACCAGCCGAGAGGTGGGGGGTCGGGAACCAACCGAGAGTGTGGGGTGTGGAACCAGCCGAGAGAGAGGTGCGGGGGTTGTGGAACCAGCCGAGAGAGAGGTGGGGGGTTGTGAAACCAGCCGAGAGAGAGGTGGGGGGTTGTGGAACCAGCTGAGGTAGAGAGAAGTTGTGGAAAAGTGATGGCCAGTAATAGTGTGAGGGGAGAAGGGAACCAAACAAAGAAGAACGATAGAGGTGAGGTGATAGACTAGACTACTCTCAACCTAACATTGTGTACGTTATAAGGGTGGCTAGGATAACCCCCAGGATTTTGGGTGGGATGCGACTAATACGATGGGTTGTACAAGACACTAATACATCTTAAATTGATTTAAAAAAGAGACAAACTTCCGTATGTGATGGTAGTGGGCGAGGCGAGCTTGTGTTGTCGTTCACACTAGCCGGGGCGAGGCGAGCTTGTGTTGTCGTTCACACTAGCCGGGGCGAGGCGAGCTTGTGTTGTCGTTCACACTAGCCGGTGTTATATACCTGGGGAACCGCTAAACCCGGAGGTGTGATGCGGCTCCTTGGGAAAATGGCACGAGAGGGAGTACGGTCAGTTTTTTTTTTTCCCCTTAGCGAAGGAAATGCTAACCAGTGTTGAAGAGCGCCTGAGTCTTGGAAGCTGGGGGGAATCTATCTTTATCTTTCTCTCTCCCTCTCTTTTCTTGTCTCCCTCTCTCACCCACAGTCTTGCCAGTGAGAAACAACAGCTGTATCAGGAAACACAGACGACTGAAATATTGCATAACTTCGTCTCCCGTGAAAAATCTTCATTTTCCTTCATGTTGCATGCAAACTTTGAGTCTTATCACTTTTGGAAAGTCTTGCAGAAGTAACGTATCTGTATATAAATTTTGTGCATTGACGCCTTATTTTGAAGTTTAAATCGTGCAGAATTTCGCACAGGTAGTTGACACATCTAAGTCTTGAGGAATTTGGGTTGACACTTACAAATGAGTCTAGACCGTCGAGTGTGACCTAGTCTAGACGTGGAGATGGAAGGGGGGGGGGGTGCTGGAGGAGCATGATAGGAAAAATAGAGGATACGAGATAGATCAGGATTATTATTATTGATTCTCGTAGATATTTTTAATGTACATTGCTTTACCAAGACTTGCTTTGTGGATACAGATGCACAAAAGTCTGTATACATCGATGTATATCTTGTGTATACACAAGAGCAGTGTTTCATTCCTATTTAAGGCACAGAAATATTGTTAGTGTATATGAAAAATGTAGTCTTTATGACCCAGTCGCAGTTGGCAGGCTGTGTACGACCATACAATATAACACACACACACACACACACACACAAGGTTAGTTCCGGAGCTAGGGGAAATGTCCTATGAAGAAAGGTTAAGGGAAATCGGCCTGAGGACAGGAGGGTTAGGGAAGACATGATAACGACATACAATATACTGCGTGGAATAGATAAGGTGGACAGAGACAGGATGTTCCAGAGAGGGGACACAAGGGGTCACAATTGGAAGTTGAAGACTCAGACGAGTCAAAGGGATGTTAGGAAGTATTTCTTCAGTCATCGTTGTCAGGAAGTGGAACAGTCTAGTAAGTGATGTAGTGGAGGCAGGAATCATACATTGTTTTAAGACGAGGTATGATAACGCTCATGGAGCAGGAAGAGAGAGGACCTAGTAGCGGTCAGTGAAGAGGCGGGGCCAGGAGCCAAGTCTTGACCCCTGCAACCACAATTAGGTGACTACACACACCAAATAACGGGCGCCTGGCAAACCTGAGAACAGCGTTTCGACATGTAAGGAGTCATTCACGACACTGTACACAGTGTACGTCAGGCCCATATTGGAGTATGCAGCACCAGTATGGAACCCACACCTGTTCAAACACATCAAGAAATTAGAGAAAGTGCAAAGGTTTGCAACAAGACTAGTCCCGGAGCTAAGGGGCATGTCCTACGAGGAGAGGTTAAGGGAACTCAACCAGACAACACTGGAAGGCAGGGATAGGGGGACATGATAACAACATATAAAATACTGAGAGGAATTGACAGGGTGGATAGAGACAATGTTTGAGATGTGACACAGCAACAAGGGGTCACAACTGGAAGTTGAAACCTCAGATGAGTCACAGGGATGTTAGGAAGTATTTCTTCAGCCATAGAGTTGTCAGGAAGTGGAACAATCTGGAGAGTGACGTAGTGGAGTAAGGATCCATACATAGCTTTAAGAAGAGGTATGATAAAGCTCATGGAGCAGGGAGAGAGTGGACCTAGTAGCGACCAGTGAAGAGGCGGGTCCAGGAGCTATAAATCGACCCCTGCAACTCCAAGTAGGCGAGTACAGAATGTACTGTATATACCGATAGATTTATTTTTGCCAGGGTATTTATTCTGAGGGTATGATTTAATTCATATTTTAAAGAGTAAAGTTTTTTTCTCTGGTGATCAAATGGTTACGTGCAGCTTTAATGACACTCGTGTAGTCCGATAGGCTTTAAACCTCATTAACTCCCCCCCCCCCCCACACACACAGATGACTACTTGCAGTGAGGTGAGGTGGCATCACAGGAGAACCTTCCACCCTAATTTATATATTGTATCACTGGCGTAGTGGTTCAAGGCACCGTAATGCTTATGTTGAACCTTGGCTGGGATGTGAGGGGTAAAGGTTCGAATCCTTCACACGTCGGCGTGAGAGAAAAAAAAAACATTGTCCTCAAGGTACCCACTGCATTTGACTTGTGTCCCACCTTGTCAATATTATCATTGCATTCTAGAACGAAGCAGCAGTAGAAGTCGCTAGGTAGTACTGTCTCTGAAGCAGTGGTGGCACGCACAGGCACGCACAGACACGCACAGGGTCGTCGGGTCCAGTTCTGGTGGATTGATCCTGGTCGAGCAGCCTCTGCCTCACCTCTGCTGCGTCTCTGTACTGCTGGGGGATGCTGGCACTCTCCTGGCTGGGTGATTGTTGATGTTACTCTACTAGCCCTCTCCTGTCCGGTGATTGCTGATACTACCACTCTGATAGCACTCTAACTGGGTGATTGCTGATGCTGGCACACTCCTGGCTGGGCGATTGCTGATGCTGGCACTCTCCTGGCTGGGCGATTGCTGATGCTGGCACTCTCCTGGCTGGGCGATTGCTGATGCTGGCACTCTCCTGGCTGGGCGATTGCTGATGCTGGCACTCTCCTGGCTGGGCGATTGCTGATGCTGGCACTCTCCTGGCTGGGCGATTGCTGATGCTGGCACTCTCCTGGCTGGGCGATTGCTGATGCTGGCACTCTCCTGGCTGGGCGATTACTGATGCTGGCACTCTCCTGGCTGGGCGATTGCTGATGCTGGCACTCTCCTGGCTGGGCGATTGCTGATGCTAGCACTCTCCTGGCTGGGCGATTGCTGATGCTGGCACTCTCCTGGCTGGGCGATTGCTGATGCTGGCACTCTCCTGGCTGGGCGATTGCTGATGCTGGCACTCTCCTGGCTGGGCGATTGCTGATGCTGGCACTCTCCTGGCTGGGCGATTGCTGATGCTGGCACTCTCCTGGCTGGGCGATTGCTGATGCTGGCGCACTCCTGGCTGGGCAATTGCTGATGCTGGCACTCTCCTGGCTGGGCGATTGCTGATGCTGGCACTCTCCTGGCTGGGCGATTGCTGATGCTGGCACTCTCCTGGCTGGGCGATTGCTGATGCTGGCACTCTCCTGGCTGGGCTATTGCTGATGCTGGCACTCTCCTGGCTGGGCGATTGCTGATGCTGGCACTCTCCTGGCTGGGCGATTGCTGATGCTGGCACTCTCCTGGCTGGGCGATTGCTGATGCTGGCACTCTCCTGACTGGGTGATTGCTGATGCTAGCATTCTGATAGCACTCTTGGCCGGGTTGCTGATGCTGGCACTCTAGCACTCCTGGGTGGGTGATTACTGATGCTTGCACTCCGGAAGCGACTGCAGGTAACACCAACACACTTAGCAAGGACACTAGCAACACCAGTAACACGCGCAGCAACAGCAATACCAGTAACACGCAGCTCGCTTGCTAACGCACTCAGCTCTCACACTGAGGTTCGGGGGTCGATTCCCTGTACGGGTGGAAACATTAGGACGTGTTTCCTTAAGACACCTGCTGTCCGTGTTCACCTAGTAGTAAAATAGGTACCATGGTGTTAGTCGACTGGTGTGGGTCGCATCCTGGGGACAAAACTGACCTAATTTGTTCGAAATGCTCTGCATAACGAGCTTTCTGTATAGTAGTAAGTCATTGATGTCAGCTAGACCTGTATACCTTGTACTTGTAGAAATAAAGATTTTGATTATTATACCAGTAACACGCAGCAACAGCAACACTAGTTAACACATGCAGCAGCAACACCAGTAGCACGCAGCAGCAGCAGCAACACTACCTGTAACACAGCAACGACACCAACGGGAGCAGCAACACACGATGCAACACCAGCATAAAAGCGCCAACAGCAGCAGAGGCGAGAGGAAGAGTATCAGTGAGAGTGCTTAAGTAAGCACAGGTCTGAGAGCGTTAAGACGTAGTCTCGGGTTTACCTGGAGAGGGTTTCGGGGGTCAACGCCCCCGCGACTCGGTAACCCTCTTGCTTACAAGGTGGATCACCTCCCCTTCTCTCCCTCCCTCACTGTAGGTGTGTGTATGTATGTGTAGTGATTTTTATATGCAACATTCAGAATAATTGCTGGGGTCATTAGCCTGAAGATCAGTAGCAGAAATATTCGTAGCAGTAGTCATTAAAGTAGCAATAGAAGTGGCAGAAATAGGACTAGTAGTAGAAGTTTCATTAGAAGTAGCACTATACATGGCGGCATTATACTAAATTCAATAGAAGTGACAGTAACAATAGAATTGGCGGTAGTATTAGTAGTAGCAGCAGTAGGAGGCAGTGTTAAGAGCGTGGGAGACTGGGGCCCATCTCACTAACTTCAACACTCCAGAAAATTAAGTTAAAATCTTGAGTCAGTCTGGCCTGGATACCTTATTTGCGTGTCTGTGTGTAAATTTAAACGTAACGAGATATTTATATAATTTCAGCAACTATTTTAAAGTGGAATGTTCTCCATAGGTGGTGTTTCTAGGGAACATGAGTGGCTGATGTTCATGTGGGAGTGAAACTCATTTGCTCGTGACATGGTTAATTTACCTGCTGCTGCTGCTCCTGCTGTTGCTCCTGCTGCTGTTAGAAACACAACCTCCTCGCTCTGACACCCACCTAGTGCATACCACTCGTGATTTCTTGTGGTGGAATTTTGAAGGAGAAAGTATCCAGTCTTAGCATGTCATCTGATAGGGGCACTGCAGAAGGGCGGGTCGTTCTCAAATTCAGTCCTGCTCAGTCATACGAGTCTTCAGTTTTGAAGCTACCCAAGGTTTAACACGCCTGAGTTCGCACATTACTACGCTCCCTAAATATATGCTCATCAAAGTTTTTCTGCTTGTGAGTTGAATAAGCCCATTGTGTGGGTGAAACGTTATGAGTAAAGGATGACATTATACAGAGTTTGTCAGTTTCCAATGTATTCTAAGGAAGAAATTTTCGAATTCTACGGTATTTTCAACCCATTGTTCACTTTTAAAAACTTTTTTTTTTCTCAGTTGGTTGTGAATTGTTCCTGCCACGGTATTGTCTTTTATTCTGCCTGTATGATTTGTGTTTAGCTTACGACTATTATTGAATTAAAATTTTAAAAATAAACACACTACCACCGTAGAGCCTGCTACATGAATAAAAGAAAACTCGGTTGAATTATGAAAACATGCAGTCGTACTAAATTCTATAAACTGCAAGAACAGTATCATTATAGACAACCAGAACATCTCACCCCCCCATGGAAGCTGTTAGTCTTAAAAGCCTCTCCCAAGCTCATCAACAGTACTCGTTTTCTTATACCAGAAAGAAACTTCTCGCCTAATTGTCTTTAAGAAGATATCAGATTATAATCTGTGATATCAGTGTGTATAATTATATACACTGATGGATATAAAGCCTACTGGGGAGCTGCATACTGTTGTTACCACCCTTGAAAAGGGTTAGTGGCCATGTTGAGTTAGGCATAATTAACTGGGCTTCTGCATAATCTGATGGGTTTTTTTACCATCCTAGTAGCACTAGTTAACTTGCACAAGGAGCTTGATCCGTTGATCATTACTGATTCTGTCACCACTGAAGGCACTAGACTCGCATAATGAGTCGAACAGAAGGCTCATCCTTCGTCAGTGTGTGTGAAGCATTAGAAATGATAAGGAAATAAATATGAATGTCCTAGGAATGCAGTTAGAAGTCCGAGTAGATTTGCAACTCGTGATAACATGACTGTAGAGAAGCTCATATACGAGGCTACTTGAAATGTAAAGAGTGATGTAGTAACCAGGCTTAAACTTGGTTACAAGTACCTCTGGTAGCTTGGCAGACACTAAGATGATTATCAGAATAATGAAAAATTATGTGGTTATCTTTATTGTAACCTTTGTTATTAATTATCCACTTATTTAAGAATAAAGATGCAGTATAAACTGCGTGGTATCAAAATATCCTAATAGTAAAATAAGTTACCAGACATTTTCAACAAGTAATCCTAATTTATTTGTAACCGACCAAAGGTAAATTGTAAATATATTTCCAGTTGCATTCCTATTAGCTCTCTGGGGTCTAGTTCCTAGGTCTTCTGTGTATCCATGTTACCGTCCAGAGGATGGCTATGGGGTGCACAATAAACCAGCCTCTGGGGGGAAGGGAGGGAGAATGTGCTCTGGCGACCATGAGCAGGAAGAAAAGTATCCTGCTTGTGAATTATAATGTTCATCCCCGTCCATCTCCTCGGTAGAACACACTCGCATAGAAAGAAAAGCCTTCATGGTTATTTGTAGTTGCAAGTAGAATAGTGTTTGGTAAGTTTTCAAATTTTTTTTTTTTTTTGACAGCGAGAGAATTTTTTTAAAGGATAGTTTTGACTTAAGATTGGAAATGGTTGGATCATTTTGACCTGCCTATTATTGGGGGGTAAAAAAAAGGCCTATTCTTGTATATATATTTTTATTGTTGGACTGCCAATACAGTTGCCGCTGTCTCTGTAAACATGGCTGTCATGATCTTGTAGGGAGTTTCAGGGGCCTTGTCCCAGTTTCTTGCGGTCTATAGGAATTTTATAGGTCCCGAGGCACGCGCTCGCTCGCGCGCAGTGGATGAATGACTGTGGCGGTGGCGGATGCTGCCTCCACTACCTGTGGTGGCGGCTTGGGGCATTAAGTAGGTGATAAGGTGGTTAAACTGTACGGGGAGGGGGGAAGGAATTGGTGAGTGGGGGGGATTAAAGTGGTGGTGGTGCTATTAACAACGATTGCTTTCTCAGCCTTGTCTGTATTGGTAGTCCAGGTGATGTTGGGAGGGTGATGGGAGATGTTGGGAGGGAGACGGGAGATGTTGGGAGGGAGACGGGAGATGTTGGGAGGGAGACGGGAGATGTTGGGAGGGAGACGGGAGATGTTGGGAGGGAGACGGGAGATGTTGGGAGGGAGACGGGAGATGTTGGGAGGGAGACGGGAGATGTTGGGAGGGAGACGGGAGATGTTGGGAGGGTGATGATCGTGTACCTTTTTCACTCCTCTCGAACACTATTTCTGTCCACCTTATTAATTCATCCCAGTATTTTGTACGTTGCTATCATGTCCCCTGGGTCTTCTGTCCTGTGTTTTCAAGTTTACCTCATTCAGTCTCTTCTCGTAGTTCTTTCACTTTGGTTCTGGGACTAGTCTGTGGGTTCCATGCTGGTGCTGCATACTCAGGGATGGGCGTAATATATATCGTCTGTGGTGTTGCGAATAACTGTTGACATTATTAATAGCTTGAATTTGTTGCGGTTACTAATAGCCTTAGATTTGACAGTCGTGCGCATGTTTCAGAGGTTATTCAGTTGATGTGCGCCTCAGGTAATATGCTCAGTTACATGCTTACCCCGAGACTTTTCTTTGAGGTTTGTCGTCTGTGTACTTAGCCTGTACTCTGATTCTGGTATTCTTTGACCTTCCCTAATTTTATACTCTTGCACTTGCTAGAGTTTAATTCCAATAACCGATTATCAGACCAATCCTGCAGCGTGTCCATGTCAATTTTCGTTGTGCTCTCGTTTTCTTCGTTAGTTTCTCGCATATATGAATAGGTATACGTCAGTCTTCCATCGTGTTAACGTACACCAGAAACAATGCTGATCCTTGTTGATCCCTGCTTCCTATTCTTGTCCATTCCGATTCCGCTTCCAGGACTGTCTTGTTTACTTACTGTTAGATATTCCTTAATCCATTATAATGCTTTATTCCTGCCTATTACGCTAGCTTCTGTCAGTCTCTTGTGCTGTACTGTGATCAATGTCTTCTTACAGTCCAAGAGTATGCAGTCCACCCATTCCTTTCTTGCCATCACTTCTTTTACCTAGTTCTAGAACTCAAGCAAGTTTGATGCAGTATTTAGTCTCTAAGACCATGCTGGTTGTTGTGTGAACCCCTAGTTTAAAGATGCTCCACCACTCTCCTGCAGAAGGGAAGGATGAAACACTTGCTTCGGACATTTTTGTAATTGTCAGATTCTCTGGATTTTTTTTACAGAGTTGTATATATGCAGTATATAGTGATATAAGACTGTGGAAGTTTCAAATATAAATGATTTCTTATTATATGGCAACACAGACCGGGCCGCAGGGGCGGTGATCCCCTAGACCCTCTCCAGGTATACTGCAGGTATACCTGTACATGCACAGAAAATTTCGATACAGGAAAAGTGTTGCAGGTGAGTGTACATGACTAATAAGTTGGTTAATTGACTTTTCAGAAGACTGAAAATATGAATATACATTTTAAAATTTCAAAAAATCTGAATTTTGAAAAAAGTTAATTCAGAAAACATGACTGAAATTAAATATTTTGACTGAGATTCTGGTGCAAATAGTCATAGACTTGAAGAACAATGACTTCTTGTATAGTATCAGAAAATAGTTTGATAAACGAGACGCTTTTGCAACATACGGGTAACTTTATTCTGGGAAAAGTTTGGGGAGCCAGTAGCTTCTTCAGTCCAGTCCAGAAAAAAGGTGGAAGATAAGTTTGAGGTAATCAGTCCCTCAGCCTGGAGTCCATCAATCAAGATTGATGGACTGAGAGTCCAGGTTATCTCGAACTCCTCCTCATCTTCAACCTTCCTCTGCATCGGCAACGTTTCCAGAATATAGACACCCACATGTTGCATAAGTCTCTCATTTACCAACTTGACGGTTATCTAAACCATTTATTGAGAGAAAATAATTTATATGGTTGTAACAGAAACTTCACAAATATAGGTGATGACATAATAAGTTTTCAGTTTTCCAATAGCTTTATCTTCTGACCACCCATGTTTTCCTCACTTGCATAATATATATAAATTAAGACAAAAAAATAGATTAGAAAACGGAGGACTCGTCCACAAAAGACCAAAGTTACATAAAACGCACCAGAGTTTTCACCGTAAAATTGGTAGTCGCAAAACAAAAAAAAATTCCGAAAACTCGACTTAAAAAAGTCATAGAAACAAAAATTGAACTCCAAAGTATTCCTTGAAATATGAAATATTTTTTTTAAATATAACTAAGACGGTTTTTTTTTAGGTGTTTTATCGTCACGAAGAGACTTGTAACCCCGTCTTTGACCTTCCTCAGATGTTCGTACAACGTGTGTTGTCTTCCACACAGGTATTGTATCACTAAGTGTGGGTGGGACTTGTTGGCACAACATAGGTGTGGGTGGGTGTGACACAGGTGTTGATGTATGGTAACATTAAATGCAGAAAGTGAGACTATTCACAGTGCTTGTAACACCACCTACTTCTCTCTCTCTCTCTCTCTTCTATTCTTCTTCTTACTCTTCTTTCTTTCCCTCCTGTCTATCCCTCTACCTCCTGCACATCAAATATAAACTCCTCCCCTCCCACATACACTGCTCTACATACTCTTACCATTATAATCATGGCTTTAGAATTTCATAAGTGCTCCAATGTATTTGTTCCAACTCTTATTTTTATTGCATTTTTGTTTTGAGACCTTTCTTATATTTCCTTTGTAGTGCTAAACTCGTTTGAATCATTCAGTGTTTAGAGGCTCGACCCTCTGTCTGGTAAGCGCGTGACAGAAGCCGCGTCTCTTGCAGTACGACTTTCCCTTTGGTGTGTTTGGTGAAAGGTGTGTTTTTCGTATTTAGAATGGTTACTTAACGTTTTGTTTTGTTGTGTGTACGCGAGCGCATGTGCATGCATGCACGCATGCACAGGAATCGCATGACCCCATTGTGTGCCCAACCTCATCTCAAATAAGTCAGTTGTATTTTCAGGTCACTCTCCGCCTATTCCGGACTGTGAAGTCGGAGTCGGAAGCATTTCTTGGGTTACTGGAGTTTGGTGTCGGTAAAATGTAATTAAAGGAGTCTGGGGTCGGAGGTGCCATAGACAGGAGTCAGTGCCATGAGCACAGGAGTCGGAGGTGCCATGGTCCCAACTCAGTCCCAAATAAGTCAGGATTCGGAGCTTTTGACGAAGTCGGAGTCGGAGGTGCCATGGTTACGGAGTCGGAGGTGCCATAAGTACAGGAGTCGGAGGTGCCATAGACAGGAGTCGGAGGTGCCATAAGTACAGGAGTCGGAGGTGCCATAAGTACAGGAGTCGGAGGTGCCATAAGGTCACACAGGAGTCGGAGGTGCCATAAGTACAGGAGTCGGAGGTGCCATAAGTACAGGAGTCGGAGGTGCCATAAGTACAGGAGTCGGAGGTGCCATAAGTACAGGAGTCGGAGGTGCCATAAGTACAGGAGTCGGAGGTGCCATAAGTACAGGAGTCGGAGGTGCCATAAGTACAGGAGTCGGAGGTGCCATAAGTACAGGAGTCGGAGGTGCCATAAGTACAGGAGTCGGAGGTGCCATAAGTACAGGAGTCGGAGGTGCCATAAGTACAGGAGTCGGAGGTGCCATAAGTACAGGAGTCGGAGGTGCCATAAGTACAGGAGTCGGAGGTGCCATAAGTACAGGGGTCGGAGGTGCCATAAGTACAGGAGTCGGAGGTGCCATAAGTACAGGAGTCGGAGGTGCCATAAGTACAGGGGTCGGAGGTGCCATAAGTACAGGGGTCGGAGGTGCCATAAGTACAGGGGTCGGAGGTGCCATAAGTACAGGGGTCGGAGGTGCCATAAGTACAGGGGTCGGAGGTGCCATAAGTACAGGAGGTCGGAGGTGCCATATGGGTCGAGGTGCATAAGACAGGGTCGGAGGTGCCAGCAGGTCAGGTGCCATAAGACAGGTCGGAGGTGCCATAAGTCAGGTCGGAGTGCCATGACAGGTCGAGGTGCCATAAGCAGGGTCGGAGGTGCATAGACAGGTCGGAGGTGCCAACAGGTCGGAGGTGCCATAGACAGGGTCGAGGTGCCATAGACAGGTCGGAGGTGCCAAGTACAGGGTCGGAGGTGCCATAAGTACAGGGTCGGAGGTGCCATGACAGGGTCGGAGGTGCCTGTACAGGAGTGGAGGTGCCATAGACAGGAGTCGGAGGTGCCATAAGTACAGGAGTCGGAGGTGCCATAAGTACAGGAGTCGGAGGTGCCATATGCCGACTCCACAACCTAGTGAGTATATATACTGTTATTTTTAACTGTGTTGGAAGTGATCAAGGTTCCGGGACCGAAACGTTTTCTAATAAAAATGTCCTTGTGTTTGCTCACTCGTCTTTTTCAACCAACGTTTCTGAACGTCAAAAACCTAGAAATGGTTCTGTTATACGTGTACGCGAGTTAGAATGTTTCTGTTGAATGTTAGGCCTGTCTAGTATGGGCTGGTAGGCCTACTGCAGTGCTTCTGTTATGTAGTTGAGAGTAAAGTTAGGGTCAGGCTTTAAGTTGGCGGAGAACGTAGGAAGTCACACAAGTGCCAGGCTAAGGTGTCTTCTGCTGAAGCCTTACTTGTCGACACGTGGCGTGGAGTGTCGATAATGTATTGAATTTACAGTGTGTGGGGGGGGAGATACAAACGTTGATAGTGGTGTTAACACACACTGTTAACATAGTGTGTTAACACAGTGTTAAACAGTATGGTGGAATACCAACTTTCTAAGGAACGATATGTTCCACACTGCATGTTCCACACTGCCAGACGTAAGCTGACCGTTAATGATTAATTCGGTGTTGTTGGCTAGTTTGTGTAATTATAAACGTATTTTAACCTAACCTACAATAACAAACGATTAGTATTTTAGGTGCTTAGATCGCTCAGAAATCAACGAACTGTAATGCGTGTGAAAAAGCACGTCCTGTTTGATGGCCAGGTTGGTAACGTAGTATAATTTGTTAAGTTTTTTTTCAAGTGTCGGAGGTTTTTAGTAACGCAGAGGATCAGAGACGCCGCCACCCGATCTCGGAACGCACCGAAGTTAGAAGGGCACTGTGAAGCAACACTCACGAGAGTAGCGTATGCAAATAGAAGTGTATGATATAGGATTGTGATACTAGTGCCTGGGGGGGGATGGGATGGGGAATTGATTGGGATACTAGTGGTTGGGTAATTGATTGGGATACTAGTGGTTGGGTAATTGATTGGGATACTAGTGGTTGGGTAATTGATTGGGATACTAGTGGTTGGGTAATTGATTGGAATACTAGTGGTTGGGTAATTGATTGGGATACTAGTGGTTGGGTAATTGATTGGGATACTAGTGGTTGGGTAATTGATTGGGATACTAGTGGTTGGGTAATTGATTGGGATACTAGTGGTTGGGTAATTGATTGGGATACTAGTGGTTGGGTAATTGATTGGGATACTAGTGGTTGGGTAATTGATTGGGATACTAGTGATGGTTGGGTAATTGATTGGGATACTAGTGGTTGGGAATTGATTGGGATACTAGTGGTTGGGGAATTGATTGGGATACTAGTGGTTGGGGAATTGATTGGGATACTAGTGGTTGGGGAATTGATTGGGATACTAGTGGTTGGGGAATTGATTGGGATCATTGTCGTTGGGGGATTGATTGGGATCCTGGTGGTTGGGGGATTGATTGGGATCCTGGTGGTTGGGGGGATGGGATAGTTAAGGGAGTGATGGTGGGGTAGTTGTGGAGGGGGTTGTAGGAAAGCCGGACTGTCATATTTTGTTTTATGCACAGGAATGTATTTTATATAACACACAAAGAGGAGGAGGAAGGGTAAGGGGAGGAGGAGTATTAGGAGGAGGATAATAATAAGAGTCTCGTGTCTAACAGCTGTTTCACCTGAGCAGAGACCTTGACCTTTCACAAAGCAGATGTTGTTGCTGTCTCAGGTACCTGTGTCGGGTACCTGTCTCCTCTCGGGTACCTGTGTGTGTGTCGGGTACCTGTCTCCCCTCTCGGGTACCTGTGTGTCGGGTACCTGTCTTCTCTCTCGTGTACCTGTGTGTGTCGGGTACCTGTGTCGGGTACCAGTCTCGGGTACCTGTGTGTGTCGGGTACCTGTCTCCTCTCGGGTACCTGTGTGTGTCGGGTACCTGTCTCCTCTCGGGTACCTGTGTGTGTCGGGTACCTGTCTCGGGTACCTGTGTGTCGGGTACCTGTCTCCTCTCGGGTACCTGTGTGTGTCGGTACCTGTCTCCTCTCTCGGGTACCTGTGTGTGTGTCGGGTACCTGTCTCCTCTCTCGGGTACGTGTGTGTGTCGGGTACCTGTCTCCTCGGGTACCTGTGTGTGTGTCGGGTACCTGTCTCCTCGGGTACCTGTGTGTGTGTCGGGTACCTGTCTCCTCGGGTACCTGTGTGTGTGTGTCGGGTACCTGTCTCCTCTCTCGGGTACCTGTGTGTGTGTGTCGGGTACCTGTCTCCTCTCTCGGGTACCTGTGTATGTGTCGCGTACCTGGTGTGTGTCTGGTACCTGTCTCCTCTCTCGGGTACCTGTGTGTGTGTGTCGGGTGCCTGTCTCCTCTCTCGGGTACCTGTGTGTGTGTGTGTGTCGGGTACCTGTGTGCGTGTGTCGGGTACCTGTGTGAGTTTGTCGGGTACCTGCAAAGACTCGCATGCAGTGGTAGTGGGGTGGGGGTTGTGACGTTGGGTTGGGGGTAGAGAGGGTGTGGGTGGCGAGGGATAAATTGATCTTGTTAGTATGTATCTTGCGTGTGTCGTACACGAGCACTGAATAACCTCGTAGGATAAAACACTTTAATGTTACAATTCCTTGTTTCAGATTGAGAGGTAGGAAGTGTTCGCGTGCGTGCGTGTACTCATTTGTAGTCGCCTATTTGTGATTGGAGAGGTAGTCTGCTCCTGGCTCTGCCTCCATACTTACCACTTACTTGATTTACTCCCTATTGGGCTCTTGGGGCCCCTGTCATACCTAGTCGTAAAACTATTTATGAAGCCTGAATGTTTCTGCTTAGTTTCTACTTCCTGACAGCCCTGCTACTCTTGTCTTTAATTTCCAACTGTGCCCTTGTGTAGCAGTTTCCCGCCTCTCGAAGTCTGTGTTTGTTAATAACCCTTTAAAGTCCTCAGAGTATTTTATGTCTCCCCTGGATATTGTTTCCTTTAATATCGTCAGATTCAATTTTTTAAGCGTCTCCCCTTACCTCGTATTCGTTAGCTCAGGAACTTGTTTCGTGGCACATGTGTCTACTTTCCATGGTGAGGGTTTGATCAAGTGAGGGTTCCTTGTAGTGCCGCAAATAACTCTTGGTTCAGATTAATAAAAATGCTCTTTGATTTGCTAAGGAAGCATTTCGTGTGGGTGTGAGCGAGATGACGTGTCCCTCGGGCTACATAATCAAGACTATGCTCATCCCTAGGTCTTTCTCTAGGAGTGAGGTCACCCGTCTGTTTACTCAGTCTTTACTCACTTTACTAGCTTCTTGCCTCTTCCCCAATTGTCCTAACCTTGCATTTGGTGGGGTTGAATTCATATAGCCACTTGTCTGACTAGCCTTGCAATTCGTACTCTTTACTTCCCCTCGTCAGTTTTTATTTCTGTAAACATGGGTAAATCTTTTTTTGTAGGTATCATTGACTTGCACTAGAAACATTACTGGTCCCAATACCAATGCTTGAGGAACCCCGCTTGCTACATTTTCACTGACACCTCTTCTCGGAGAATCACTCGTCACCTTGTAAAGTACTCTTGGATCCACTGTAACACATTCTGTTCCTGCGTCTCGTGTTCAGCATTCATTGCCTTCATGGAGAGTCCAAGGGGATGTAATCCACCCATATCTCTCTCTCTCCCTCTCCCTCTCCCTCTCCCTCTCCCTCTCCCTCTCCCTCTCCCTCTCTCTCCCTCCCTTTCCCGTCCTCCTTTCCTTCCAACACACACACTAGCAAAGATGTTTTATATAAAGTATCGAGACAAGGAATTGGCTAGAAGCATCAGAAGCAGCGAGGCGATTTAGGGAAGCAACTTAGTGAACGCTGCCCCGAGGCTCCACCAACCTCTGTCAGTTGAATAGGGAAAAACAATATATAAGTTTCTATTTTTGTGCCTTTATAAATATTCTGCAGTGTCGAGAGTATGAAGACGTAAGAGTACTGTCACTTGGGAATAAAATTCTCTCTCATATGGTATACCAGTATGCTTCTGTCCACCCTGTGGGCCAAGAGCTCGAGGAGTGGTGGGCACGTCTCTACAAGCGGCACAAGGATGTGGAGTTGCTGGTGTCCCGGGCCATACACGGGAAGATGCCGAGGCGAAGGTTGCTGTATCGAGCCCACTCAAGAGTTGGGTGGGATAAACAATAGTAGTCTCTCTCTGGATAAGCTATACATGTCTATCTTTTGTTTTCAGTGAGTCGGCTGTAGACCCATTTTCTTAATTATGGAAATTTCCTAAGACAATTGCCAGATATATCTATATTCAGAATGTAGAGTATAGTAGATCTGCCTTCGTGACGTTATGGGTCACATCTGCAGATTTGACCTTGGGAAGCCGCGGGAGCCCGGTGGGGCCTGAAAACTAGCAACAAATTATACAGGGTTCAACAGAATGTGGGTGCTTGGCTCTGCTCCTTCAACCGGAAACGTAATTTTGAGACTAATCTCTATCGATAGAGGGACTCGCATTTCACCCCTAGCTTGTTGGCAGTTGCTAATGTCCCTCTCTGTAATTTGTAATGTGGGTTAGGCCTTTCTACCTTCGTCATGGTATTTTTTATAATTACCGAGGTGTCTGTAGAGATCTCGAGGAATATTTTACCAGTCTTTTGACATTAATAATTTCATTTTTTTTTATTTGATGCTGGGTAGTTTAACTTGGCATGGTAGTATTTAAGTGTTTGTTCGTTGCTTTTGTTGATTTAAAAGTAAACATTTTTCTATTCTGTACTATTAATGCTACGTAAGTACAGCCAAAGGGAACACTTTTCTGTCTTCAAGAGTCTAATCACATGACACGTGTAGCATTATTCTCCGCAGCCTTGATTTATTCTCGCATGTCCTTGACATTTTTGGACATGGGCGTGGCTACCTTGTTCCATAGTAGCAACAGCTTGTTCCATAGTTCAGCTTGAAAGTAGCAGCAGTTTGTTCCATAGTTCAGCTTGAAAGTAGCAGCAGCTTGTTCCATAGTTCAGCTTGAAAGTAGCAGTAGCTTGTGCCATAGTTCAGCTTGAAAGTAGCAGCAGTTTGTTCCATAGTTCAGCTTGAAAGTAGCAGCAGCTTGTTCCATAGTTCAGCTTGAAAGTAGCAGCAGCTTGTGCCATAGTTCAGCTTGAAAGTAGCAGTTTTTTTTTTCTTTAAGCTGTAAGGCTTTTGTTTTTCTTTGTTTCCTTATTTCCTTCATCACTTAGTTCCTTGCTTCCATTCTCCTTCCTTCGTTCCTTGCTTCCTTCGTTCATGCTTTAATTCTTTGTTTTTTTGTTTTTCTCTAACGTTCCTTGCTTCCTATGTTCCTTCGTTCCTTCTTTGGTTCCTTGCGTCCTTCGTTCCTTCTTTGGTTCCTTGCGTCCTTCGTTCCTTCTTTGGTTCCTTGCGTCCTTCGTTCCTTCTTTGGTTCCTTGCGTCCTTCGTTCCTTCTTTGGTTCCTTGCGTCCTTCGTTCCTTCTTTGGTTCCTTGCGTCCTTCGTTCCTTCTTTGGTTCCTTGCGTCCTTCGTTCCTTCTTTGGTTCCTTGCGTCCTTCGTTCCTTCTTTGGTTCCTTGCGTCCTTCGTTCCTTCTTTGGTTCCTTGCGTCCTTCGTTCCTTCTTTGGTTCCTTGCGTCCTTCGTTCCTCAGTTCCTTGCCTCCTTCGTTCGTTCCTCGGTTCCTTGCCTCCTTCGTTCGTTCCTCGGTTCCTTGCCGCCTCCGTTCGTTCCTCGGTTCCTTGCCTCCTTCGTTCGTTCCTCGGTTCCTTGCCTCCTTCGTTCGTTCCTCGGTTCCTTGCCTCCTTCGTTCGTTCCTCGGTTCCTTGCCTCCTTCGTTCCTCGGTTCCTTTCCTCCTTCGTTCCTCGGTTCCTTGCCTCGTTCGTTCCTCGGTTCCTTGCCTCCTTCGTTCGTTCCTCGGTTCCTTGCCGCCTCCGTTCGTTCCTTGGTTCCTTGCCTCCTTCGTTGCTTCCTTCGTTCTTTGCTTCCTTCGTTCTTTGCTTCCTTCGTTCTTTGCTTCCTTCGTTCTTTGCTTCCTTCGTTCTTTGCTTCCTTCGTTCTTTGCTTCCTTCGTTCTTTGCTTCCTTCGTTCCTTGCTTCCTTCGTTCCTTGCTTCCTTCGTTCCTTGCTTCCTTCGTTCCTTGCTTCCTTCCTTCGTTTCTTGCTTGCTTCCTTCGTTTCTTGCTTGCTTCCTTCGTTTCTTGCTTGCTTCCTTCGTTTCTTGCTTGCTTCCTTCGTTTCTTGCTTGCTTCCTTCGTTTCTTGCTTGCTTCCTTCGTTTCTTGCTTGCTTCCTTCGTTTCTTGCTTGCTTCCTTCGTTTCTTGCTTGCTTCCTTTGTTTCATGCTTGCTTCCTTTGTTTCTTGCTGGCTTCCTTCGTTTCTTGCTTGCTTCCTTTGTTTCTTGCTTGCTTCGTTTCTTGCAAGTTGAACGAAAAGGAAGTACCAGAAAGGAGTGTCGTCCTGACCTCGGCTCTGGCGTCACTATCACAGAGACGAACATAGATCTGACAAGCGGTTCTTGACGGAGACTGAAATTTGGCTGCACACTCCAGCCAGTCAATTTTGGTCGCATCAACTTGTCCGTGTTTATGCATTCCACCTAATGTTTGTAAAACGTAAGTTTCTTCGTTGACCCCTTCAAAAAAGGGATGTTATGAAGGGCTCTTGGTCTAAAGAATTGGAGCTACCCTTTGGATCAAGACACCCTTGTGCAAGACAGATACGTGTCTTGAACATATTCTTCACAACACAGTTTCTCTACCGTCAAAGGACACGTACAATCGTCAGGTAGAATGCTACTTTAAAGAAATTGATTCACCCCTTTCCCTTGCCCCTTACCCTTAGGAGGGAGAAACTTGTAGAATGAGGCAGTAAAAAGCTTTAAGAATTTCGTTCCCGTGCGTGCCACTCATTCCTTTCCAGGACGCAGACATGTATCAGACGTGTAGCATGCGGGTTATTTGTGTATTGTTCCTGTCACGGTGTTGTGCCTTTTATTCCTTGTTGAAAAACATTTACAGGTACCTCTGTCATCACACACTACCTCTACGTGGCGTACTGCCCACGGAAGTGACAGGTACCCACGTCATCACACACTACCTCTACGTTGCGTACTGCCCACGGAAGTGACAGGTACCCCCGTCATCTCACACTCCTACGTGGCGTACTGCCCACGGAAGTGAGACAGGTACCCCCGTCATCACACTCCCTCTACGTTGCGTACTGCCCACGGAAGTGAGACAGGTACCCCCATCATCACACTCCCTCTACGTGGCGTACTGCCCACGGAAGAGAGACAGGTACCCCCATCATCACACTCCCTCTACGTGGCGTACTGCCCACGGAAGTGAGACATTTACCCCCATCATCACACACCCTCTACGTGGCGTACTGCCCACGGAAGTGAGACAGGTACCCCCATCATCACACACACTCTCTACGTGACGTACTGCCCACGGAAGTGAGACGGGTACCCCCAGCATCACACACACCCTCTACGTGGCGTACTGCCCACGGAAGTGAGACAGGTACCCTCATCATCTCACACACTCCCTCTACGTGTCGTACTGCCCACGTAAGTGACAGGTACCCCCGTCATCACACACCCTCTACGTGGCGTACTGCCCACGGAAGTGACAGGTACCCCCGTCATCACACACCCTCTACGTGTCGTACTGCCCACTTAAGTGAGACAGGTACCCCCGTCATCACACACCCTCTACGTGGCGTACTGCCCACGGAAGTGAGGGAAACAAACACGCTGGAGAACAATCTGGGAGAACGTGTTGCTGTGTGTAACTTTGATAGGCCAGGCAGGATAATGGCTCGTAGTCAGCAAATTCAGCAGTTTAAAAAAATGTTTGTACGCTGCCAATGCTCCACCAGTTTCTTTTATGTAAGAGTTTATCAAATAATGGATGAAAAAGCTGTTTCACCATACATAAAACGCCATTTTATCACGACTGAATTTTTTTTAAAGGTAAAAGCTGTTATTCAAGTTTGCTTATTTCAGGCTCCAGCATTATTTAAACTACCTACCTACCTGGAGTCTACCTGGAGGGTATCCCGGGGATCAACGCCCCCCGCGACCCGGTCCATGACCAGGCCTCCTGGTGGATCAGGGCCTGATCAACCAGGCTGTTACTGCTGGCCGCACTGCCCTTTCCCCCCCATTTTCTCTAAGAACACGACCCACAACAGTCAGATAAAACAAAAGGACCTATTTACTGCTATGGGAATAAGGGCAACAGGTGTAACGAGGTTAGGCAACGTTCGTCAGGAAACAGGACAAGTGTTTCCTGACGCGGGTCTGTCATATGATGACCCACAGCTGGAACTTTTGGTCATCTGACAGAGGCCTTTGCTGGCTTACCTGTCCATCCCTTAAAAGTTTATGGTTATGATTATAACCATTTATTTTCTTTAGTAAGGAAGACAATCTGGGTACTGGTCTTGCATGGAGTTCAGGGCCTCATGTCTTTGAACTGAGTATACTACAAACTCTGATCATACAATAGAGAGAGAAAATAATGTGAGGGACCTGGGAGTGGTAATGTCTGAGGATCTCACTTTCAAGGATAACAACAGTTCCACGATCACAACTGCAAAGAAAATGATTGAATGGAAATTGAGAACGTTCAAAACAGAGATGCCAAGCCAGTGATGATCTATTTTAAATCACTTGTTCTCTCTAGGCTGGAATACTGCTGTACATTAACATCCCCATTCAAGGCAGTTGAAATTGCAGATCTAGAGAATGTACAGAGAACCTTTACTGCACGTATAAGTTCCATCAAACACCTTAACTACTGGGAACGCTTGTAAGCACTTGACTTGTACTCGCTGGAACGCAGGCGAGAGAGATATATCATAATCTACACTTGGAAAATCCTAGAAGGAATGGTCCCGAATTTTCACACAGAAATCACTCCCTACGAAAGTAAAAGACTGGGCAGGCGATGCAAAATACCCCAAATGAAAAGTAGAGGCGTCATTGATACACTGAGAGAAAACACCATAAGTGTCCGGGGCCCAAGACTGTTCAACAGCCTCCCACCATGCATAAGAGGAATTACCAATAGGACTCTGGTTGCCTTCAAGAGGGAGCTGGACAGATACCCCTTTATCGGGCAGGCCATGGATTCAAACCCCACCCGTTCCGTGGTTTGTTTACAATCCTGTTAGTACGATTTCTAGAGTCTAGATGTATTTCGATCTTCGTGTCAAGTCGGTGCCGGATCAGCCGGGCTGTGGTTTGTACGTTAGACTACGTGCGGCCAGCAGTAACAGCCTGATTGATCAGGCCCTGATCCACCGGGAGGCCTGGTCATGAACCGGGCCGCGGGGGCGTTGACCCCCGGAATACCCGCCAGGTAGATGTCTGGCGCCTCTCGCCAGTCTGTACGTTAGTCAGTATGACGGTGTTAGGTGATTTTCTGACCGTCAGTGTTTTCTTAAAACTTCTGGAGTGTTCACGTCTGGTCCCTCAGTTCAAGGTAATGCTGTCGGGTTCACCTTCCATCTGTCAGTTCAAGGTAATGCTGTCGGGTTCACCTTCCATCTGTCAGTTCAAGGTAATGCTGTCGGGTTCTTAGCATATTTTGTTGTTCATTAGGTCCATATTTATCTACCATTTACTCTTATTGTCGACTACCTTTCGACCAGTCTCTACTTTATCTTCCTTCCTAGTTCATTCTTAGACAAAGAAATTAATTTCTAGTAGTGACACCAGTATCATAAAGACTAATGGATACTCTTATGTCGTTACTTTGACACACCTTTTAATCTTATTCTCGTGTTTTGGACTTAGGTTGTTTGCATATTGTGTTTTCAGGATTCAGTGCCAAACCCTTGCAGTCACAATTGAAACATTGGCTTTCTTCATACATATTTGCATTCCGAGTAGATTGCGTTTCCAGTATGTTTAGGTGAACGAGTTTATAGTTTTGTGCTCGTTCTGACAATTGAGTTCGACATTCCATAGTCGGTACTACGAAGCTCTGGATCTCTTCCTAATTTTACTCTGCTAGTCTCTCTCACTTCTTTATTTCTCTCAATGCCTGTCATTTTTACATTACTTTGTCCAATATTCTTTTTTTTTTTTTTTTTTGCTTGCCAATTCCACATTCCTCTCTTCCTGCCTGTCAGTCACGCGTTCGTTTCTTTCCTCGTATCTATCCCACTTCCAATATAAAGTTGAATACCAGCACAGCGACAGCTTGCTCCTTTGAGTACATTGTTTATGTGAGAGATTCTTTCAGGGAGGAAAAAAAAAGTGTCATTCCTGTTTGTTTTACTGTCCCCTCTCACCCGTGTGCATCATGACATTCTTGGTCTTATTTTATGGTCCCTCTGTCTCGTGGGCACCATGACATGCTTGGTCTTCCTTTTTATGTTTTTTTCCTCACTCGTGGGCACCATGACATGCTTGGCCAGGAAGTTGATCACTGCTGAGCCCAGAATATATAGTCTTTATTTGACTGGTTTCCCCATGGTTTGACAGCCTATTTCACAAGTTTCTTTCTCCTGTGTCCGTGTTATTTGTGCATTGTTCCAGTCACGGTATTGTGCCTTTTTTATTCTTTATTTCACCTTCAGTAAAGTAGTTTAGGATCAGGTGCCCAGCTCCGGCGCTATTTGTTAACCAGTGCCCCCCCCCCACTCCATGATAGTGTGGTGTTTTTATTGTGAGCGAAGAAAAACTACGGCATATAGGAAGCACAGTCTTCTTTCATTACTCATCCACGATACAATTTCCCCTCTGGGCTTCCACACACATTGTTTTCACGGTGTGTGGTGACATGGTGTAGTGGTGGTGACATGGTGTGATGGTGTAGTGGTGGTGACATGGTGTGATGGTGTAGTGGTGGTGACATGGTGTGATGGTGTAGTGGTGGTGACATGGTGTGATGGTGTAGTGGTGGTGACATGGTGTGATGGTGTAGTGGTGGTGACATGGTGATGATGGTGTAGTGGTGGTGACATGGGTATGTGTAGTGGTGGTGACATGGTGTGATGGTGTAGTGGTGGTGACATGGTGTGATGGTGTAGTGGTGGTGACATGGTGTGATGGTGTAGTGGTGGTGACATGGTGTGATGGTGTAGTGGTGGTAACATGGTGAAATTTTGGGAGTGGTGATAGTGTGGTAGTGGTGGTGACTTGTATTATGGATGCTGCTGATAATGCGGTGACGGTTTTTTTTTTTTTTTTTTTTTGGAGAAGACCCGGGCCGGACGAACCGGCGAACCTACAAGGTGACGGTGGTGATGGGTTATACAGTGTGGTGTGCGGGTTGCAACACCGTGCAGTTGTTGTGCTTAATGTTGTAGTGGCAGTGACGTTGTGTGGTAGTGTAATGACTGAAATGTTCTCTGATATATGTAACGAAGTGGTTTACAAACGTGTTTGTATATAATCCTATAATATCCTATAACACCATAGCATCTTGCCTCTCAACTGGGTGGGTACAAACATGATGACCTACCTACCTGGAGTCTACATGGAGGACGTTCCGGGGGTCAACGCCCCCTCGGCCCAGTCTTTGACTAGGCCTCCAGGTGGATCAGGGCCTGATCAGCCAGGCTATTACTGATGGCCCCAATAGTCCAACGTACGAACCACAGCCTGGCTGGTCGGGTATTGACTTTAGGTATCTGTGCAGCTTCCCCTTGAAGGCAGCCAGGGGTCTATTGGTAATTCCCCTTATACCTGGTGGGAGGCTGTTGAACAGTCTGTGCTCCAGTTCCCTGAATTAAACCTGAATGTCTTCCACATCCCCCACAGGCACTGTATAATCCTATGGGTTTAGTGCTTCCCCCTTGATTATATTATTGTTGAACAGTCTTGGGCCCCGGCCACTTATTGTGTTTTCTCTTAGTGTACTAATGGTGCCCCTACTTTTCACAGGGGGTATGTTGCACCGCCTGCCAAGTCTTTTGCTTTCGTAGGGAGTAATTTCTGTGTGCGGATTTGGGACCAGCCCCTGTGGAATTTCCAGGTGTAGATTATGATTGTTTAGCCCGCGCTCAGTGAGTACAGGTCAAGTGACTCCAGCGTTCCCAGTAATTAAGGTGTTTGACGGTGCAGTAAAGGGTTCCCTGTACATCCTCTAGATCTGCGGTTTCATCTGCCTTCAATGGAGACATTACTGTACAACGGTATTCCAGCTTTGAGAAAGTGATTTAAAAAGGATCATCATTGTGCAACACTGATCTTATTGCATGTGTAACACTGGCCTCATTGTATGTTCAGATGTAAACATCGAATGGCAGGTCAGACTTAAAAAATGGGTGATCTTTTCTCGGTTCTATTATTTGACCATCCAAAGGGACCACCTGTTGCATTCTCGGCTCCTGTCCAACATAGGAGGAACTGGAGGATATTAATAAACTCGTTGGAAAAGTTATTCTAGTACATACGTGTTTATTTCAAACCTACCTACTTCTCTCTCACACACACACACAAAAAAAAAACACACACACACACACACCGGTGGCCTAGTGGGTAAAGCTCATGCTTCACGCACGGAGGGGCCGGGTTCAATTCCCGGTGGGGCAGAAACATTTCGAAGTGTTTCCTTACACACACACAAAACACACATACATACAACAGGCCTAGTGTCTAATTGACATGTGCCTAGGACAAAATGGTAACTAACACACATGTGAAATTAATGAGGAGAATCACATCGGAAGAGGACCAAGCAGGACTTCAAACAGACCTGGACAAGCTTGACATCTGGTCTAGCAACTGGCTTCTCGAATTCAATCCCACCAAATGCAAAGTCATGAAGATCGGAGAAGGACAAAGAAGACCGCTGACAGAGTACAGGCTAGGTGGACAAGGGCTACAAACCTCGGCAAAGGAGAAAGACCTTGGGGTGAGTATAACGCCAAGTACGTCTCCGGAGGAACACATCAACCAGATAACTGCGGCAGCATATGGGCGACTGGCAAACCTAAGATTAGCGTTCCGTTACCTAAACAAGGAATCGTTCAAGACACTGTACACCGTGTACGTCAGGCCCATACTAGAATATGCAGCACCAGTCTGGAACCCACACCTGGTCAAGCACGTCAAGAAACTAGAGAAAGTGAAGGTTTGCGACAAGGCTAGTTCCACAACTCAGGGATCTGTCCTATGAAGAAAGGTTGAGGGAAATAGGACTAACAACACTGGAGGAAAGAAGGGTCAGAGGAGACATGATAACGACATACAAAATACTGCGGGGAATCGACAAGGTAGACAGTGACAGGATGTTCCAGAGAAGGAACACAGAAACAAGGGGACACAACTGGAAGCTGAAGACTCAGATGAGTCAAAGGGATGTTAGGAAGCATTTCTTCAGCCACAGAGTAGTCAGGAAGTGGAATAGTCTAGAGAAAGATAGTGGAGGCAGGAACCATACATAGTTTTAAGAAGAGGTATGATAGAGCTCATGGAGCAGGGAGAGCAGAGACCCAGTAGCGGACAGCGAAGAGGCGGGGCCAGGAGCTGAGTCTCGACCCCTGCAACCACAATTAGGGGAGTACAATTAGGCGAGTACACACACACAGGAACCATACATAGTTTTAAGACGAGGTTTGATAAAGCTCATCGAGCAGGGAGAGAGAGGACCTAGTAGCAATCAGTGAAGAGGCGGGGCCAGGAGCTATGAATCGACTTCTGCAACCACAAATAGGTGAGTACACAAACACACACACCACACATCATTTTTATTTTATATATATAGGGAGGCACCACCTCTAGAACTTATATATTGTATATATGTACATAGTTATTATTTTGGCATAAGTAAATTCTATTGCTTCAGTTCAATTTCTAGGTAATTCAATAACCTCAGTAACTAGAGCTCATAGTGTTTAAATTACATCAGCTTCGTCACCCACAGTAATTTATTAGATCAGTGTTAGAACAGAATCGGTTTCCAACGTTTTGTTGATACATAAGGAAACACCTGAGTAAACTTTTACCGCCTTCAAAAGAGTCTATCACTGCAGTGGGAAAAATGAGAGAAAAATCGATTCTGACATTTATTGTAAGTCAGTTAAAATTTTATAAATGTATTTTCCACGTATAAAGCAGCTGCTTTACATTAATTGGTTTTAATGGCTTTATTGTGCACTCCGTGGCCATCCTGTGGGCGGTAGTCAAAGGCACGTAATGGGTTCATGGACTGGGCCACAGTATTCATAACCATTTAGTGGTAATAAAGTAATTTATATGTTCATGATCTGGTTAAAATCTTTACAAAGGTTCTTTATTTAAATGCAAAGATTCGGTTACTGACTGTTTGCATTTGTTTATAACGTAGCAGTATACGTCGTCTTAATAATAGTCTCGTTAAGACGACGAGAGTGCTCGTATTTCTGACCACCTGGGGCAGTCATTGTTCACCACCTGGGTCAGTCATTGTTCACCACCTAGGGGCAGTCATTGTTCACCACCTAGGGGCAGTCATTGTTCACCTAGGGGCAGTCATTGTTCACCACCTGGGGCAGTCCTTGTTGATCACTTGGGTCAGTTTTTTTAAATCAGGACTAGATAAACCCTCATTAGGGAAAAATCAAGAAACACTCAGAATCAAGGTGCTAGCCAAGATCACGCTGTGAGTGAGACCTTCAAGGTGCTAGTCAGTTGCCCCTTCAAACATGGAGCTGAGTACGGGTGCTCTCCTCACTCACCGTGTTAAGCAGAGTCTCCGCACTCGAGACTGAGTGTCAACTGTGTTTTGTAATAACCTCATAACTGAATGTTGTTTTTTCAGCTTCCTCATCCTCATAATGGTATTTCAACGTTTAATCTGTATCCTTTTATAGCCGTGAATTTTTTCTGTTTTACACCTAAGTATGAATTTTTTCGAAAAATTTTCAGTAAATATATTGTAACCACGAACAAGTGGTATTTAATCAAGAACATACTGCTGCTAGACTGGGGGTCGAACTCGTGTTGTTTTAGCCCGCCTCGTGGGAAGAGCAAAAAATTCACTACTATATATATATATATATATATATATAAGCTGAAAATTGCCATAAAATATTTTAGTTGTTTTCTATCATGGTGGATGGTGTTGGATGGAGAGGCTTGGCAATTTTCAGCTTTATAGTTCTTTAGGCAAATGGGTTGAGGACTGACAGATGGTCTGTGTCAGGTGAGACGGGTAAGAATCATTGTCTTACTGTGGATTGATGATGGTTGTGATGGTGACAGAAGTAGTGAGAGTTGTGGGTGCTGTTGATATTTGCTCAGGATTACCTTGTTGACACAACAGGTTTTGGTGGAACACACCTCCCTTCCTCCCCACACACATAGGCTGTTTGAGAGGCTGGAAACAGGTACTCGGGAGGCACAGCTGGATGTTACAGATAAGCCACAGGGATGTCAGAAAGTATATCTGCAGTCTCAGGGTGGTCAGAAAGAGTCCACGAGGCTAGGAGGGAATCAATCTGGCAAGCTGTAAGTTTAAAAGTGGGGCCAGGAGCTAAGACTCCTACAACCGTTTATAGGTGAAATAGATGAGGTGAGCATACTTACAGGAGCTGTGACTCGAGCTCTGTAACCATAAATAGGCGAGTGTACAAACATACACACACACACACACATACATACGGGTCAGTCCTAGGTCCGGAGCTGTTTCTTGTATACGTGAATGACATGATGGAAGGAATAGATTCAGAAGTGTCGCTTTTCGCTGATGTGAAACTGATGAGAATACAAGCGGGCGAGGATCACTTAAGATTACCAGGAGATCTGGACAAACTACAAGTCTGGTCCGACAAATAGCTCCTGGAATTTAACCCCAGTAAGTGCAAAGTCATGAAGATTGGGGAAGGACAAAGAAGACCGCAGTCGGAGTACAGATTAAGGGATCAAAGGCTGCAAACGTCACTTAAAGAAAAGGATCTTGGGGTAAGCATTATAACGAACATGTCCCCTGAGGCACACATGAATCAGATAACTGCTGCAGCATATGGGCGCTTGGCAAACCTGAGAATAGCATTTCGACATCTGAGTAAGGAGTTATTCACGACATTGTACACCGTGTACATCAGACCTACACTGGAGTATGCAGCACCAATGTGGAACCCACACCTAATCAAACACGTCAAAAAATTGGAGAAAGTGCAAAAGTTTGCAACAAGATTAGTCCCGGAACTGAGGGGTATATCTTACGATGAGAGGTTAAGGGAACTCAATCTGATGACACTAGAGGATAGGACGAATAGGGGGGACATGATAACTACGTATAAAATACTGAGAGGAATTGACAAGGTGAACAGGGCTCAAATGTTTCAGAGATGTGATACAGGAACAAGGGGCCACAATTGGAAGTTGAAAACCCAGAGGAGTCATAGGGATGTTAGGAAGTATTTTTTTAGCCTTAGAGTTGTCAGGAAGTGGAATAATCTGGAGTGAAGTAGTGGAAGCAAGTGTCATACATAGCTTTAAGAAGAGGTATGATAAAGCTCATGGAGCAGGGAGAGTGACTTAGTAACGACCAGTAAAGAGGCGGGACCAGGAGCTAAGTCTCGACCCCTGCAACCACAACTAGGTGAGTACACACACACACACCGTCCCCTCCTTGTCTTCACCTGCTCCATCAGAAACAACATGAACAAACGTAAAAATATTAACGTGATCCTCTTAGCGTTGGAACGAGTCTGCTGGTGGACGCTGGCTCTCAGTGCTCTGTCGACCTCCTCTCCCTTACCTCGGGCTCAGAGAGAGAGAGAGACACACAGAGAGAGACACACACAGAGAGAGAGACACACAGAGAGAGACACACAGAGAGAGAGAGACACAGAGAGAGAGAGACACACAGAGAGAGAGACACAGAGAGAGAAGAGAGACACAGAGAGAGAGAGAGACACAGAGAGAGAGAGAGAGAGAGAGAAGAGAGAGAGAGACAGAGAGAGAGAGAAGAGAGAGAGACAGAGAGAGAGAGAGAGAGAGAGACAGAGAGAGAGAAACAGAGAGAGAGAGAAAAAAGAGAGAGAGAAAACAGAGAGAGAGAGAGACAGAGAGAGAGAAGAAAGAGAGAGAGAGAGAACAGAGAGAGAGGACAAGAGAGAGAGAGAGACAGAGAAGAGAGAGACACACAAGAGAGAGACACAGAGAGAGAGCACACAACAGAGAGAAGACACACAGAAAAGAGAGACAGAGAGAACAGAAGAAAGACACAGAGACACACAAGAGACACACACAGAGAGAGAAAGAGAGAGAGAGAGACACAAAAAACAGAGACACAGAGAGAGAGAGAGAACAGAGAGAGAGAGACACAAGAGAGAGAGACAGACAGAGAGAGACAGAGACAGAGACAGACAGAGAACAAGAGAGACACACAGAGAAGAGAGAGAGAGACAGAGAGAGAGAGACACAGAGAGAGAACAGAGAGAGAGACACACAGAGAGAGAGAGACACACAGAGAGACACACACAGAGGAACAGAGAGAGACACACACAGAGAGACACAGAAGAGAGAGAGAGACACAGAGAGAGACAGAGAGACAAGAGAAGAGACAAGAGAGAGAGAGAGAGACACAGAGAGAGAGAGAGAGAGAACACACAAGAGAGAGAGACACAAGAGAGAGACACACAGAGAGAGACACACACAGAGAGAGACACACACAGAGAGAGCCAAGAGAGAGACCGAGAGAGAACACAAGAGAGACAAGAGAGAGACACAAGAAGAGAGAGACACAGAGAGAGAGACAGAGAGAGACACAGAGAGAGAGAGCACACAGAGAGAGAGACACACAGAGAGAGAACACACAAGAGAGAGACACAAAGAGAAAAGAGAGAGACACAGAGAGAGAAGAGAGAACACAGAGAAGAGAGAGACACAAAAGAGAGACACAGAGAAGAGAGACACAGAGAGAGAGAGACACAAGCAGAGAGAGACACAGAGAGAGAGAGACAGAGAGAGACGAGAGACACACAGAGAGAGAGACACACAAGAGAGAACACAAGAGAGAGAGACACAGAGAGGGACGCAGAGAGAGACCAGAGAGAGACACAGAGAGAGAGAGACACAGAGAGAGAGACACAGAAGAGAGAGACACAGAAGAGCACAGAGAGAGAGACACAGAGAGAAGAGACAGAGAGAGAGACACAGAGAGAGAGAACACAGAGAGAGACACAAGAAGAGAGAACACGAGAGAAGAGAGAGAACACAGAAAGAGACCAGAAGAGAGAGAACACAGAGAGAGAGAAAAGAGAGAAGACACAGATAGAGAGAGACACAGATAGAGAGAGACACAGAGAGAGAGAGACACAGAGAGAGAGAGACACAGAGAGAGAGAGAGACACAGAGAGAGAGAGAGACACAGAGAGAGAGACAGAGAGACAGAGACAGAGAGAGACAAACAGAGAGAGAGACACAAGAGAGAGACAAGAGAGAGACACAGAGAGAGAGAGAGACACAAAAAGAGAGAGAGACACAGAGAGAGAGAGACACACAGAAGAGAGAGAGACACAAGAGAAGAGAGAGACACAGAGAGACAAAAAGAGAGAGACAAGAAAGAGAGAGAGAGACAAGAACAGAGAGAGACCAAAGAAGAGAACAACAGAGAGAAACAGAAGAGAGAGACACAAGAGAGAGAGACCAGAGACAAGAGAGACCAGAGAGAGAGAGAACACAGAGAGAGAGGAGAACACAGAGAGAGAGACACACACAGAGAGAGACACACACAAGAGAGAGAGACACACAGAGAGAGACACACACAGAGAGAGACACGAGAAGACACACAGAGAGAGAGAGACACAGAGAGAGAGGACACAGAGAGACACAGAGAGAGAGAGACACACACAGAGAGACCAGAGAGAGAGACACACAGAGAGGACCAGAGAGAGGACACAGAGAGAACACAAGACACAGAGACACAGAGAGAAGACAGAGAGAGACACCAGAGAGAGAGAACGACAGAGAGAGAGAGAGAGACACAGAGAGACGAACAGAGAGAGAGAGAGACAACAGAGAGAGACACACAGAGAGACACAAGAGAGAGAGACAACAGAGAGAGACAGACAGAGAGAGAGAGAGACACAGAGACACACAGAGAGAGAGAGAGACCAAAGAGAGAGAGACACAAGAGACCAGACAAGAGAGAGAGACACAGCAGAGAGAGAGACACACAACGAGAGACACACACAAAAGAGAGACACACAGAGAGAGAACACAAAGAGAGAACACAAGAGAGAGAGAGACCAAGAGAGAGAGAACACAAGAAGAGACACAGAGAGAGCACGAGAGAGAGACACAGAGAGAGAGAGAGAGACACACAGAGAGAGAGAGGAGCACACAAGAGAGAGAGACACACAGAGAGAGACAGACACAAGAGAGAGACACAAGAGAGACACAAGAGAGAGAGCCAGCCACAAGAAGAGAGAGACAGAGAGAGAACCGAGAGAGAGAGACAGAGCGAGAAGAGAGACACAGAAGAGAACACAAGAGAGAGACACAAGAGAGAGACACAGAAGAGAGAGACACAGAGAGACACAGAGAGAACACAGAGAGAGAGAGACACAAGAGAGAGAGAACAGAGAGAGAGAGAGACACAGAGAGAGAGAGAAAGAGAACAGGACACAGAACACAGAGAGAACAGACACACAGACAGACACAGAGAGACACACAGACAGACAGACACACAGCAGACAGAACACAGACAGACAGAGACAGACACACAGACAGACAGACACACAGACAGACACAGACAGACACACAGACAGACACAGACACACAGACAGACAGACACACAGACAGACACACAGACAGACACACAGACAGGACACAGAGCAGACAGACACAGACAGACAGACAGACAGACACAGACAGACAGACACAGACAGACAGACACAGACAGACAGACAGACAGACACAGACAGACAGACACACAGACAGACACAGACAGACAGACACAGACAGACAGACAGACACACAGACAGACACAGACAGACAGACACACAGACAGACACAGACAGACAGACGAACCTGAACCTGTAGGGGAAGTTTTATTCGTTAGCAGCAAACAGGCCTACACCTTCCCCTCCCCAGAACAGCCAGGGATCGAGTGGGACCACTAGAGATGGAGTGGGACCACTAGAGCTGAAGTAAGCCAGAGTAGATATAGTTCTCAACTAATACTCTTACTCAGACATTACTGTGCCGTTATGATGGTGAGATCCGTGGGCACCGTCGTAGTGGTGACGGAGTGCACCAAGTAGTGTTGAACGAACAGTCACCGACAAAACGCAAGTCTTTGAAACTCGTTTAAATTACTTTTCGTTGGTAAGAAAAAAAAAATTCCCTCTCAGAAGTAGCAGTGTTTCGTCTCTATTTAATTACATTAAGTATCTGCTAACTCGTGGTTTCAAGGTGTTTCTTACACACACACTCCACGTCTAGAAATAAATGTAAGTGTGTATTATGAGTACTAATGTTACTTGTCTTTTTAGGTCCACTTGTCCGATATATTTGGTTCACGTTGGGAAAGGAGGACCAGAAGGTTCTGGCTCAACTTTCAGATACGCTTTTCTGAAATTTGGTTTCCGGGTAGGTTAGAGGTTAGGTTAGGTTAGGTTAGGCGAGGTTTGTCAGGAAACAGGACGTGTTTCACGACGCAGGTCGTAGTCATATGATCCACAGCTGGAGTTTTTGGTCATCTGACCGAGGCCTTCCGATGGGTTACCGATTCACCCCTTTAATAAATATTATGCTTATGATTAAAATCATTAAATATATCATCATCCAGATAGTCTTCAATAATTTAACAGTCAGTGCAGTAATCTTGTCACCAATCATTGCCTGGGCTGGTATTTTACTTACATAATTAAATTGGTAGAGGCGTCAGTCGGCCTGTTTTTTTGCTTTAAAATTATATGACCTTTTGAGAAGATCGTCTATAAGTAAGGGCATCCGTGTCAAATGATTTAAGTCTCTTAGCAGTTTGTTGAGTAACAGCATTGAAGACCACCGGCCACGCCCACTCCATGCAGGACATTTCCTATTGGTGTTGGGTACATGTGAGGATCCCAGTTAATGACTGGGAGGAAGGTTGGGGAGTAGGCTGCTATATTGAGCTCTACAAATCCAGATATACTCTTGTTAACTCTCGTGGGGCCTAGTTGGTAGGCCTTTCGTATGTTCTTGCGCTACTTTCTATAGGATGGATATAGGTGCACTACACACGAGCAGCAGCTTGTAATGGGGTTAAAAGGATTGGGGTTATATCTCTTTGTTTACATCAAAATTATCACTAGGATACGATTATCTGTAGGAGGAGAGCAAGGCATATACACTAAACCAGTAGCCACTGCTTCCTACCACCCACTTCAGCCCTCCCAACCCACACACCCACTTCAGCCCTCCCAACCCACACACCCACTTCAGCCCTCCCAACCCCCACACCCACTCCAGCCCTCCCAACCCACACACCAGCCCACCCACCAACTTTTCCCCACAAACCAACCTCCTCCACATCAGCCCCCCACACAGCCTCCCACGAAGCCTACCACAACCCAACATCATCCTCCCACACCCCTTACACAGCCTCCTACACCCCCACACAGCCTCCCACATTTTCATTTGGGGGCCAATCTTGCAGTGTGCTCATTTTTTCCCAGGACACGGAGGATAATTGCCGCGGCATGTCACTGAGCCTGACACGCTAGGACAGACGACGACCTTCCCAGCAGGAGGAAAGTCCATGTATGACGAAGGTATACATGGAGGAAAGTCCATGTATGACGAAGGTATACATGGAGGAAAGTCCATGGATGACGAAGGTATACATGGAGGAAAGTCCATGGATGACGAAGGTATACATGGAGGAAAGTCCATGGATGACGAAGGTATACATGGAGGAAAGTCCATGGATGACGAAGGTATACATGGAGGAAAGTCCATGGATGACGAGGTATACATGGAGGAAAGTCCATGGATGACGAAGGTATACATGGAGGAAAGTCCATGTATGACGAAGGTATACATGGAGGAAAGTCCATGTATGACGAAGGTATACATGGAGGAAAGTCCATGTATGACGAAGGTATACATGGAGGAAAGTCCATGTATGACGAAGGTATACATGGAGGAAAGTCCATGTATGACGAAGGTATACATGGAGGAAAGTCCATGGATGACGAAGGTATACATGGAGGAAAGTCCATGGATGACGAAGGTATACATGGAGGAAAGTCCATGGATGACGAAGGTATACATGGAGGAAAGTCCATGGATGACGAAGGTATACATGGAGGAAAGTCCATGGATGACGAAGGTATACATGGAGGAAAGTCCATGGATGACGAAGGTATACATGGAGGAAAGTCCATGGATGACGAAGGTATACATGGAGGAAAGTCCATGGATGACGAAGGTATACATGGAGGAAAGTCCATGGATGACGAAGGTATACATGGAGGAAAGTCCATGGATGACGAAGGTATACATGGAGGAAAGTCCATGGATGACGAAGGTATACATGGAGGAAAGTCCATGGATGACGAAGGTATACATGGAGGAAAGTCCATGGATGACGAAGGTATACATGGAGGAAAGTCCATGGATGACGAAGGTATACATGGAGGAAAGTCCATGGATGACGAAGGTATACATGGAGGAAAGTCCATGGATGACGAAGGTATACATGGAGGAAAGTCCATGGATGACGAAGGTATACATGGAGGAAAGTCCATGGATGACGAAGGTATACATGGAGGAAAGTCCATGGATGACGAAGGTATACACATGGAGGGAAGAGAAGTCCATGGATGACGAAGGTATACATGGAGGAAAGTCCATGGATGACGAAGGTATACATGGAGGAAAGTCCATGGATGACGAAGGTATACATGGAGGAAAGTCCATGGATGACGAAGGTATACATGGAGGAAAGTCCATGGATGACGAAGGTATACATGGAGGAAAGTCCATGGATGACGAAGGTATACATGGAGGAAAGTCCATGGATGACGAAGGTATACATGGAGGAAAGTCCATGGATGACGAAGGTATACATGGAGGAAAGTCCATGGATGACGAAGGTATACATGGAGGAAAGTCCATGGATGACGAAGGTATACATGGAGGAAAGTCCATGGATGACGAAGGTATACATGGAGGAAAGTCCATGGATGACGAAGGTATACATGGAGGAAAGTCCATGGATGACGAAGGTATACATGGAGGAAAGTCCATGGATGACGAAGGTATACATGGAGGAAAGTCCATGGATGACGAAGGTATACATGGAGGAAAGTCCATGGATGACGAAGGTATACATGGAGGAAAGGTCCATGGATGACGAAGGTATACATGGAGGAAAGTCCATGGATGACGAAGGTATACATGGAGGAAAGTCCATGGATGACGAAGGTATACATGGAGGAAAGCCATGGATGACGAAGGTATACATGGAGGAAAGCCATGGATGACGAAGGTATACATGGAGGAAAGTCCATGGATGACGAAGGTATACATGGAGGAAAAGTCATGATGAAAGAAGGTATACATGGAGGAAAGTCATGGATGACGAAGGTTAATGAGAAGTCATGATACGAAGGTATATGGAGGAAAGTCCATGGATGACGAAGGTATACATGGAGGAAAGTCCATGGATGACGAAGGTATACATGGAGGAAAGTCCATGGATGACGAAGGTATACATGGAGGAAAGTCCATGGATGACGAAGGTATACA
The DNA here is from genome assembly GCA_009830355.1 of Cherax destructor. Classification (NCBI taxonomy): domain Eukaryota; kingdom Metazoa; phylum Arthropoda; class Malacostraca; order Decapoda; family Parastacidae; genus Cherax; species Cherax destructor. Next base: position 153,603 of record WNWK01002229.1, read on the forward strand.
TGGAGGAAAGTCCATGGATGACGAAGGTATACATGGAGGAAAGTCCATGGATGACGAAGGTATACATGGAGGAAAGTCCATGGATGACGAAGGTATACATGGAGGAAAGTCCATGGATGACGAAGGTATACATGGAGGAAAGTCCATGGATGACGAAGGTATACATGGAGGAAATCCATGGATGACGAAGGTATACATGGAGGAAAGTCCATGGATGACGAAGGTATACATGGAGAAGGAATCCATGGATGACGAAGGTATACATGGAGGAAAGTCCATGGATGACGAAGGTATACATGGAGGAAAGTCCATGGATGTAGAAGAGTATACATGGAGGAAAGTCCATGGATGACGAAGGTATACATGGAGGAAAGTCCATGGATGACGAAGGTATACATGGAGGAAAGTCCATGGATGACGAAGGTATACATGGAGGAAAGTCCATGGATGACGAAGGTATACATGGAGGAAAGGCCATGGATGACGAAGGTATACATGGAGGAAAGGCCATGGATGACGAAGGTATACATGGAGGAAAGGCCATGGATGACGAAGGTATACATGGAGGAAAGGCCATGGATGACGAAGGTATACATGGAGGAAATAACTTTTATTGGTAAGATTTTCGGTTACTAAAATGTGAGAGTAAGATGGTTTAGATCTGAGGTTTTAGTGTTATCTTTATATAAAGATAAACCTTGAGAAGTTTGAGGCTGAAGGGGTAAGTGGTGGTGGAGGGGGGGGGGTAAGTGGTGGTGGAGGGGGTAAGTGGTGGTGGAGGGGGGGGTAAGTGGTGGTGGTGGTGGAAGGGGTAGGAGCAATGGTGGCAGTACTACCACCAGCACTCGCCGCCGTCATTAGCCACTACCAGCACTCTCCACCAGCACTCTCCGCCAACACCAGCACTCTCCACCATCACCAGCACTCTCCGCCAACACCAGCACTCTCCACCATCACCAGCACTCTCCACCAACACCAGCACTCTCCACCAGCACTCTCCACCAACACCAGCACTCTCCATCAACACCAGCACTCTCCACCAACACCAGCACTCTCCACCATCACCAGCACTCTCCACCATCACCAGCACTCTCCCCAACACCAGCACTCTCACCATCACCAGCACTCTCCGCCATCACCAGCACTCTCCACCATCACCAGCACTCTCCCACCCAGCACTCTCCATCACACCAGCACTCTCCATCACACCAGCACTCCCCACACCAGCACTCTCCACCAACACCAGACTCTCCACCAACACCAGACTCTCCACCATCACCAGCACTCTCCACCATCACTCTCCACCAACACTCTCCACCATCACCAGCACTCTCCACCATCACTCTCCACCATCACCAGCACTCTCCACCAGCACTCTCCACCAACACCAGCACTCTCCACCAACACCAGCAATCTCCACCATCACCAGCACTCTCCACCAACACCAGCACTCTCCACCAACACCAGCACTCTCCACCAACACCAGCACTCTCCACCATCACCAGCACTCTCCACCAACACCAGCACTCTCCACCAACACCAGCACTCTCCACCATCACCACTCTCCACCACACCAGCACTCTCACCAATCACCAGCACTCTCCACCATCACTCAGCACTTCTCACCAACACCAGCACTCTCCACCATCACCAGCACTCTCCACCATCACCAGCACTCTCCACCAACACCAGATTTTACTTCTCATCTATTTACTCTATTCTCTTTCTCTCTTTCTCTCTTCTCTTTTCTTCTCTCTTTCTCTTTCTCTCTTTTTCTCTCTCTTTTTCTCTCTTTCTCTTTCTCTCTTTCTCTCTCTTTCTCTCTCTTTCTCTCTTTCTCTCTTTCTCTTTTTCTTTTTCTTTCTCTTTCTTTATCTTTCTCTCTTTCTCTCTCTCTCTCTCTCTCTCTCTCTCTCTCTCTCACACACCATTTGTGAGTAGGAGAAACCCGCGTCAGTATGTCCCATTCTCAGCGATGTCGAGGAAGGTGATTTAAAACACCTTATTCATGTGTGTTCTCCAGGGTGATTTAAAACACCTTATTCTTGTGTGTTCTCCAGGGTGATTTAAAACACCTTATTCTTGTGTGTTCTCAGGGTGATTTAAAACACCTTATTCATGTGTGTTCTCCAGGGTGATTTAAAACACCTTATTCTTGTGTGTTCTCCAGGGTGATTTAAAACACCTTATTCTTGTGTGTTCTCCAGGGTGATTTAAAACACCTTATTCTTGTGTGTTCTCCAGGGTGATTTAAAACACCTTATTCTTGTGTGTTCTCCAGGGTGATTTAAAACACCTTATTCTTGTGTGTTCTCCAGGGTGATTTAAAACACCTTATTCTTGTGTGTTCTCAGGGTGATTTAAAACACCTTATTCTTGTGTGTTCTCCAGGGTGATTTAAAACACCTTATTCTTGTGTGTTCTCCAGGGTGATTTAAAACACCTTATTCTTGTGTGTTCTCCAGGGTGATTTAAAACACCTTATTCTTGTGTGTTCGTCAGGGTGATTTAAAACACCTTATTCTTGTGTGTTCTCCAGGGTGATTTAAAACACCTTATTCTTGTGTGTTCGCCAGGGTGATTTAAAACACCTTATACTTGTGTGTTCTCTAGGGTGATTTAAAACCTCTTATTCTTGTAGCATGTCCAAAAAAGGCATGAAATATCCCTTCTATATCCTTGTGGATCTGAGGCATTATTTTCCCCCCTTTCTGCTACCCCCCCTTTCTTCCTTCCCTCCCCTATCAAGCATACCTACTCTCCCTCCTCCCCCTAGGACAAATACCTCCCTTCTCCCCCCCGAGCACAAATACCTCCCTCTACCAGCATACCCCTCTATTTTTCCTTCACTCCAGCACATGTGCCTCCTCTCCTCCAGCACTCCTACCTCCTCCATCCTCTTCCCCACCACACCGGCTTCCCTCCTCGTCCCCCAATACACCTCCCCCAGAACACATCCCTCCCCCCCGTCCTTCCTCTGGTGGTCCAGCTGTTCCATTCAAGAGGATGCATCTATATCAGAGGCTGCGCTACCTCCCTCCATTCTGCCTCACTCAAGCAACTTGCTCCTATTGTCTCCCAGTGTGTGTGTATACGTTCGTGTGTGAACGTGTTATTACTATTATTATTGTGGTTGCAGGGGTCGAGTCTCTGCTCCTGGCCCCGCCTCTTCGACAGTCCCTACTTGATTTACTCTCCCGGCCTCTAGAGCCTTAGAGGCACGTAAGTTGCCCCAGTCTTCTGATAACATGTTTGTTTCCACTATAATCTACCTTGTCCATAATTACTATTACATGTGCTTTGTTTCGTAAGGTCAAGTCCAGGATCTTTCCTTAATTCATGGTATAACTTAACAAATCTTGGATGACAAGTGTGACAACTGCGTGCCCCTTATCGTGCAAGTTCTTAAAGCTGTGTATGGAACCTACCTCCACCACTCCACTCTTCAGGTGGTTCCACTTCAGAATACTCTAAGATTAAAGAAATAGTGCCTAATATCCCTGTAGCTCATCTGTTTTTTCAACTTGCAGCTGTGCTCTTCTGTTCTTGTTTTCAGTCTCTCTTAACTGTCTGTCGCTCTCCACTCTATTCCTCTCATTATTTTATATGCTATCGTATCACTCTTTAGGTCTTTCCTCTAATCTCTCCTCGTATAATATTTATTTCTACAAGTATAACTTAGACAGACCTAGCTGACATCAGTGACATACTTAAGGGCAAATTAGGTTAATTTTTGTCCCCAGGATGCGACCCACACCAGTCAGCTAACACCCATATACCTATTTACTGCTAGGTGAGCAAGGACAGCAGGGGTCTTAAGGAAACACCCCCCTACCTAATGTTTCCACCCGTATCGGCGATTGAACCACTGACCTCAATTTGTGAGCTGAGTGCGCTACCAACCGAGCTACGAGACACCCTTAGCTCAAGATACTATTGGAGCATTCATAGCTCCTGGCTCTTAACTGTGCCTTGTCGGGTTCACCTCGAGGCTGCTGGGCTCCATCATACTTGTGCTTAGTTAGGTATACATGTATATGGTTTACCCTCACCACCGCCTCCAGCTTGTTAAACTTCACCACGCTGGCAGACCAGCTGTTTTTTTTAACTTCCTGCAACTCCGTGCCTACAGCTTTCAAATGATCCTCATCCCTTGGAACCATTTTTCACTTCTAGCACAGTCACCCCTCCCCTTACCTGTCCACCCTGTAAGGTTCTCTTGCGTATTTTATGCATCATTTATGTCTTCCTTGGTCGTCGAAGCCTCTCATGTCGTCAGGTTCAGTTACTATCGTTTCTCATAGTAGTCGTCATAGCTCCACTAGTCTCGTTGCGAACCTCTGTATATTTACCTCCATATTCCTGATATACTTAATCACATACATGGACGCTCAAATCTGGTGCTGCATATTCAAGGACGAGCTTGACATGGGTCGCATCTAGAAACAAAGGACTGTCGATATCCATCAAGCGCGCATTCGCTTGTGAAGTTATTTGGTTGACATTAATCGCTGACGATATGCTGGGCACAGTGCTCACCCTTAGGTCTGTGGACTTGAGTGATGGCTGTAGCATCTGTCCCGGGTCTGTACTCAGTTTCTCGTCTACTTTTTCTTCAGCGTGTGCAGGAGGGAAGGGAGGTATTGTGCTCCTGTGTCATTTCTTACAATACCATCGTGTTCTTGTTACCTCTCTTTTAAGGCGCTTATCCTTGTTTATCCTGGCCATGTCCCAGTCTCTCTTGTAGTTCATTACATTCTCTCGTGTTCATTTTCAGACACTGAAGACCTAATTAAAACACCAGTGAATGTACTCCTTTGCACTTTCTGAAAATTTAGCTTTGTGTATTATTAGGAGAGTGTGTTCGACACCGGCGCTGCAAACTCGAGAAGTATATTTTGAAAGTCTTGGTTATTGAAAATCACTCCAGTGTTTGAGAGCTGAGTCAGTGCTGCTGACATTATGATGTCTGCGTCTGCTTCAAGGGTCATCTTTCCTGTAGTGGCTATGACTTAAGTTTTTTTTCTTTAGCCGTTTCGATGAATATTTTTCTCCCCCAAAAGTACTTTTTTTTTTCTCCCGTTTCCCAACATTTCACAAGAATTTTTTCTCGACGACTGATCCAGCAGTCAGGTATTTCTGGCGTCTCCTCTACTGTGACTTAGCCTCCATTGGCGTACCGTATCTAATACTGTCTTACAGTTTAGGAAGTGTGTGTGTGTGTGTACACTCATCCATTTGTGGTTGCAGGGGTCGAGTCATAGCTCTTGGTCCCCCTCCCCCGCCATTTATATGTGCGCATGTATGCATGCATATAACATTGACAAGTGAAAGTACAGTTGCGTATTTGAAATATTTGTAAAGATACACAGTAGAAATAAAAATAAGTATGATTTGCGTGCATGGCGCTGAGAGAGGTTGAAGGCGGCTGAGTAGTCTCGTCTGAAACAACACTTGTTTTCCCTTCACTCTATTTCTAAACGCTTCTTCAACTTTGTTTTTCTTGTCTGTTTCTTTTCTTGACACTTTAAAGAAGAAATACCTTTTACAGTCATGTTTATCGCGACTCTGTTAGCGAGGTGTTAGTGTTGAGTGAACGAGAGGCTGGGATACTCGCTTGTGTGGTTACAGGGGTCGATTCACAGCTCCTGGCTCCGCCACTTTGCTGGTCGCTACTAGGTCTACACTTCCTGCTCCCAGATCTTTATCGTACCTCTCCTTAAAGCTATATATGGATCCTGCCTCCACTACGTCACTCTCCTATGACTCATCTGAGTTTAGGACTTCAAGTTGTGACCCCTTGTTGCTATGTCCCATCTCTGAAACATTCTGTTCCTATTCACCCTGTGAATTCCTCTCAGTATTTTATACGCCATTATCATGTCCCCCTATTCCTCCTGTCCTCCAGTGTCGTCAAGTTGAGTTCCCTTAACTCTCCTCATATGATGTGTGTATTTGCGTTTTGGTGCTGTAAATGTACAGGTTATAGGGGCATTTATTTGTAAGCGTTTCAGTAGTGTGTACTCACCTAGTTGTGGTTGCAGGGGTCGAGTCATAGCTCCTGGCCCCGCCTCTTCACTGGCCGCTAATGGGTCACTCCGTGCGCCATGAGCTTTATCATACCTCTTCTTAAAGCTATGAATGGAACCTGCCTCCACTACATCGCTTCCCAAACTTTTCCACTTCCCGACCACTCTGTGACTGAAGAAATACTTCCTAACATCCCTGTGATTCATCCGAGTCTTCAACTTCCAACTGTGTCCCCTTGTTGCTGTGTCCCATCTCTGGAACATTGTCTCTGTCCACCTTGTCAATTCCTCTCAGTATTTTGTATGTCGTTATCATGTCCTCCCTATCTCTCCTGTCTTCCAGTGTCGTCAGGTCGATTTCTCTTAACCTCTCCTCGTAGGTCATACCCCTTAGCTCCGGGACTAGTCTTGTTGCAAACCTTTGCACTTTCTCCAGCTTCTTCACATGCTTGGCTAGGTGTGGGTTCCAAACTGGTGCTGCATACTCCAGTATGGGCCTAACGTACACAGTGTACAGGGTCCTGAACGATTCTTTATTAAGATGTCGGAATGCTGTTCTTAGGTTTGCTAGGCGCCCGTATGCTGCAGCAGTTATTTGGTTGATGTGCGTCTCAGGAGATGTGCCTGGTGTTATACTCACCCCAAGATCTTTTTAATTGATTGAGGTTTGTAGTCTCTGGCCCCCAAGACTGTACTCCGTCTGCGGTGTGCTCGCGCGCTCGCACTCAGGCGCACACCTGTGACCACGTGTGTTGCTGTTGCAGGTGTGCTGTGTGAGCGTGCACTCGTGACCACGTGTGTTGCTGTTGCAGGTGTGCTGTGTGAGCGTGCACTCGTGACCACGTGTGTTGCTGTTGCAGTCTGCAATCATTCTTCTTTCTCCCTCTGGCTAATTACAGACCTTGCAGGTTAACAACCTTGATTCTTTTTTTTTCCTGAGCATTTCTTGGGCCACAACTTCGCCTTATTATCTCATTTTATTATTAGCAACATTTTCTGTCACATAAATCTCTCTTATCAGGACGATCGTGTGTTTTTATTGAAGTTGGTGCGGTTGTTGGGTGAAGGCGGGTGGTTTCTTATACCACCCGTTCCACCACATTGTTCAGCCGTGTTCATACAGTAACACTTGTTCATAACCTCTCTCGACCACTTGCTGTTTAAAAGTATACCTATATGGTTAGACTCGTTTGGGCGCAACCGAAGAAGGAAACTAAGCCTGAGCGAGAGGCTCTCCAAAGCCTTTTGACGATGGCGTTTGTGAAGTGTGGACTGACGGGAAATACTACAATACGTGTGAGTGTACGTACGTATTGTCTGTACTTGGTTGAACACGTACCTCGATACAGTGTCACAAATAACCATGGCTGCAATAACTTAACTAACCTCCACAGTTTGAAGGGAAAACATGAACAAGTAACGAGGAACTGGGTGAACAATGCGTAGTGTTCGTGTGCTAAGATAGCCCGCAGTATGAACCAGTAATTTCACTTCATAATACTCATGAAGGGAGTTAGGGAAAACTAAGAACAACTCTGGTATATATTTTCAGACCGCCTACTGAAGCCAGCGACTTCGCGCACGATACACGCTGTAGCAAGTCCTTACTGTGAGTACCACTGTTACATGTTCTTGTTCTACTGGTGTTAATATGATCATGGTATCAAATACCGACGAGCTGATTAGACACATGTCCAACAGTTAGGTATCTTTATTCCGAAACGTTTCGGAATAAAGATACCTAACTGTTGCACCTGTGTCTTACCAACTTCTCTCTCGGTACCACTGAACTAGTGATGCAGGTCTGTAGGGAAGCTGTGGTCTGGGGCTACAGGTCTAGGGAAGTTATAGTCTGGTGCTACAGGTTTAAGGAAACTATGGTAGTGCTATACACACACTGGGTAGTGCCACACTGGGTAGTGCCACACAGTGGTGCTGCAGTTACAAACGTCTCCTGGAGGAACCATCTCATCTTGTATTAATGTTAATGATTGTAGTGCGTGTACCCCTCCCTACCCCACCCCCACCATCCCTCACCACCACCCCTGCCCCCACATTACCTGGAGTGTGTTCGGGGGTCAACGCCCCGGTGACTTGGTCCATGACCAAGCCTTCCGGTGACTCGGCCTGCTCAACCAGGCTGTTACTGCTGGCCGCACGCAATCCAACGTCCGGTTGGTCAGGTATTGACGTCAGGTATCTGTCGAGTTCCCTCTTAAAGACAGCCAGGGGTCTATTGGTAATTCCCCTTATGTTGGGAAGCTGTTGAACAGTCTTGGGTCCCTGACTTGTTGTGTTTTCTCCTAGTGTACTTGTGGTGCCTCTGCTTTTAATTGGGGAAGAAGTTGCACCGTCTGCTGCGTCTTTTGCTTTAGGAAGGAGTTTTCTGTGTGCAGGTTTGGAACCAGTCTCTAGGATTTTTCCATATGTAAATTGTGATATCTATTTCGTCTGCATCCCAAGGAGTACAGGTCAGAGGATTTATAACAGTCCCAGTAATTAAGGTGCTTGACTGAACTTATGCGTGCAGTGAAGGTTGTCTGTATATTCTCTAGATCTGCAATTTCGCCTGCCTTTAATGGGGCCATTAGTGTACAGCAATATTCCCGACTAGAGAGAACAAGTGACTTAGAGGATCATCATTGGCTTGGCATCCCTTGTTTTGAAGGTTTTCATTATCCATCCTATCATTTTCCTCGCAGTTGTGACAGTGTCACTGTTGGGATCTTTGGAAGTGTGATCCTCAACATTAACTCTCAAGTCCTTCACATTAGTTTTTGGCTCTGTTGTGTGGTTAGACTGTTTTATTCTCCGATCTAGTTTTTATTTCCTAAAGTTTTCCCTAACGGAGTAACTGAAATTTGTCCTCATTGAACATATTATTTTCCACGGACCATTGGACCATTTTCCACGGACCATTGGACCATTTTCCACGGACCATTGGACCATTTTCCACGGACCATTGGACCATATTCCATGGACCATTGGACCATATTCCATGGACCATTGGACCATTTTCCATGGACCATTGGACCATTTTCCATGGACCATTGGACCATTTTCCATGGACCATTGGACCATTTTCCATGGACCATTGGACCATTTTCCATGGACCATTGGACCATTTTCCATGGACCATTGACCATTTTCCATGGACCATTTTCCATGGACCATTGGACCATTGGACCATTTTCCATGGACCATTGGACCATTTTCCATGGACCATTGGACCATTTTCCATGGACCATTGGACCATTTTCCATGGACCATTTTCCATGGACCATTGGACCATTTTCCATGGACCATTGGACCATTTTCCATGGACCATTTTCCATGGACCATTTTCCATGGACCATTTTCCATGGACCATTGGACCATTTTCCATGGACCATTGGACCATTTTCCATGGACCATTGGACCATTTTCCATGGACCATTTTCCATGGACCATTGGACCATTTTCCATGGACCATTGGACCATTTTCCATGGACCATTTTCCATGGACCATTGGACCATTTTCCATGGACCATTTTCCATGGACCATTGGACCATTTTCCATGGACCATTTTCCATGGACCATTGGACCATTTTCCATGGACCATTGGACCATTTTCCATGGACCATTGGACCATTTTCCATGGACCATTGGACCATTTTCCATGGACCATTGGACCATTTTCCATGGACCATTGGACCATTTTCCTTGGACCATTGGACCATTTTCCTTGGACCATTGGACCATTTTCCTTGGACCATTGGACCATTTTCCTTGGACCATTTTCCTTGGACCATTTTCCATGGACCATTGGACCATTTTCCTTGGACCATTTTCCATGGACCATTGGACCATTTTCCATGGACCATTGGACCATTTTCCTTGGACCATTGGACCATTTTCCTTGGACCATTTTCCATGGACCATTGGACCATTTTCCATGGACCATTGGACCATTTTCCATGGACCATTGGACCATTTTCCATGGACCATTGGACCATTTTCCATGGACCATTGGACCATTTTCCATGGACCATTGGACCATTTTCCATGGACCATTGGACCATTTTCCATGGACCATTGGACCATTTTCCATGGACCATTGGACCATTTTCCATGACCAAGCGGATATAAACCGTGTCCTCAACGGATGACTCTCCTACAGATTCTAGTATCGTCAGCAAAGGAGGACACGGTGCTATTTGGGAGATACGGAGAGGAGCGAGTACTGCTCCTTGTGGAACAACTTTTCAGTGGTAGCCTCTTGACTTAACTGTTTGTTGTTATTACTGTTCTATTGGTTAGAAAGTTGAAGATTCATCTGGTGGGCGGGAAAAATGTAACCCACCCTGTGTGATGGACTGTGACAGGGTAACCCACCCTGTGTGATGGACTGTGACAGGGTAACCCACCCTGTGTGATGGACTGTGACAGGGTAGACACGGCACCCTGTGTGATGGACTGTGACAGGGTAACCCACCCTGTGTGATGGACTGTGACAGGGTAACCCACCCTGTGTGATGGACTGTGACAGGGTAACCCACCCTGTGTGATGGACTGTGACAGGGTAACCCACCCTGTGTGATGGACTGTGACAGGGTAACCCACCCTGTGTGATGGACTGTGACAGGGTAACCCACCCTGTGTGATGGACTGTGACAGGGTAACCCACCCTGTGTGATGGACTGTGACAGGGTAACCCACCCTGTGTGATGGAATGTGACAGGGTAACCCACCCTGTGTGATGGACTGTGACAGGGTAACATAACTAGCTTTTGTTTTTCTGCGCAATTGTCATATGGTAGCAGCACACTGCTGATGTATGGAATTTTGCTAAATAGTCACATGGCAAGTTCCGTGATGCCCCTTGCCCACCGTGATGCCCCCTGCCCACCGTGAAGCCCACCTAGAATTTAAATCAGGGGGGAATGTTCGTGGATGAAGGCTGTGGGCGTGGAGGGGGGGATATCCACAATACCATGACCAGCGACGCCCATGCTTCTCCCACGCCACGCCCACACGCACGCCTTCTGTCCTTGTATCTCTCTGGTTAATCCCCCCCCCCCCAAGGCGAACTCTTGTTTCCGTTCTATTTGTTTCTGTTTCCGTTCTGTTTTTTGCCCACACACCTTTGTCACGCTTATTTTTGTGTCGCGTTCTCATGTGTTCCGCTGCGTCGGTCGGTCGTTCTGGGCTCCACTCACGTTCCTGTATTCCAAGTGTCGCCCAGTTAAAATTGGCTTTATTTTGTTATTATTGCTGAAATTAATTTATTAATATTAATGATGGAATTTTTTTAAATCTTTTAGGAGGGAGGGGGTCACACTTCACGTTTGATCCGAGGAAATGGCAACTCCAGTTTCTTGAACCAAAGCCCTTTACTATCATTAAGGGCAGCAGGTCACAGGTACAGGTAGGTCTTGCAATTAACAAGTGCTAAGCTTCGTATTTGTGGATCCTGTTGGGTTTTCAGGAAGACACGGGTTTGAGAGCTCTCCTGGCATTGTTTCCCAGGAAGACCCAGGTCTGAAAGATTTTAGCATTGCTTCTCAGGAAGATCCAGGTCTGAAAGCTCTTCTAGCATGGCTTCTCAGGAAGTCCCAGGTCTAAAGGCTCGCCTAGCATAGCTGAGACTACATCTAATTGACTTCCTTGCCACGTTGTCAGTTAGATGACAACGCTCACTATGCACTAGCATCTTGTATCGAGACAACGTTTCGCTCTATGTAGAGCTTTACGAAATCGTGATAAAGCTTTAGAGCGGACCGTTACAGTAAAAGTTAATTAAGGAATCTTGCCGTTCACTCCAGGAATTCCGTAGTTTTTGTGAGATCTTGAAATGTAAACTGGGAAGGATGTGTCGGGGTGTGTGGGTGCGAAGCATTCACTTGTTAGTGTGGAAGCTCGATCCACCGTTCGCGGGTGATGCTTGACTTGTGAAGACTTTAGGACGTGAGTGACGACTGGAGGCTGGGGGACGGCGGCCCCTTAGTCTCATCACCCAGTGTGCTGACGAAGCTGGTTCGACCCTGGCCTAGTTACCTAGTGTGGTAACGGGAGGCAACGTGACGACTGGGGCCTCGTCACGCTGTTCTTACACGTGCGTCACAGTCACGGGCGTGACGCTGGGTGAAGGGAACGAGGAACGAGAAGGTATAAAAGGAGCGTGACGTCAGGTAAGTCGTTCACTAACTAGTGTGACGTCAGGTAAGTCGTTCACCAACTAGTGTGACGTCAGGCAACACTAGTCTACAAATTTAAAAAAAATTTGTCCTTCGATGAAAATATATTTCACTTAAATATTTTCGTGTTGCTGTAAACCAATATGATCATTATAAGAATCAGTTGGCTCAAGATTCCAAAGATACTGTGCATCTGCGATGTATCAGTAATATACCTGTATAATGAATTCACTTCTAGTGATGCAACCCGAGGCTTCTTTGATCGTCTCTTGTACTCCACTTGTGGAGCATCTTCTGTTGTCTAGTAGTAATCTGCTAACAGTGATGGACTTAGTTTTTTCCTCGTAGAGTTTCTCCATATCGTGGTGGAAACATTCACAATGTTCACCTCTGATACTCTTCAGTTTGCAAGAAAAAAAATCCAAGTGTGACTGTAGGAAGTTTACTTTTCAAGACCTCAGCGAGAAGATTCCACTGCTGCAGTCTGGAACCCAACAAATCGGCCCTATTTCTTGGCAGTGCTAAATTCGAAGGTCGCTGAATTCATGCTGTTTAGATGTCTAAGTTATAAATATAGTCAATTCTCGAAAGGTTTGCAGTTTATCCTCGTCCTCTGAAGGGAAAATGAACTCAGGAATATTTGACCAGGTGTATGACAGTGTATTTTAGGTATACGGTACAGTCCATTTTTTTTTTTTTTTTGCAAATATCTTTCCTCTCTGGAGGCACCATGCAGGGGTAACAAGTCACTGGAGGCACCATGCAGGGGTAACAAGTCACTGGAGGCACCATGCAGGGGTAACAAGTCACTTGCATGATCTCTTGGCTCCCTCCACATCATTGACACTGTAAATTGCCTATAGGTTTCCTTCTGGTTTAAAAAGACACGTGAAGAAACACTTGGACGCATTTATTAGGAAATGTTTCGGTCCTGGGACCTTGTTCAGGACCGAAACATATGTCCTAGTGTTTGCTCACGGGTCTTTCTAAACCAATTTGTCGGTATTTATTACCAAGGTTTATACCATGGGTTTACTTTACCGATTTAACCATTGGCGAGGGTTTGTTGCTCAAGTATTGTAACACGTGTTGGGGTTCAGCTCTTGGTCTGATATCTTACAGCTGAGCTGCAAGACAGTGTAATAATGTTGGTAGAATTACCGACAATGTTAGGTAAAAGGTCACAAGTGAAACTAATGTGACATTTTATTGTGGCAACGTTTCGCTCTCCAGGAGCTTTGTCAAACCGTCACAAAGGATGCGAGAGCTTGACAAATTTCCTGGAGAGCGAAACGTTACCAGAGTAAAATGTCACATTAGTTGCATTTGTCCTTTCACCTAACATAATAAAAGTAATCTACAGTGTACACACAATTATGAGGCGTCTGTCCAAATATGGCTGAAAAAAAAGTGAAGTAAAAAATAAAAAGTTTGACAGGTGTGCTCTATATATCTTCCGGGAATGAGCTGATGTAATCCAAACCAGGGTACGGGTGAGGTTAGAGCTCAGGGTAAGTGAGCCGTAAAACTGCAGTCCAGTTAGTAGGGTGATGTAATACCTGAATTCCCAGGAATCATCCTTTCTCGGTCATCTGAGTTGTCAGAAAGTGTCTAAATCAAAGTAAACTTCGCATTTAGTGGTTCATTCAGTACAAGCATGGCCCTCATCCCTCTACCACCCCCCTCAAAAAA